>WBNO01003397.1:0-73819 GCA_013400575.1 Peucedramus taeniatus | reverse complement strand
TTATGTTATACTTTTGTAAAAAAAAAAAAATCCAGTTTAAGATAACTATAGAAACATCTACAAAATACGCTGATGTAAAAAGCGTAATGTTCAGCTGCAAACTAGAAAAGCCATCAGACTGTGATACACTTCAGCTATACTGTGCACTAAAGACTATGTTCTTACTGATTTTGGCAAGCAAGGAAATTAAAAATAGTATATTTTTGAACATCAAGACAGACAGCTTTAGATCTTAAAAGAGAATGTTTCTCTATTAAACGCAGGAAGATGAAACCAATAAGCACTAAAAAATGTACAGTTTTGTAGGTTTGCGTGCTCCCTAAGTATTTCCCTCATAGCAGTCAATTTGTTCACAATTGTGAAATATGTTGTAGATTCCGTTTGGCTTTTAAAATAATAATATCTAGATATTTAGTGTCTTCTTATGTCTTGTATCCAAAACAAACAAGGAGTTTTATTTTTCCTTTTTAGATCCTACTTTTAACACAGGAATTTAAAATAGTATCTTGCATTGCCTAAATAACTGTGAATTAAATCCAAGTTATCTGAGCAAAGATGGTAAGCACCTGACAAATGTGTTGAGAACCAATTGGTCAGGTATTGAACATTTAGTGGCAATTAGTATTGTACAAGGGATTTCTTCAGTAGCTTTCATGGCAGGTAAAGTTCTGTCCTTTCTCAAAAGCAAGTAGAGCTTGTTGTACCTACATTTTATGCAAACAAGAGCTGACAGTTATTGTTGGTTTAGCAGAGAGTTATAGTCAAGACAATTTTAATGAGGCCTGCACTATCCAAATTAATTGAGACATTAGATTCAACATGTATCTCTACCTTTCCTATGTGAGCAGAGCAGTGATTTGTAATTTTGAAAACCACATGTAAAATATGGAAGAGAAGAATTCTATTTTGAGAGCATTTTGCACAGACTTGCTCACAAATGTACTCTTGGAGAAGTTCTGGGCTGCTGACTTGCAGCAGCAAGCAGAATGAAAAAACACTTCTTCCTGTTTCCTCCAAAATACCATGTGTGAGAAATCAGAGTGGGGGGAAAATAGCTGCAACAAAATGTTACAATATTTTTGTCAGACATATTGCGTTTGTACTGCGTGTATTCTCTAATTTTAAAACTATGCAAAGTGCCCATGTGACAGCATTTTCTGCTTAACATAAAAAATTTGGTAAAAACTAGGTATTTTCTTTCTTGTATCTTGCAGCTGGAGTCACAAAAATATCAGATGTGACTGCTTAGATATAAGTCATAGGGATGGAACACACATTCCTTAATTTTTAGTTTCCTAGAAAGACTGAAATGTATTTAGATTTTAAAAGGAACCTCAAAAGTTTCCATGTGAAACCAAGTTACTTGAAATAATCCTGAGGAACTGTTACACTTTGATCAGCTGGAGTGAAGTATTATTTGGGTCCTGATTTTTCATCACAATATGATGAAAAATCAAAACCCAAATATTTAGGAGTTACATTACAGGAATACACTGTCAGGTTTAGTTTTCTGGAAAGTTTTAATTTGCTGATAATTTTTGAGGTTGTGCTCACAGTGAAGGAGTTTTGATAAGAAATATTTGATAATATCTTATGGAAGGAGTATGTGGAATGAACTCAGCTATAACATGTGATGCACACCAAGAGGAGCAGACCGTCTAGAGCTGGAATCAGTGCTGGCATCTGGGTTGGTTTAAGATGCACCTTTTTAACTCCCTCTGCGTCTG
This sequence comes from Peucedramus taeniatus, assembly GCA_013400575.1. NCBI lineage: Eukaryota > Metazoa > Chordata > Aves > Passeriformes > Fringillidae > Peucedramus > Peucedramus taeniatus. Next base: position 72,092 of record WBNO01003397.1, on the reverse strand, counting down.
TATTACAATCTGCTGTGACTGATCAGACTTGGAAAGTGATAGATAAATTAGGGAGTCAGTAGGTGAGGGAGGAGGAGGACAGTCCCTCAGCTGACAAAACCTGCATTAACTAATTCATCATAATTCATTGACTTCACAACCATGACATCAATTTATCTAGTTGAGCACGTAAGCCTTTCTTAAAAAGATTGCAGTGACTTTCTCAAAGCTGTGATGATTTATTCTTATTTTAAATCTGCCCTCTGCAACAATGCATGCCTGATCTTATCATAAAATGCACACAGAAACTTGTATGAAAAGAAGAGAGAGCTGCTGCTATACACTTGATGTGTGGTGACTGCAGAAAAGACAGATATAACATGTAAGCCACAACCAGAATTTCAGTGTGTAACCTCCTTTCTATCCATAAATGCATTTTTGTCAACTACAGCTCTAATACTACAACTCTGTGTCAACTCAGACCTCTTTCAAAAAAAACTGTCATATTTTCCCCTTTCATCTCAGTCAGTGCTAGTTGTGGATGATTAGAAAAAATCATGATTATAATTGATTGTATTGATCCAGTGTGAAAAATAGTACTGAAAGTGTTGTGGTGCGATTGTGTGATTGGCTTTTTATGGGTGTGGAGGACTGACCAGATCTCATCCAGACCTGGTTTACTCAACACAGCTGTACCTTTCCTCTCTGCTTCCCTACAGCACTAAGGAGGTCTGAGTATGCCTGCTCTTCAATTGCTGGTTGCACTGGTGTGAACTGGGATCAGGCAGCCATTAAGTGGAAGCAATATTTATCCATCACCAACATTCAGGCCTTGAATGTGCAGAGCTTGGTCTAGTGTCATCTGATGGGATGCATCTTTCTCAGAGGGGAAAAGGGTTTTTAGCAGCAGAGCTAGCAGGGCACATCATTAGAGATCTAAACTAGATGATACAGTGTAAAAGGGCAAAGTGTCAATTCAGAAGGCAGATTTGGCTGAGCAGATATCTTCTTTTATAAGGAAAGAGATAAGGCAAATAAAAGAAGGTGTATGCCTGGTGGAAGCAAGGTCAGGGGAGATGAGAGGAATACAGAGATGCTCCTTACCACTCTAGGCAGAAAATGTGTATGGTCGAAGCTCATTTGGAGATGAAGGCGATCAAAACCATAGGGGACAATCAAAAGAGTTTTTTCAAATGCGTTAATGGCAAAAGGCAGTGTAAAATAGCATCAGCCCACTACAGAATGAGGGTGGTCACCTCACAGACAGGGACATGGACAAGGTGGAGATGGTTAATATTTTCTTTGCATCTGTCTTCTATACTGGTGACAGAGCAAGGGGAAGTCAGTTCCCTGAGCTGGAGGACCATGATGGCAAAAAAGATTATCTCCCAGTTGACCCTGAACTTGTGCAGTAGTTTTAGTTGACCCTGAACTGCAGAACTTTGTGCACTACCTTTTAGGGTCCAGCTGCTTCCTCAAAAGTCTCTGAGGCCTGATAGGATTCATCTGGCAATACTCAAACAGCTGGCTGATGTTATTGTGAGGACTCAAAGATTTTTGAACAACCTTAGGCATCTTGAGTTGACTGGGAGCTAGCTAACATTGTCCTAATTTTCAAGAAGGGCAAAAATGATGACCCTGGTAACCATAGGCCTGTCAGTTTCACTTCAGTGACTGGAAAAATTTTTGAGAAATCACCCTTGGAGGTATTGAAAAAACATCGGAAGGACAACACTGTCATTGGTCCCAGCCAGCACAGCTTCATGAGAGGAGAGTCCTGCTTGTCAAACTTAATTTCCTTCTATGACAAGGTAACACACCTAGCTGACTGAGGGAAAACAGTGGATGTAATATTTTGGATTTCAGTAAAGCTTTTGGTAATGACTCTTGGAGTAACCTTCTGGACAAAATGTCCAACACAGCTGGATAAACCCACCATGGGTAAGCAACTGGCTCATAGGTCAGGCACAAAGGGTAAATTAGTTCCATCCAACTGGCAACCCGCCACCAGCGGAGTTCCACAACGACCAGTGGCAGAACCCAAGGAAATGTTGTGTCAGGGAGATTTAGGTTGAATATTAGGAAAGTATTCTTCACCCAGAGGGTGGTTGGGCACTGGAACAGGCTTCCTAGGGAAGTGGTCACAGCACCAGCCTGACAGAGTTCAAGGAGCATTTGGACAATGCTCTCAGGTACATGGTGTGACTCTTGGGACGTCTTGCACAGGGCCAAGAGTTGGACTCAATGGTACTGGTGAGTCCCTTCCAGCTCAGGATGTTTTATGTTTTCAGTTCTCTCTACAGTCAGAGTTGTTATCAGCCTAAGCCAAACTCTTTAAAAATACTAGGTAGTATTTTTAGTAACTAGGTAAAAAGTTTCCTCTCATGGAACTACAAAAAGCAGACCTTAACCTTGGAAAATTCTGGTGTGCCCTTGGCTAAAACATGGTCTTAAAGGAGGAACATTTAACATGGGAGCCAAGTGTAAGACTTACTGTGCTTTCTACCTCCATAATAGTCTATTACATTTCAATTTGGAGAAGTGAAAAGAAATCATGTGATGATCCAATTATCAATCTCTTTCAGAAGGTCTAGGGTTGCTGAATGTGGTTGGTGCTCCTTGATTGTTTAGACAGACAATATGGCTTTGTGGTCATGTTTTTTCCTGCCTCTATATTATGTAAGGATGTTGAGCACATGATGTGTATTACTTTCTGTCAAAATTGTTTTTTCTCTTTTAACATTTTTTCCACAGTAATTTGTAATCATTTGTCTGGAAATACAGCATGGCAGTGCTATATTGTCTCATCTGTCTTCAACTGTTTGTTCAAGAGCAAGTTATATTAATTATTTTTCAGTATGTTTGTAAATTTTACTTGTACTCCTTCAGATTTGAACATCCCCTAAACCTTCCTTTGTACCTTAGAAGTTGACTCTCTTTCGGTGATAGAAGAACCAGTATAAATTATGATAACACATAGATTGAATGTTACTTAGCAAGTGTCAGTTTAGTTGTCAGAATAAACTTCAGCTTGACATAGTCTGTATAACCATGTCACATTTGTCTTCTTTGGGAGGGAATGTTTGCTTTAAGTTAGAAATACATAATTGGGCACAAGATACACATAAAATCTGAAGACACTGAAGATGATTTTCCTGTGGCTTTGACATTCAACTGAAATTCTCCATCAGAAGAGAGAGCGGCTTGGTTGAACTTGTATTGGCTGTTTTAGATGTAGAAATTATTCCCTAATTCTCAGGAACAATCATGCAGAGCTGTTTTAACTAGGTCTCTCAAGTGTGCATATAGACTAACAGAGGTGTGAACTCTTCAGATTACACCCTTTCTTGTGGTAAGAGAAGGAACAAGTCTGGAAAAAAGGTTTAAAGAATTGAAAGTTGAGATATGGACTGAACTCATCACTTTCTTTAGGATCTTTAAGATTAGGATCTTTCAAGATCCTAATTGTGCTGCTCTACCAGGGGCTGTATTTTATGGCACTTCTCTGCCACCCTGATGAATTTACAAAAATACATGCACCATCTGTGGAGTCATGCAAGATTTTCTCATGAAAACAGCCTCAGCAAGAAATATTTATGTTGGATACAGCTTTAGTGGGGAGAAATGGATCCATTTTATCAAGGAGGGAATTAAAAAACAACTCAAGATGAGCTGCTGTGGGAGTAGACCCCCTCCATACTGAGGTGGCTAAGCATTTCTCAGGACCAGGATTACAGTCATCAGTTGTATGAACTTTCAGTGATAATTTCCTCTATTGAAACCTAGATGACAATTATCACTTTTGAAAAAGCCTAGACATATTTTTTTTCTATTATAGTTGTATTCTCTTTCACAGAGAAACATAATCAACATACATTTACATATTCCTTGTAATCAGGACAAGTGGAGGTGCATGATAAAAGAGGGATTTTATGGTCAGAGTGCACAGCTCCATCTTGGTATAATGCAACTAATTACAAAAAACAACTGCAAAAATTGACAAAATTGTCAAAAAGCTTAACTGGTGCATGCATTTTTATTCATTTGTACTTGAATCTGTACTTTTTTCTAGTCCAGTCCTTCTAGAGTCTTGGGAAAAATAGCATGTTCTTGCTGGAAAAACAGGCTCACACAATGCATTGTCAGATCTGCCAGCTCTAGCAGTGAAAATAATGCTTAATGATTTTCATTATGTTCAGCTATAGGGGGCAGTTCAAATGAGATTTAGCTGAATGCCTCTTCATGTCAGGAATTATCATCTTAGCACTTAATAAATTTCAATTAATGATTAATGTTTTCAAATCCTTTTGAAGAAAATGTGCTAGGACAGATGCTGTCCAGGATGTAATTAGAATACAACAGGATTGCGAAGTTGTAACTTCTATGAGCTACTCTACTACTGAGAATTATGAAAAGGAAAGAATACATTTGGTTTTCTCAAAGAGACTTTAAAAAATGGCACATAAATAATCCAGGTGTCTAATTCCTGACAGTTCTCAAATTGATGAACCAAACAATCTGTTTCATAGGCTTGAGATAAACTCAAGGTTTCTAGTGATGAGAACTCTTGCTCCCCTTGATGCTTGCCTATTCGAAGGTATTTTATTTAACTATAAAAATGTACTGGCCCAGAGGAAGCTATGATTTTTTTTCCTTGTGACAGGTACATTTTTTGTGCAATAAAAGTGCACTATCCAAGGAGCATATAGATAAACATTTTTTAATGTGTTCTTTTTTTATCTATGTATAAGTAAGTATATAAGAATCTATATTTATGCGTATATGCTTAAAATATAAAATGTAAGAATTTTATAAATATGTAAGTAATTATATAAAATATATAGACAGATATATCTCAGAAAATAAAACCAGTCAGCACCATTTACAAAATCTGATTCGATTTGAGCAGATTTGATTTGTCATGGAGTCCGCAACATACATCCTGATATCTGGTCTTGATGATGCAGGGGTAGATTTCTTCAGGGGAGTAATAAATTAACTGCCACCATTATTTTTAATTTTTTTAAGTACACAACTCTACCTTTTCTTTTGCTGCCACAGAAGCAATGCTCCATCTCCTCAGCTCCTCAGTCTGTGAGCAAGAGTCAGCTCCAGCATCTGCTCCATCCTGTCTGGATGATGTGGCTTGGGCTTGTCTCATGGGTAGGAGCCTGCCAGGGCCCTCCACACTCATTTTATGGATACACGTCAGCAGTCGGAATCTGCTCTCCCAGTCCCCACACAGGAACAGCTCATCTTGTTACCATTTCTAGCACATCTTCATCTGTTGCTTGGTTTACTGCAGCTATAAAGCAGCAATTTCCTTCTATTTCTATGGGAGACAAAAAAAAAAGGAGGCATCATTATAGCTTTAAAAGTCACCAGAAGTTATTCACATCAGCACTATGCTGTGTTTTTCCATTCCCCATGTGGCTGTTTGTCAAATCAGAATGTTTTCCTCTATAGGAAGAGTTTGTTTCCCAGTAACTTCCAGCACTGTTTTCTAGTAACTACAAGCAAAAAGTTTAATAGCTGTAATGAATCCTCTCATGAACAGTAAAATTATGTAATCATATAGAATGATATATAGACTGTGCCCCAAAGCTCATCAAGTTGATGTGTCAACTGAGAAGGTAGAAGCTCAGACTGAAGTTTTTCTCATAGTTAAAGTATCTACAAATGTGCCCTAAGGATTCTCTGCTGCTTAACGAGGTGCACCATCACACCTCAATAATTTCCTTGATTGCAGCACTGAAGTAACCCCTTTTCAATCTGCCTGATGAGAGAACTCAATATGGTTGAGTTATCCTCCTAGCTGAAATCGTCTTGCATTTTGGCAGCAGGTTCAAAAGTTGGTAACAAAGAGACAAATGGTGGTATGAAAAACAAAACAAAACCCAAGTCTCATTGAGTCTTTTTTTTTTTTAATAAGTGCTTTTCTTATCCAGGAGTTAGCAGCTTTCACTTGTGCTTGCTGTGTTTCATGTCCCAGGATGGGTAATGCAGTGTGGAAACAGTGAAAGTAATTGAGAATAGTTAGCACCAGTGGCAGTGTGTAACAAAGCCCTTCATTATATAAGTATGGCAGAAGTGTCCTTCAAAGAGGGCTTTAAAAACCTGAAGCTAGTACAAAGATCAGAACTGGCCAAAATTGCCCCACCCAATTATAATATGATTGGAAAGCATGGCCCCAATTAATCAAAAATATTTCATTGTGAGGGGTGGAATGATCCTGAAAGAAATCTGAGTTTCCTAGCACAGGAAAAAAAATATGGTTTCTTTGTATTTGTTGGAACAATTTGGTTTAAATAGGGTGTTTCAATTGTTTCTTGCACAAAATTGTCAATAAAACAAATATTTTCTTTCATCACAGTTCAGTGTCACTGAAACAGCATTTTCCAGTGAAAAAGTAGTTTATTAGAAAATATTCTGGTTTGATCTTTATAATACTTTCCATCAGGCTAAGATGATGTTTGTTTGAGAAGGGTGGTCCGTGATTCTTTCCATAAACACTTCTTAAGTTGGCAATGCTGATGTGAAGGAATAAGCTGTAAATAGTCTTAAACACATTAAGGGTAGGGATTTTAAAAATGCTTTCATACCCTTATTCTCTCCCTCTCCACTGTTACTTCAGTGGGGAAAAGTATATTTTTTCTTCATACTCAGAGGTCTGTCTAATGTAATGAAATGTTATGAAATGTTATGAAATAATAACTGTCTGCTTTTGTTTTAATGTGGGTTTGGGTTTTTTTTCTAATTTTTTCTTTGTTGCTTTGTTTGGCTTTTTTTTACCCACTTATTAGTTAGTCTCCCTTATGAGAAGTATGTGCACTCAGAACTGTGGGTTGAGGGACTGTTTTGATTCCTACCTACCATTACACAATGGTTTTTTTTTTAATAAAATCAAATGTTAAATGAAGAGTAAAAGGTAGACAGCATTTTAAATAGTTCATAACACTAATTGCAATCTGTGGTTCTGTTAATGTTTTGTTAGGGAAGAAAATAAATCCAGAAAACACTGACCAAGAGGGAACAGCAGGTATTTATTAGAAGTGTTAATCTGAACATTAATAATACTATTGTGTGCTCAGAAACCATGGCAACAGTAGGGAGTAGCAATAAAGATAGTTTTTCTAATATCTAAATACATTATTTAAAAACTGTACTCACCTCTACTCTTGATACTAATGGCAGGTAACTCCCCTAAAATAATTCTTATTGCATATGGTTGTGAAAAAGGAAAATGTCACTGAATAACTGGTTAAAAAAAAAAAAGTGTGAAACCTAGGTGAGGCATTTAATTTCTTTTTCCCAAACTTTCTAAGCTGAAGATAAAAATATTTGGAAATTTTTGGTCATAATGAAGGTTCAAAAGTCTCAGCCAGCTGACTGCAGTAGTCATTAAAATCTACTAGCAGTAAATCTCAGGAATTGTTTGGCTGAGAAAAGCATCCTTCTCTGGAAATTATTTTTAGGAACAAGTCATATTCTGTCAGGAATAAAATAAAAATAAAATAACAAAAAGAAATTATTCTGAATTATGATGAAAGAATAAACTAGCTGGTCTGTTGAGTCCAGCAGCAGTTCTTAGATATGTTGAAGCATGAAGGAAGAGATTCTAAGGATGTGCCTGTGCTGTGACTTTTGAGTGTTTGCACTTGGTATGGAGGACAGTCCTTGATCTTGCAGGATGCCAGCTGAACCCAGACAAATAGTCAGTAAAGAGTCAAACTACAATTGCTACTCATTATTTGTGTTTCTGGCTTGAATACCTCTTTAGTTACTGGGCTGTGCATAAATGGTAACCTCACATGGAATATTTAACACTTTAGGTGAGGCTTTCCTCCTTAGATCATCTAACAGCTCTGGGAGGGGGTGGGTCTCCATTCCTAGCTTGGCCAGATGCATACCTTGTTGTAAATCACAGAAAAACACAAGGGGCAGTGAAACACTAGGCTTCTTCTTTTCCTCTGTGCAATGATTACCAATTCCTGGACAGACACTGTGGGGACGTGGAGGGCAAAGTGGGGTAACCCCTTTATACTGTGGGCAGAGGGTACTTCCTGAAGGGAGCAGGATGTGGGGACTTGATGGCTGGTTGAGTAAATGTGAAGGCAGTTAAATCTGCCTGAATTTCCCACACAGAAGCTGATAAATATGTGAATGTGCTACTGCAATCGAGAAATTAATTCCAGTGGATACCAATGGAATTTGATCAAAGGTCTGAAAATTAAATTCTTTTCCCACTGGTGGCAACCAGCAAAAAATCAGTTTCAGGTTGCTGATATTGGCTAGAAAGGGACCCTCTCTGCTGAGGACAGCAGTGATTTCCTTGCTTCCCAAATCTGAGTATAGCATCTTAAAAATGCATGTCAATAGCCACAATCTGCATGCAATTCACAGGCACAACATTTCTTCAGTGTGTCAGTCTCAAACAGCCACCAAGGGAACTGAGTTATACCAAATTTAGGTCTGTGTAGTCGATCGTGAAGGGAGAAATAAGCATCTTTTCATTTTATAGACAGCTGGTATATGGGAAGAGAAACAAGAAAATGGGAAAGTGTTTGCTTAAAAGAAAAAGTGTATCTTGGTAGCCATGTAAGCTGCCATATGGAGAGAGAGGGTTGGCTGTGGAGGCACTCTTCTATTTCTTCGTGGCATAGGCCAGAAGGATAGTAACTAGGCAAAGCCACGTACAGCATTTATTGAATACGTAATCTGGACCTCTGCTGCTGTCAGTGGAGCTCAGTAGTAAACACATAAGCACCTGCAAGATGAAAATCACCGTGTTTGGCTCCAGTGGCACGAGTATTTAACCACTTTATTTTTTCTTACACTCATTCTTATAAAATAACTGATTGCACATGACAGACACCTTAACTGAAAAAAAAATATTGATTTATAAATGTAAATATCTGTTTGTTTTGTTCATCTAATAATACCACAAATTACAGAAATGGAAGCATGCAGGAAGTGTAAAAATCTAACCAGCCTCTGCAGAATGCAGTCACTCATTTTCTACTACACAGTGTTTTCTCTCCTGTAGCAATTCTATCTCAAATTTTGCTAAATATTCTCTCTTGGTCTTTTACTCTGGTCATGAATCTCAGAAGTTATCAATACTATAGATAAACTAAATGGATACTGTAAATAAACTAAAAGCTTGCATTTTGTTTGGTTTAGATTACCGGTTGAGCGAATAATTCCTATCCTTTTCTTGAATGCTAACTGTTGTTACTAAAGAAATCTGCAGATATTGAGGATAGAAAAGCAGAATTGTAGCACCTTTATTTTGAGCCTTTTTTTTTATTAGTTTTAGACTTACACTTTCTCCCCACTTGTATTAAAAAGAATACATCTTCCGGATGTGGGCAGGTCAAAAGCAGATGTAAAGCAGCATAGTTCTAATGATTGTGTGGCAGTTAGCCATTTTGAAGAGTTTGAGAAGTCAGCCTGGTAAAACACCACCTAAAATCTAGTGAGCTGCTAAACCTCTCTCAACAATTTTTTGACACTCTTTTCCTCAAAAACAATGCATTATCTAGTAAGTGGTAGAGCTAGCTGAGTGTGCTAGCAGATAATAAGTATTTTTGCATACTCCCTTTTCCCAGCTGCAGTTTGAATGTCGCTGTTACAGGGTGAGAGAAAACAGTGCAACCTCTTCAATAAATTGAGGGCTATACTGTGGTTCCAGGATAAAAAAAAAAAAAAAAAAAAAAAAGAAAATAAGAAAAAGACATTAAATGGATGTGCAACAGATGTGTGGCAAAGTGCTAAGGCTGATTATTAAGACATAAATCTAAGAAGGAGATACTGCTTACTGCCAGGTGACTTCCAGGATGTCATGCTTTTCCAGAGAGTGGAATTGTTATGAAGCAAGCTAACTTTCTCTGACTGGGTACAATTGATTATTCAGTAGGAGACAGTTGTCTCACAGCTTCAAGGTAAAAATGTTTTGTCCTAATTTCCTTTTAAAACCTGCAAGCTAACTCCCTGAGAGGGGAAGAGATGTCTTCAGTAGAAACTAGATTGCCTCCATCAAGGGGGCAGTTGCGCACAAGGGGACAGAGTAAGCTTTGCTCCAGGAGGAGAGGCTGTAGGTGAGAAACCAAAATGAAGGACAGGAGAGGAAGGGGGAATCTAGACCCCTGCTTAAATGAGTATGGTGCAGCAGACCTCCTGAGAAAAATTTAGGAATATAGCTTTTGCCTCAAAAATTTCCAGCTCCCAAGTTTTACCCATGTGGAGTTTAACTTGAATTTGAGAAGACCCAATTTTGTGGGAGAGTTCATTTGTTACTCTAATAGATCTGCCTTTTGACCAATCCCTTCTCCTTAGCTTGAGTTATAATAAGGAAAACTATCATTGGGCAAAGACTAATGGTCCCAGGTGTCTAGACACAAATGTGAGTGTTGCAGAGCACAGTATCAATCACCATGCCATTGCATGGTACTTCTTGCTTTTACACATTGCCAATAAATGATTTCTGTGTTTTCCACCAAGTGAAGTTGTTAGGGAAACTTTCCTGTCTATCCAATCACACTGACAGTCACATGCTCACCACCTGAGATTTTCAGCACTGTGACTGAAGCCCCTTTGCAGTGGGTGGCTCTGGTGAGCGTATAGGTGCCCCACTTGACTCCCTAGACACACCACTCACACACTGTCAGACAAGGTTTCCTTACTGATTTCACCACAGGTTTCCCATAGCAGAGCCTCAGACCTCTGGTTCTTTTAAGTAATTTTATCTTGGTGCAAAAACCATATCACAGCTCAAGCTGATGCCTCTGAGGAGGGATCCCAAACAAAGGAAACCCCTGGCTTTTATATTTTCACAATCTGTTTAACTGGTTATGTGGGATCTTCCTCTGGAGTCATTGGCTCCTGTTCTGTCAGGTCACCTGGCTGATCCCACAGGTCCCCTTTCTTGTGCAAAGGGTCTGCAACTGTTCATTTTTTCTTGCCTTGGGTTCCTGGCACCCAGAATTCAATCTGCAGCTGGTACTGCAGCTGTACACTGATCTAGCTACATCAAATGTATTTCTCAAAAACAATTTTCCAAGGGTGTGTCAAACCCAAACAGCTCTTCTGGATTTTGACTAAGCATCTGCCTCAGGTTCGTCAGCCATGAACCCATTTCTTTGTCAGCTGTACAAACTGTTCCTTGTTAAACCACACACCAGGGAGTCATATCCACCCTACTTTTTCCTGACATCCAGCTGGGTGAGACAGGCGTACAGGGATGAGAACAATGGGAAGAATGGTCCCAGCATTCATTGAAAGGAAAAGATTAGGAGAACAGTGGAGAATATTGTCTATTTTCACTCCAAGAAAAAAAAAGGCTTTTCTTAAGTGGATGTGGTTACTTTTTCATAGGAATCAGAAAAACAGAGAATGCTGTTTGTTTATACTTTTTTTTTTACTGCCAAAGGATTGAATAATAATATACTGGAGGATGGATCTTCTAATTGATGCTCCTGATGCAAAATTGTATCTCCCCAGGAGCCTGCAGAAGTAGACAACATTATAGAAGCCTCCTTCATGTATTATGTGCAGTTAAAGTTGAAGTTTCAGTGGTTAATCTTACATCTGTAGCTAAATGGACATAACAGCTTGTGTGCCACTTTGATTTGTGTACTTTTGGAGATCCTACAATGTCTTTTCCACTAATTCAATTTTTTCTCTGCTTTCAAATTACATAAGTCTTGGATTCTTACTGTCAACAGGTTTAGCTCTCATTCACTGCAGCTAAAACTACCTCCTGTGGCAGTGCATCCTTTTTCCTATTTCAATTTCTTTTGCACAAGATGTGTCAGTCAAGTGCAGTTCATATTCACACCAGCTAAGCAGATTGATGTAGTTCACTAGCTTAATTACACTGTTATTAACCTTGCAGGGATGTTTTGATGAGTTCATTTTGAAATACTTAGTTATCTGACAAAAATATTGAGGTATTATCCATGCAAGTGTTTCCCCAGGCTACTATCAGAGATTTCAAACACTGGGAGTTGTTCTGGAAATCTGTGACCCACTGAAATATCTGCTACCAATGGCACGCTGCTCTATGATGTATTGTCCTTGAGACAAAAACCAATTCACCCAGATAGGTAGAAAGTTCATATTCATGAGAAAATTTTCTTAGCTGTGATTGGCATGACAATCTGGTTTATAAATGCAGTTCAAGGTAGAGCCAACAGTGACAAAGATTGCATTTGAATAGAGGGTTTGTCAGTGTAATCTTGTCTGTTCTGGAAGGTAGATGCCACTACCCACAAAACCATAATGATGCAAGTTTGGAGATGACATACTTCAAATAATTGTAAGCCCTATGACAAAATAAACAGAGTCCTGAAGTCACAGGGAAAGACTTTAACAGTGTGTCAGCCTTTTTGATGATCTGGAGATAATCAGAGATGTGCAGACCACTTAGTTACTTTATGGTAGGGAATCTGTATTCTAAACAAAATTTCTGCCTAGACCTCCTATGTGTTATGGTTTTCCTGCACAAATTCTTTGAATTTTGGAAAGAGAGACATAATTGAGCATCCCAAAGAAGCTCTTCAGCATTTATGGCCGAAAGAACAGGGGATGCAAAAGAGGCTATAAAAGAGCACTGCATCTACCCATGTCAGCAGAACTGCAGCAGTGTTTGTTGATGGGTGCCTGAGAAAAAAAGGATGGGTCCTTTAGGATGCCTTTGTTGTGCTCCTAACTTTATTCTAGAGTTTTTCTAGACTTTTTTGCTAGCCTCTGTGCTGGGGAGGCATTGCCTCCCCCCTGAGCTCTCTCCCGGCATGGGATCCTACAAGAAATGGCTCCTACAGGAAATGGCCCCTCCAGACTGGACAACAGTTGGATTGGTAGAGAAAGAAGGCTCTGTTACCATTGTAACTGGCCAGTGTTAAACTGCCCAGATTTAGTGTCCAATGTGCAAACTTATGAGAATTTGTCTCTATTTCTTCTTCTATTAATTCTGCTTGGTCCCCAGTTGGTATAAATCACTACTGTTCCTCTTGAGGACAACACACTAGCACTGTTTTTCCCAGCTGGAGATTTGTTGCTCCATGTAGACACCAAAGGTGCTGATGCAATAGAATACTCATTGCAAGAACCCAGAAAATGTTTCTAATTTGCTGCGTGTGATCCTTGCTGTTAATTGCCTTTGGCTCCACGGTGGCTGGCACAATCACATCAGAAAATGGGTGCGTAGAGGATTAAGGAGGATCAATATTGTTTGGATGACTGTGAGGTATGCCACCACATGGGTGTTTTCATGAAGGTTTATGTGCAAATGAGATAGATTGAAAGGGAGTTTCTAGCAGGAAAAGCAAAATGATTGTTCAAACCCCCTCTAATAGCAAGGTTTATCTCTGTAGGAGAGGATTCTCCTGTCTGTGATGTCAGGACTGTTTTGCCAGAGAAAAACATCAAAAGATACTGATCCTCTAGACCAGCCATCACAGTGAGAACTGGAGGAACACCAAAACACTCATTGCTAAAGGAATTAGAGTTTGTCCCCACAGCCCTAACAAAGATTTAAAAAAGAATGCTAATTACAGCTGTCAGCACACTCAGGCACTGTCATTCAGAGAGCCTTTTGGAGTATTAGCCAGCCCACTCTTCAGGAAAAGGATTTCGTATGTTGTTGCATCGCGCCCTGTCAGTGCTTCTGGAAGAGTTCCTGATGGTGCCATGGAGTTAAGCTCACATGCTGGCACTGTTGTCTGTGACAGGATTGTTACCTGGGGAATCAGTGGCACAGAAATGAAGGAAGCAGCAAGTACTGAAGAAAGCCTAGGGAAGCAATTCTCCTGGGCTCTGAGCTCTCAAGAAGGGCTGTCTCAACCAGTGCTCTGGCAGATGCCCAGACATCAGAAGATGAGGGAAAAACCTAATATAACAAGGATGGTGTTCAAGAATCCAGAGGAAATCTTTCTTCTTTGCTGGTCATCAGTTTGTAAAGTGAATACAATTAATACAACTCTTTCCCATACCCAGGCATAGCTTTCACTTCACATTACTCCATAATGGCTGACTTTGGTCAGTGATGGGTCAATGCTGTAAGGTGCAGAGCTGCAGGCTGCTGAGATGACAGGGTGAGTGCAGCAGGGAAGGACTGGAATGTGGCAATATTATCTATATCAGCCTTGAGCAATAATTCTCAAATTCGCAGCCCAGCAACAGAATATCAGCAATCATAAAATCCTTTTGTTATGATGCTTCCTTATCCTTTTGGTAGATATTTTTTCTCAACATTAATGCTAAATATGCTTTTTTTTTTTTCTTCAGTTCCTTACTTTTTTTCCCGTCTTTAATGAATGAGGGAAAATATTTATCTTTTTTCTGAGTAGAGCTGCATTTCAAATATTAAGGACTATTATCATATCTCTCCTAAATTGTCTCTTCTCTAAACTAAATAACCTGAAATCTTCTGCTGTTTCTTATGGGTATTTTTTTTATATTTCTTATGGTATATTTTTTCCAGGTATCTAAAAATTCTCTTTAGTGTCTTTCAGCCTCCTTTAACTGAACTGTATCCTTCCTAAATTATATTAGATGTATGCCAGCTGAGGCCTTACTGATAAAGGACTGCTTCATTTCAGAGACAATACTCCCGCTACATTCCCATATGGAGTTTTTAAACAAATTTTAGTCTTACATTTAGCTTGTGATTGACAATGATATCTTAGTTCCTTACTGCAATATCAGTGACATTCATTCCCTCTATGGTTCTTAAACAGATGATTATCCCTACCTATGTGCAGAGATTTTTATTTCCCTTACTGAATTACAGTCTTCTTAGTCCAGACCAATTCTTCCATTTTCAAAATAGCTTTGAATTTTCTTCCTCTTATGCACTATATTTGCTACTCCTCTAGCTTGCTGAATTTGCAGATTAGATGAAAACTTTTTGCTTATCCTTTCCAAACCATTGAGGTGAATCTGGCAAGCCTCAGGCCCAGAGTAGACCAGAATCCTCTTGATGTAACCCACTAATCAGAAAGTCAGTCACTGATAATTAGTCTTCATAAATGCAATTTACTACCCATTTATGCACATGCATGGTAAATCTATCTATTATCTTTTATCTAGTAATTTCATAGACATACAGAGCTAACAGTGATATTTCATCGTGTTCCCAAATGATGAAATTGAGCATTTGCTGTCTCCTTTTGCAGTACAGACTTGTCATTTTCATAAATTTCTGATTGTCCTTCTCTGCTACTGCTCCAGTGTAAATTCCCTTTTGGTTTTTTCCTTGAATATTAATATCCCAGAATACACTTGGTAGGCCAGATGTCTCAGGATGCTGGATAATTTTTCTCTTTTTCAACTGAAAATACCTTTCCAGTTACATAAAGGAGCATATCTATCATTTTCCATTGTTAATCTAATCCCTGGCTCATAGTCATCCTGTGATTGATAACAGGTTGTTCTTCTTCTTTAGTTTTTGTTTTAGGAATCATTTGTTTACTAAGCTGTAATTCTCCTTTCCTGGTCTTGGGAAGAAAGGTTAAAATAATTTAATTATATGGTTCAATTTTGACAGTAGCATCCAATAGAATGAATTGTATTAGTTTGCTGTGAGAGTAATGATCTGAATGTTCTTAGTCTATAGTTTTACCATGTGCTGTTTCTTCAAACTGGGGACACGGAAAAATGAAAGCACACAGCTAAGTGATATAATGATATTTTACAAAAAAAAAAAAAACTATAAGAGATGATGGGAACAACTTTAAATGTTCAGGTGAAATCTTGGAGTAACAAACATATGAGAGAACTTTTCTATCCTGTAGCTAAAATTAAATATTCCTTAGTTCAATAATGACTAGAAAAATGTTGCAGGTTGTCAGCATATGCACTATGTTTGATGCTGTGACCTTGTTAAGCTGTGACTTATATTTCTCTTTCCTTAAGTCACCTAAGCAAGTTAAATTGGTAAATATTGTTAAAGATGTCAAAATTTGCTTAACTTATTGAAAAAGGCCTTGTATTTTGAAAATCATAATTTTTTTCTTCTCAAATAACTTTTTTAGTATTTGGTAATGTTTTGGTGCTTTCCAATGGGATGATCCTTCCTTTTGTCTTTCATCTATTCATGATGAAAGATTCATCATTCACCTTTTTCTTCTCTATCCCAGAATGCTTTTTCTGTCTTCCATTTCTCTATGCACTGTTACGTGTATGAGATCCAAAGTGTTTTTGGGTTGGGTTTGGTTGTGTTTTAGGGTTTTTTTTAAATCAACTGGCAACATAGGTGAAAAACTTGATTAAAGATAGACAGATCCTTTTTCATAGAGCTCAGATAAATTAGGGTGGGCAGCCTGCCTGAAGGGGTAGTTTGGCCTGAGTGTCAGGGAGTTGCCTTGATTTGTTGGAGTGAAGAGCCCTTCAGGCTGATTTTTTTATTCTAGCAAGTGAGAAACCTCACTGGCAAGAGGGTCAGCACCTCCATGGGCCAGCTAAATCTATTGCGACCTTCCTGCACAGTGACCTGGGCAGGTTGCCATGTTATTC
Source organism: Peucedramus taeniatus (assembly GCA_013400575.1). Taxonomy (NCBI): domain Eukaryota; kingdom Metazoa; phylum Chordata; class Aves; order Passeriformes; family Fringillidae; genus Peucedramus; species Peucedramus taeniatus. The sequence continues at coordinate 55,595 of WBNO01003397.1, read as the reverse complement.
TCTAACCTGTATAGTGCCTGGACCCTCATCAAACAAGCTCATTTCATCCCTGTCTTCGTGTTTTAATAACCAGATAAACATACCAGGGCTACCTTTGATAAGTCTTATGCTTACAAAGAATGACTGCCCAAGCTGCTACTGCCATTCTGGCAGGGCAGGAAGGGAAAGGTGTTGCCCTCCTTTGGAGCAGAGTATAATAGCCCTTATCCTTCTCAGGCCAACTGCATTGGAGGAAGATTCTGGAAGCCCAGAGGCAGAAAGGAGGAAGATGTCCTGAGGTATAAATCTTTGGGGAAATCCTGGGTGTAGCTTATGTAACTCCAGAACTGGATCCCATCTGAATAAGTCAACAATGAGGCAGATTCTATTGAACTTTTCTATGGCCTCTGAAACTCATGTGTCTCCTGCACTGCTAGTTATAGCACTAACTGGGGTTATACAGGCTGCTCACAGATGGTACTGGGCTTTCTCTTCTGCCAACTCCATTTCCAGTCCTCCTCCCTCATCAGGATGAACTACAATAAAGAAATGACAGTTCCCTCCCACAGTCCAGTCTAGACTGCAAAGTAGCGTACTGTAGCTTAAATTTGTCCAGCCTGAAAATCAGATCTTCTTCACAGACATGAAGACCAACTGTACGCAGTAAGGTATCATGGACACTGACTTCTATGTGTAGTGTTTTTATTGGATCAGGCCCTTTGTAAGTTTTTTTTTCAAAAATTTTAGTTTTTTTCCTCTTTCAGACACATTATAAACAAGCTTGGTAGGCCTTTTTTTTTTTTCCTGAGGGTTGTATTTAATAATTCTTGGGTAAATATTTTATTTTTCCGACTCTTTAACATTTTTCTAGTGACAACTGAAGTCTTAGTGCAACAGGTACATGCCAGGTTTTATTATTTACTTTCCCTTAGAACCTAATAGCAAACACCCAGCTTCAGAGACCCCCATTTCGACACAACTCAGTGAGGATGCAAAGTATTGTTAACGTAGTCTTCTATGACATGGGACTGTGATGATGTTTTTCTAGGGAAAGAAAAGCTTTTATTTTTATACTTCTGTTACTAGAGTAATGGAATTGAGAGCACTGGCAAACATTTTTTTTCTCTTGAGACATATTTGACCAGATTAGTGAGGCTGCCATCTGGAACAGCAAACATTACATTTTGATTGTAATAGCTAATCAATATGATCACTGTATTATTAATGTGTTATTTTCAGAAGAGGAAAAATCTGGTCAGCTAAAGATCAGAAAATCTGACTCTGCCATCATATTTCTATGTGATTTTGAGCCAGATCATTTCAACTCTGAATGTTTAAGCTTGTTCATATGTAAAATAGAAATAACAAAGCTTTTGAACCAGTAGATAGACTTGAAAACAGCTAGGGAAATAAAATTGTATGACTTACTTTCTGGCATTTAAAGAGTTATATACATAGTGACATAAGGAAGATATGAAGTCCACCTATTTATATTGAGGTGATGCAAGTTAATTGGGAGAAAAAGCATCTGTTAACTGAAATTATCTTTACTGAACAATGCTAATGATATAATTCAGACCCAGACCTCCATGTCTTATTCACTGCCTTTTACAGATATGTGCATGGGAGAACTTAATATGAAACATGGGCTTTTTCTCTCCAAGTTTCTACTGGGTTCATTCATTGTAGATTTGAGTCATTTGTCTGCATGTCCTGGTACAGCTCCTAAAAACTGTCTGGAGAAGGGTTTCAAGGTGCTTCTAAAAAGATTAAAAGGATTAGAAAGAAAAAAAGGAGGATTTTAAGATTTAGTGGGTGGAGTTTGGGGAGAATTAGACAGGGACTTTAAGTGGCAGATTCAGAGCAGCTTGGAGATTTTGGCACCAAGAACAGCTCTGCATATCCCACAGACTTTAAAATTATATTTATCCTGTGTCTTTCATTGACTTGACGCAGATGCTGTTCTAATTTTCTAGAAACTTTGTTTCGTTATTTGTTGAATATTCTAGGAATATTCTTGTTCAACAAGAATATTCCTAGACTTCAAAATTTCTAATGCTTTGCATCAAGGTTTTCACCCAGAAAATTTTTTATATCTCTCTGCAAGAACTGCTTAAATTTTACTTAGGTTCCACCTGCACAAAGAAAGGAGCTGCCATTTCATTTGACCTGATTTTCCTGGCCAGCCTTTAGCATAGTGCTCAGGACCTTCCTCCATCATAGGAAACTGTAAAATCCAAGGAAGTAGCTGAGCAGTTAGAACTAGAAGAGTAGAACTAGATAGCACTATTTATAAAACAAACTGTGGCTTCCACACATGCTACTTTGTTTAAAAGTTATGAACCTCTTTTATCTGAATATCTACAGTGTGTGGCATATTTAATTTCCTATTAATTTTATGGTTTTCTTCTGCTGATAATAATGACTTAATTCACCAAGAAAGTGTGGCAAGAATGAAGAGACTTTCATGGGTTCAGAAATCATTAGGTCTCTATTTTACTTTGAGCTTAGAGTATAAAGAGATATATCCTGCAGTTCCTGCTTAACCTTGAACAGTATAAGAATGTGTTTTGTGTCCATAAAATAAGAAATGTTCTAATAATCCTGTGTCTTGGGAGTTAATGGCATGCTTTTTGTAATGGACACTGAGGAACATCTTCTCACAGGTACATAGGAGAGTTCTGTAATTCCAATTTTTGCTAACCTTTACCAAAAAAAAAAAAAAAATTACTTCTGAATTCAAATCAAATTGCCAAACAGTTGTCTGGGATTGAAGAGGAACGATGATGAAAGGAACAAGCAAATCAGTGTATGTTATTTTACTGAAACTATGTCCAAAAAAGAGTCCTGAATATTTTAGTCTGCAAAGATAAAAAAGAATTATAGAAACCTTAATGGAGAACAGAGGTGTGCAAAAAAGAAAATACTTCCAAAATGTACTGCAGCTTTAAAAGAGGGAACAAGGCTTTTTATCTCTGGAAGGCAGTGCCTTTCAAAATTGTCACTAGAAAGGTATCTGTAATATGGAAAATGGCTACATTTTGCTATAACATTTCTATTGAGAGACATGTTACAGAATATAGGAAACTGAGAAAAAGGGGTACAAGGTGCAAGAGTTTATTTTATGACTCACACAAACCTCAATTTGACGTTTGCCCAGTGTACCACAATTGCAGACAAACCTAAGGAGTAGAGAAGCTGGGCTTTGTGTAACTTCCCAGAAAGGCAGTAGTAGCACAGAGAGAGTGCTTGCTGTGTAGTAATTCCTCTTTATGTAAGCAGTCATCAATGAGTTCACGTAATCTCCCTCCGCCCCCGCTGTTCTTCCACTCAGCAGTGCTCTGCCAGCACCCACACAGTGACTCACCCAGACAGCCCTTTCTACTATATACTTACAGAAAGGTTAGAAACATTAGGCTGTTCCTTTCCTGTTCTCCCTCTCCCTACCCCCCTTCCTAAAAATCACTTCAAACCCCTTGCAAAGACAGATACTTTTGAAAGTTTTGCTTTGAAATAGTTAGATGGTTTACATTGCTAGAATTAAAAACTGTTCCTTTAATGATCATGACAATATATATTAAACTAAAAGTGCCTTCTGGCCTTAAAAACAGCTATCCATAGCCTCATGATTTTGTTATGAAGCTGCTGTTTCCTTGTCTTAAATTTTAATGGACTGTGATAATTCAAGACTGCACTAATGAAATCTGTATCCTCCCCTCCTCCTTGGTCTCTTGGAGATAGATTCATAACAGCTGAAAATTGTACAATTTGGGTTTTTTTTTCTTTCTATGTTTTACATACAAACATTACTGTGGCAAATCCTTCTTCTTCCAATGCCCCCCCTCCAATCTCTCAATGTCACAGAAGAAAGGATTCAAATAGCTGGTTCAGTCCCAAAGAGTGTAATGTTTCCAGTCATCTTAGATGGGAAAGAGTTAATATTGAACAAACTACCTGGTAATAAAGAAAGGTCATAAAGGTGAAATAGTAATTTTTCCCCTTTAGGCAATCAGCTGTTCCCCCTTGGGTCTTATTCTAGGAGGACTTGAAGGTGGAATGAAATGAGAATAAGTTGCTTGCTCCTTGCTGCCAGCTCTTCATTTCTTATTTTGTAAGTCTATGCCACATCCTCTGTGAAAATGTTTCAGATGGATTTGTGTAAAATTGCTTCTTCTGTTGTTGTGTTCTTATTTATTAAGTATTGACCTTCTGTTTACTTACAAATGAAATATTAAATGAAATGGCAGGGTGGACAGATATGGGAGACAGCTCTGGAAAAGACAGGGCAAAAATGCCTTGGCAAGACACGCTCATTTAACTCAGGGTGAGAAAGGAGAACAGTCTCCCAAGACCCCTTGTGTCTCTATGCAAAAAAACTCCTGCCTGTCAGCTGTTGTTCACTCCCCACTTCTAGTATGTTCTGTATTCCTAGTTTCTCCATTGGTTCTCCCCGAAAGACCATTCCCTCCTTTCTCTACTATTGGGTCCACCTGCATCACTCCACTCCAGTTCCTCCCCTAGACCCTCTCTCCATCGGACTGCTTGTACCCTGACCCCTCCTGCCTTCTCCCAGTGAGGCACCCAGGCCCTCCTCCGTCTTGGCCCTTTGCCTCTGGTCCCCTTCAGCAGAGGTTGTGTCCATGTTTGCTCCCACCTGTTCCTCTTACCTTCTCCCTGCCTGGACCCTCGATCTGCCCTCAATAAACCCTGCTGGATTTACCATGCAAAGAGCCCTCTGGTCTCTTTGGTGAGGCTTCAATTTCACCATCCGGGCTCGGGTGTCTCTGGGCTGGGGGAGTTGCCATCGCAGCCCAAAGTGAAGACGCTCGTGGTGCTGCAGGCACCCCGACAGCACCTGCCTGGGGAAGCTGTCAGTAGCCACCCGCAGACAGAGAGACAGAAAGAAGATTTATGCAGATGTAAGGCTTTTCATCCACCAATACAACAAACTTTTCTTACCAGTGACAGCTATCTAAGACTCAAGGGCTCACAAAAGTTCTCTTAAAAAGGGAGAAACGTGGAGATATAGAGGAAGTGAAAGTATTTTCCAGAAATGGCTCTTGATGTCGAGTTCAACCTGGGCTTATTACTGCATAATGTTTCTGTGGGTTAATCACAGGAAAGACCTATTGGTGCACACTCATTTACGATAAAGCCAAACCTAATTATTTTCTGTAGGAGCATTTGTGATATGAAAGGAATTCAGTGTGTTGAGCAAAAATAAGGTTTGATTCCAGAAACAGCCTGACCCAGACTACTTCACATATCTCTTCTGTTTGCACTGACATTGCAGATCAGAGAATATGTTCTGCAGAGGTCTTTATTTTCACTTGTTTTGATTAAATGCCTAAAAAATGTGCCCAGGTAAATTTCAAGCACATCACCTTCTGCTTAAAGAGGTAAATATGAAGCAGCTAAATTTTAAACATGTCTGCGGCATGATCCCATGAGCGTTCTCTGCTGCAGGGACAGAGAACCTATCTCTGGCTGTAAGAGCTCTTCACAGCACAGACTGTCTGCTCAGTCCAGAAGGTCTCAGCAAGATCTTGTATTTAAAACCTTAATGGAAAATCAGAGTCTAATGTGAGCACAATGTTCACTTTCAATGATGTTCAAGCTTGGAGACCTCTGCATTTTGCATCTCTTGTACTTTGGAGACTTACCTCCTCTGCTCTGCTCATTCCCAGAATAGCTTTGCTTTCCCTTCTCTCTCTTTGGGGGTTTCAGGGCAATAGGGAGAGCTCTCTCACTCCTCTTCATCATCACTTTGTGTTATTCTCTGCAGCTTTCTGTAGTCTGCTGTTTTCATAGTTATGGTAGATGAAAGATGTAGAAATCCATGGTTCTCTGGGCTTTGTATGGGTCTGGTCCGGCTAGCTAAAACCCAAGCCCACATGGACTGAAGGTAAAAGACGAGCAGCGCTCTTCCCCACGTGGGAGCGAGTGTCCTGTTTATTGGCTTGGGATGGGACACTGCTGGCCACAGCAACCACCCAGGCAGGAAAGAGCCCCAACCCTTATCTGGAGTGGGGTTTTATCCCCCAGGGGATGGGGGCGGGGAGAGAGGACTGCGGCCAATGGGATAAGACTGGGGTGGGGCGTGGGGAGGGGTATCTTTGGGGGCAGGGCACCAGGTGTGTGGAAAGGAGTGCATGGGGAGAAACCATGTGATGAGGAAGGGGAAATAATCTACCTGACATACCATACTCAGTAACATTTTCCCAACGCCTAATACAAAGACCACAACTAAATAGACTATTTAGTGCAATACAACAGAAAGATTGATCTTTGGCAGCTTCCTGAGGGAAAATAAGGTCTTACTCTTTATATGAACAGCTTTCTTTGCAAGTCCCATATACTTTAATACATTGCAACAACTAAGGGAAAAAAAAGACTCATCAGGATACATATAATAAAGGCAAATGTAACAAAACAAGTGAGCATTTCTTTTCTAAGGACAACAGAAGTTAAATCATAAATTAGCACAATTAAATAACACAAATCATCAGTAAGTTCATAGATTCTATCAATAGTATTCATTAGTTAAGATGGTCCAGTTGTGCCCTGAGGCCCAGGAGTGCTCTTAGTTTAGACTCCATGTGTTTCTGTTTGCTGTTCATCGATCTTGCCTGCCTGACATGTAAGAATGGCCATCTCCTATCTGGTCTGATAAGCACTGACTGACAGGGCAGTGGGAATATGGGGTGGCCAAGTTGGGCACTTGAGGGGATGAGTACCTCTCCATGCATAGACTGAATCAGAGGGAAGTCTGCTCTCAAACCTCCTGTTTGGTAATAAGTTGACAAGATTCATCTAAGAACTGCAGACTAGACATAACTGTGCGGTGCCAGCTTGGCCAACATGCATTTGGCTGGAGCTGGAAATGCTGTCATACAAGGAGATACTCCCTTGCAGGGTGCCTGCAGGGCACAGTGGTCAAGGTCTTCTGCATAACCTTCCACTCCAGTGGTGAAAGGATGGGATGATGTGTGGAATGGCTTTAATACTGGACACTGCTCTATAGGGGTTTGTGTGGAATGGCTATTTCTTTCTCTTTTTTCAAAAATCTATAGAAATGTATTGTCCCAAATTTAATTGGGTGGTTAAAGTTCAGTTGTCACCACAGAAGTTTTTAAAAGAGACTATTACTGATGCGCTAGAGGAAAATCTGCATATTTGAACAAATCACATTTACTTGGAAGTTTTGGAACTCTCAAGATGTATATTTTCACCAGAGAATAACTTTTCAGGTGCTGAATCCCAGCTTGTTTCTCAACAGACATGTTTTTCTTCAGTGTCCTCTAAATGTATTGTCTGTCTTTTTTATGCACTAATCGTTTACTGGTGCCTGGATCTGCTCCTGCAGATCATGACAAGAATTCCAGTCTGTTGTGGAGTGCACTCATAAATTTGTGTACTGCAGAGCTGCTTTGGGAGTTAGTCTGAGTATCTCTGGACTTTTTGAAGTAAATATGTGTATGCTAATTTGAATAAAGCCTTATGATCACATGGGACATTTCAAATTCAAATGACAGCTGGTAGCCCAGATCCCTACTATACTTTAATGCAGTCTGAATCCTTTAGGGTCTTGCAGGCCTTTGGAGAATCTCCTGACATTTCAGGAGGGAAATACCCTTTTTCTTCTAACCCTGGAGTTTCAGTCTGCCAAATACATAGTCTAATATTTTCTGCAGAATGTGAAAAGAAAGTAAGGCATTTCCCTTTCAATTTCTCTGCAGCTTTTTATATTACTTTTACATTACTAGTTACATTTGCTCAGATGAATGCAAAAAAAAAAGTTAGCCATGCCCCCTTCAATATGGTAGAATAAAGTAAAGCCAGACAAGTGAAAAACAGATTTGCCGCAGGGGGAATGCTACTTTCTTTTATCAACATTTTGCTGCTTTTCCACTCATCAGTCTTCACACTCATTTTCTTCACCCCATTTTTTGAGTTATCTCTGGGGTAGGGATTCGTTCCCATGAAGCTGCCTTTCTGTACTCGTAGTTACAAGACTGCATCTCCTGCTTTTTAGTCTCTCCTGTGCTTTTCTCCATGCCACCAGCAGACTGATGGTACTCTGTTTTGGAAAGAATCTCATTTCCCAGCCTTGACCAGACTGTTCTTCCAATGGTGGTTCTGTTTTCATCAGTGTAAGAAGCCAAGGGTTGTTTGGTTTTTTTTTTAATTNCCCCCCCCCCCCAGTCAGTTTTTTTCTTTGGTTTTGTTTGTTTGTTTGTTTGTCTCTCTGGGGGTTTTGTATGTTTTGTGGTTTTGTTTGTTTTTTAATCACCGACAAGGACCATTTGAGAGGCTTGAACATTAAACAAACTGTTATTATTGCAGGCTAATTCTAAGGTCTAGGCATTGTCAAGCAAAGAAATCTTAAAAACCATCAAACAGTAATAAAATTTATACATTGGTAAAGATAAATGCTATTATGTAGTTGGATAAATGGGAGTTTTCTTAATTGAAATTAAATATTTTCCCCCTGGAGATTGGTTAATGTCAGTCCTTGTACTTTCCTGCAGTGAATGTAAGTTTTGACATGAAACATGGAGCTTGCTACTGATTGCAATGAAGCTGGGTCTTGTGCCTCTATAATTGAAAGATTACTGAAAAAAAATGGAAATTATTAAATAGATAAGGATTAAGAATGATCTCTTTTTTGTGTAACCATGAAGAATCCCATGAGCTCAAGCTGCTTAACTTATCGAAAAAGGTTAAGAAACTACTAGTCAAAAATTTTAGACACCTCAACAGGGTGACAGTACTTGATATTAGAGGTCTTTTTAGTCTCCCTTACTTATCCTTTTCAAAATCATATTTAAATATTTCTAAAGGTAAACTTTGCATGTGAGTAAATTTTTTTGTGTGACAGTTGTTCTTACGGAAAATAGCCCCTTTAGTTGAAGTTTCTGTGGATTGTCCCTTCATTCTGAAATAGTATATGTTTTTGATGAAAAACTGAAAACTAATTTTGGTTTTAGAACACATGAACTGAATGTTATTCTCTTTTCCATCGGATGAAAATAACAAAATTTTAATTATTTTTCTAATGTGGGGGTTTGGGCATTTTTCATATTATACACTAACTTCTGTTCAGCCTGAATTTTTACTGCCATCTCAAGTACATAATTAATGGAATTTGAAGGACTATTATTTACAGATAGCTCTAGTGTCTGAGTTTAAAATGTAGTGATTAATTTGAGACTGGAGCAGCCATCATGTGATATGGCCAAGGCTAGCAAGTGGATGTTCATATGTATGACTCTTGATGTTCTTTTCCTTATTCTCATATAATACAATAAAACTTTTCACACTCAGATGCTGTAATTATCTTCTACTAGGCTTGTGATGTGTTCTCTCCCACGTTTCTAAAGCATTAGCATACACATATTCACACATTCACTGTGATTTAAGTCTTGTTCACCTCCTTTTTTTTAGTTTTATCCCTCATTAAAAGAGCCCTCTTAGTTTTGGGGTTTTTTTTTCTGTTAGCACTCACTTGTACTTTTATTTTTACCTGAAAATCATTAATGACTCATCATTTTCTAGTACTAGCAACTCAACTTTGTATGGCACTAATTTGCCTTGCAACAATCTGTTCTCTTTGCATACAGCTGGAATGCTCTGGCTTCTCTTACTAAGAGTGTTAGTCTTCAAATCATTATTTGTTCTGATGAGTAATATTCATTTTAGGTCATCCTTTTCATTACATTCCTTCCATAGCTTTTTTTTACTGGAAAATCAGATTTTCCATGCTTTTTACTACTATCTGAAAAGGTGCAATCACAAATTTAAAATGAAATGTTTTACTTTAGTTTTTTTTTTGTCTTGACAAATGCTAATTTTTGTTTTCAGTCCAAATGTCTCTATTGATTAACCACTGAATTTTTGGAAGGAATTAAAATATGCTGATATGTTTTATTTGTCTGCAGTCAAAACTGGCTCCTGATGAATTTTTTGATCACTGATATATAAAATACCTCCACCATCATACCAGATGTTGATGAGATAGGACAAGGAGTGCAAGTTTGTGTTTTGCCCCTCAGGCAGCAAATGTAGGTCCCTATGCCCAACTCCAGAACATATTGATATATCTGTTTAAGTCCTGTGGAAGTTATAAACTGTGGTTCACTCCAGTTTTGTCTGCCCAGGCTGGGAACACAGCCTCAGAAATTGCCTCAGGTTTTAAGGTGTATTTCCATGTTCACATGTTTGCTACTCCTCTGTTTTTGGGTTTGTTTTGAGCTCCTTTTCTTATGCTATTAGAACTAGGTCCTTCTTCAGCCAATGCCATGCACTGCCTGACACTGCCTTCCTGAACAATGTTCCAGAATCTAGTTTCAAGAGAATAGTTTTGTCTTGTTCTGGCCTATATTAAAACCTGGGGATAATTTTATACTCTCCGTTAATTTGATGTATCGTGCACTGCATCCTTTCCCAGCGCTCAGACTAAGGTTCTCACTAAGCATGAGTGAGGAATCCTTTCTGACCAGCAGAATATTCAATAATCAATACAGTGCACTGTTAACAAACATGTATGTTTTCTTAAAAAGCCCTTAGTAAAAAGTAATAATTAATGCTTCTTGCCATATCTATAAAATATTTTCCCAAATGGAAATGTTAGATATGTCTCTGTAATTTTCTTTAAAGGACATTTTTATTGTCTAGTCTAATCACATGTGGGACTTCAAATATCAGGTAAATGAACACCACTCTGACATATATTCTGTGTTCCAATAATTTTATTCTCCAACTTCTGATAATTCCATCATGCCAAAGAAAAGTAAAGTTGACCCCTATATCTTCTATTGGTCCTGCTGCACTAGTTTGTTAAATAATCACCAGAGGTCCCCTCCAAACAACTTATATGTTGTTCTGTGTCAGGCATTCATGTCTCTGGTCAAACTCAATACAAGGAAATCTTAGTTCATACAAATCCAAACCTTTTTTCAAAGGCAATTTAAAGTTTGATTAAATTTTTTTACTTTTTTTTTTTCCCCCCTATGGCTGGGGTCCTGATCCTACATTCAAGTAGCAAACTTCTTGGTGTGGGCCTCCACAGTACCTCAAAAAGTGCATCTAAGAGATTGCAATTGTAGAAAAAGGGTCTGGAGTCTCCACCTGCTAGAGAGAATATTGACATGGACACTTCTTTGTTGTAGTGTGCTTTTATGTTTTGTAATAGTTTGTCTTTGTATTTTTTCTGCTTTTCCCCAAGTGGTTTACCCCTGATTGTCCCCCCTCCCTCTACCTGTGTAATCCTTCTTCTTGGATGAAGTCATCCCCCAAACCTTCGCCCAGGCCTCTGCCAGTCCCTCAGGGTGCCATCCCTTCCATCTAGAACTTTCAGTCCGGGGCGTCGGGTAATTGATCAGAGGCCAGGGGTCCCTCCCCAGGGGTCACCCTATATGCTATCCCAAATGTCCATTCCCCCAGTTTCCATCCCCTTACTTTCCTTATTGGTCAAATGAATGTTATCTACTTCTGTTTCCACCTCCCTTTAAAGGTAACCTTGGCACAAATCCCAAGGCTCTCAGCAGGAGGATCCCCTGAGGTATGGGGCTCCCCCGGAGCTCCTGAAGAAAACCTTGGATTAACCCCCTGTGAGAGTCGGCTCCTTTCATCTCTCCCCATTGTCACCAGCGTCTCCTCTGCAGCAGGTGATCAGCCTAGCTGCCTTCTGGACCCCTGGGGCACAGGAAAGTGTCCCCCCGCTGTCCCCCCTGTGTCCACTATGTTGGGGCTGGCCGGGGTGCCCTGAGTGGCACATAGAAGGACACAGAGGAGCGGGGACACTTCTTAAAAAGTTTTTTTTTAATGTGTAGGTGCTGGTTTGTAGAGCAAAAAACTTTCTTTTGAGAATATGTTAGTTTAATTTAGCTATTCATAGAGGATGGTATCAACTTCAGGGAGGAAGACAACTTTCTAAAGCAAGGCCTAGAACTTGATTCCTGAATAGAGTATGAACTGAGGAATTTCTGAATGAGCAATATATCTTATGGGAAATGAAAGAGGAAAGTATTCATCTTCCAGATACAAAATCAAAACATGATCTAGACTTGGAGAAAATGCAGTGGTTGATGATGCAATTTTATTTATTGAAGTGGGTTTTTTTGTTGTTGTTGGATCTATGTATTCAATTTTTTTTTCTGTCAAATAAGCCTGTTAAGTATATTAATTAGCTGTAATTGCTTTCATTCATGTTTGAAATGCAGTGATTCATAACATGATATACAAATTTAACTTGGACAGCTTATTAAGGATCTCAAGGAAATCAGATGTATTTTCTCTTATTGCTTGCTTACTTAAGGGAAATCAGTATCTCATTGCTACTAAATTTATTTAGAATAATTATTTAATTATTTTCTATGTCTCCATATGATCATGTTGAGATGTTTTCTTTCTTAGTATTTCTAAGCTACTGGAATTTCAAGCCAGATAAAATAAGAGCTGAATGAGATCTATTATTGTTTCATTGGCTTTGAAGCACTCTGCATTTCCATTCCTCTTCATGGAAAAGGTCACTTTAATCAGTAGTGAATACTTCAGAGTTGATAGCACAAAATAATCTTAATAGGTTATTTGAATAGCAATTTGGTTTAGATGAAATTTTGTTAATTGGAATAACATGCATTTGCAGCCCACTGCAAGACACACTGGAGAGCTCCAAGAGGAGAGTGCTATTCCCTGGTCTTGACAATCAAGAACTGTTTGACAGAGCTAGGATTGCTTCTTCCAATGAGAGAATGATTAAAGAAACATCTCACAGCACTCCCTAAACGCATACAAGGGTGTTGCAAAAGGGAGGAAAATGCAGTATTCAGGTGATCAAAGAGATTAGAAGTAAATTTCAGTAAGCAGGTTTCAGATTTGACAGTATGGAATCTTCCTAGCATTTAAGATAGTCAGTGAAATGTGGGGATAGCTTCCCTAAGGAGGATATGGGAATTTCAATGCTGACAGTGCTAAAAGCAGAATCAGTGTCTGACAAAGCACAGCCTGGGTGTTTCCTCTCATTCTTAGATTTCAAACTTGCTCCTGTCAATATCTGTGTCCGGAAAACCTAATTCAGTAAGAAGGAGTGAGGCTTCTGTTTACTTACATAAAATAACATAGTTTCCAAATTAGTTTGCTTTTCAGGAAGGGTTTCAGTTTTTGTGTTTTTTCAAAACCACTCAGGCATTCAGAATGTCCTAGCCTGCCAGTTTTGAGCTTCTAAATTGAACCTAATTTTTTTTTATGCTTTCAGCCTCTTAAGTGAGATTCACCTCAATATTAGCCACTAAAAGAAAGGTGTCTAACCTAGCATGTGCATCCAGGCACCTGCTGTAGTCTATGGGGAGAGGACAGATGCTGTTAGAGTTCTTATCTTATATCCAAAGTTACTTGTTGAGGTTAGGATCACTTCCCCAGCAACATATACCTTTCCATGCAGAAATGTTTCCTGTGTATGAAGTTCATTGAAATTGTCTCATGACTTTTAATTTAGTTCAGAGAAAGTGTACTGAAATGTCACACAAGAATTATACAAGTCATACAGAGTCTGTGATACCTCTCACTGCTTCTGTATATGCCCCTATTTCTCCTGATTACATGAAATATGTAAATGTGCAAATCTGACTTTTTTTTGTAATTGTTACATTTTCATTCAGTGTGAAATAAAATCAGGATCATCTGAATTTATATGCAAACTAATCACATAAAGTCCTTTTTGTAAGTATGAAACTGACACTGAAAGATGCTCTCACCTACCAGAACAGACTGTTGGTACTGGTGGAACTTTATAGATCTTTAGGAGTTATACAGTCTTTAAAATTCTAACACTGATATCCCAGCCTCAGAAAGAAGGATCTGTTTCTGTTAGAAATATTTCCAAAGCAACTGTTTGTTTCTGTGGCTCTCCAACAAGGAAAGTATATATGGCTTTATGGTTTTTAGTGTTTAGCAGCAAATCCACCATTGGCTGTGATGAAGCCTCTGTAGGGCACCATGACTGGATCCTTACAAGCAGTGAGAAGTTCAGGTTGTATCTTGAGCTGATTCCTTGAACTTTTTTCCACAGCTGTTCATCCCTTGATCAGTGCAAAAAAGGAATTATGTGAAGAATACCCATCTCCTTCAGTGCATGTTTGCATTTTTGAGAGGCATGCTGGAATTGCTCCTGCCTGCTGTCCAAGGCATCATTCCCACCCCTATTTGGGCTGTCAAATGCCAAATATAAAAAATACCAAAACCAAAATTTACTCCCTTCTAATGAAGAACTTCACTTACATCTCGAAGTCACAGAGAAATTGACTTCTGCAGTGTTTCCAGGTATTACTAGCACTCATATCTATATTTCTTATTCAGTCCAAACTCACAGTGAAGTCAAAGTGGATTTAATGGGTCAATTCTTTTTCTGGGAGTAAAAAAGTATCACTAGTTAATAAGATTCAGTATATTAGAGTATTGCAGGAAAGCTCAGGGGATTTCCTCCTGACTAGAAGTTAGTAAAAATGTAAGAAAAGTGGCATATATAGTGAAAGATAGTAAATACACCTAAAAATCCATTGCCTTTGAACAGACAGGCCTGAAATGAAGTAAGAAAGTGTTCTTGTGCAGAAAGGTATCTTTGAAAAAATTTTTGTTTTAATGCTAAACCATGAGGAATTATAGTGGAGAAAAATACTAGGATGGAGAGAAAACAGAATTTGATATATTTGTCTTCTTAAGCATCATTCCACATATTACAAATAAACAAGTACCTGCCACACATCTAAAAAACTTTGAAATAAACAACTGACAGTGAATAAATTATTTCTTTCTTTTTTCATATGAAAAGAATCAGATCTTGTAGTCATCTCACATCTAGTGATATCTTCTCCTTGAAGTAAACCAATTTTAGCAGCCAATTATAGAGTAGATGTACTGCGATATTGCCACAGGGTCTCAGTCCAGTGAACTCATCCTTTAGTTCTCCGCAGCTGCAACAGGATCTTGCTGCTGCTGTGCAACCAGCTTCTCTTGCAAAATACCTTTCCAGCCTTCTCTTTAAGTCTATGGTTCCCTAGGCTCATTTAGGAGCTCGGTTGGAATTTCTGTCTGTGGCCAGGTCTTTCAATGATTGCTGTTCTTTGGGTTTTGTGTGCTCTGGGGAAGAGCTAAGTACGTGTGTACACAGATGTTCTGATGGCCCCTGTGATAGAAAAGGCATGGCTATATCTACTCCACTGAAGGAAGGGGAGACAGATAAATCCCTGACCTCAAAATCATGTGAACTGACTGCATCATATATGCAGAATTTAAAGCTATCTCCTTCTGTATTATATCACATTTGCGGGGAGGTGGGAGGAGCAGTTTGGAACTGACCTAGTAAAAGAGCCAACAATAAAGTAGTGCAGATGATTAGGGACTAGTTTTTCAGTGTGCTCCTTGGCCCTTTTCAGGGTACTTGGCAGGGTAGCTGTGCTCTATGGCTAAGTGCCATATGACAATGATACTAAAAAAATAAACAATTCTGTGTTCTGAATTACAAACCTCTGTTTAGTTGAACTGTTAGAATACCCCTGATGTGACTTCATACTGGGTCAACTGGTGTTTCTTCAAAAAGGTTCATTGCATTGGTTTTGGAAGTCACATGGTCTGGACACCATCCTTTATAAGCAGTAAGTATGTAGCTGCCTTATTGTGAAAATTTAAAAAATTTGTAACATGGACCTGAGGCATTTCTTACTTGTTGTTGTGAATCCCAAAGAAAAGTCCAGAGCAAATTTTACTTTGCTAATATGTAACATTTATTCTATCATGCCTCCAAGTCCAGGGAGGTCCTTTTCCAGCAGAAGGCTCTACTGTGCCCAGCTACTGCTCATTTCTAAATACTGAGGTGGCACAAACCTGTTTTTTGTGCTTGTGTTTAAGTGTTTGTGACAGTACTCCTGTAATTCGCTTCAGGCAAAAGCACTTATTTAAATTGGGTAAATGAACCTTTCTGATTTTATCAGCAGTAAAATAGAGAGCTAAAAGGGAGAGAGTAGACTGTCCTACACTCTTTTATGATTTCAATTCTAAGCAATTTTTGCCCCTAACTCTCTCCATATTATTTTTTCTGCTCTGAGATATCACAAGGCTATGAGTAGACCAACTCTGTAATTGTTTCCATAGTAACAAAGCCTTCAAAAGATGGAATGAGCTGGAGAATAAAAAAAAAAAAAAAAAAGGGAAACAAGCAACAACAAAAAAAAAACCTAGAAGTTGTAAACAAAATAAAAATAAGTGGCAGAGACACAGTATCTAAAGTCTAAAGGTTTCGTGGCTCCTTTCCAATGACCCAGCCTAATGTGAGAGTGATGATATGAGTTCATCTCAGATTCACTAAAATATATTCTTTCTAGAAGTCCATATTACCATGGTATTGGCATTCACTAACTTGGCATCATTGGCATTCCTCTCCTCTGGCTCAGACTATTTACTACTTGAACTTACACGCAGATCAGACCCTTATCTGGACATGTCAGCTAGGGTGTTATTCTGCCAATACTGCCCCTAAAAGCCCTAAATTCGGCATCTGTTGGACAAAGTAGTGTTGCTTGCTTCAAGAATACTGATTTATGCCAGCTTCACATTATTTAGTCTGACCTCTAACTATATGCATATTCCTGGCTTGGTTAATTTGGGTTTTGTTGTGGATATTGGTGTTTTTTTTACACTAAGCAGCACAGAAGTGGTTATTGGGGAGCATGCGTTCTGCTTTTGAATCTGTTATTGGTATATAATATATAATATTTTAAAAAAATATGATTATATTTTATGTTGTGTAAGTGTTCATGTCTTGACTTCCCTACATGTATAAAGAGAAGTGCAATACTTCTTATTTTCTGCTGTTTTTGAAAGGAGGTTGTTTCAAGATGAACAATGTTGGCAGTCTTTTTTCTCATTTAAGTCTGCTTTGCATCAAAAATATATAGTTAGCTGCAATATGCCTGATGCCTAAATATTGTAACATTCTGCAACAGATTTTTTTTTTTAGTTCTGTGAACTCTCATACTTGTTTTGAAATATTTCAGAAGAAATGCTTAGCATTTTGCCTAAACTTGGTGCTAGAAATAGCTAAACTAAGATGCATTCTGTCTACATAATACATATCAGAATGTTACAGTAAATTATTTTTGGCTATGTAGAGTGTGATACTGTCTAAAATAATAGAGATTCTTTAAAATACAATGCAATACATGTTGATGGCTGGGTGTGTAGATGAAAATGTTTTCTCTTTGTGGGCTCAGAACTCCTTGGAGACTATCACAGCCCCATACAAGGGAGTGGAAGTTCTTGTGCCAGGAATCCAGCCACATTTCAGAGGAAATGAACTGGGGAAGGTTTGGCCCACTGTCTCTGGTAATTGCTCCTGCAGTCAATCTATCAGACTGCCTCAGAAGCTGTTGGAGCTCCCACATTTGAAAAGCTCTTTGGACTTTACAGCTGAGATCTCCCAGGCACATGCATTCATATCTCAGAATTAAAATATGATTTGTTTTGGCTAAACAGCCTCTAAATCTTTCCTTCCTCCAGATGGAAGCATTTATGCAATTAAGCATTTGGCAATGTTGGCATAAGTAACCATGTCCCCTTTGAAATATTTTCAAAACAAATACACAGTAAATTTGGATAGAGTGATCCAAAGTCATTGTTTTTTCAGGAAAGGGTTGTTTGTTTTCTGGTTAGGTTTTCTTTTGCTTTATTTTCACAGTACATGCTCCTTTAACTGGTAAAAAATACAGTTCTCTGGGGTAGTTTCAATCAAGCCTGGTATTGGGGTTGATGAAGGATGTTCATGTTATCTGTCTTCTATATAGGGATGTCAAACTTTAGTAAAGGAAAAGCTAATAAAAAAGTATGGGGTGAGAAAGTTTTATCTAAATGTAACCAGGCTAATCCAGTTCTGCAGTATTCACCTAGTCAAGGCCAGGAGATTGAGTAAGATTTGTTGATTTGTCATGATATGCAAGCTGCATTTAGTCTACATATAGTGAGTGAAACACAACTGATAATGGGCTTTTCTCATATCCCCAAAGGCACTCTTGTCATGTCCAGTGGTAAAAATGACAGCAGAAGTGAGTTTGAGGCTTCCAAGTTGTAATATTCTATCAAAAAATTGTTGAAAAATCTTGTATATAGCTCTATACTGATAAAATTTTAGCAAAGTTTGCTAAGGATTTATCATTATGAAGCCAGAGTCAGATTTTCACAGATGCCAGAGGAAAGAGCAGTCAGATCTTTGGTACCTCATGAATTTAATTAACCCTGAAGCATAATTAAAGTTGCTGACAGTAGATGTCTCTTATATCTCAGCCCACACCACACATAGTCATTTCCTGTGTCTCCTAAAATGAGAAAACTGTACAATAGCAAGTCCTTCTTTGTAATGACTCTTGGCATGTAGCAAATTCCAAATTACTATTACTGTAATTTACTTATTAGATTATTTTAAATTTATTCTGAGATGGGCTGTCTGGTTAGGATAAAGTTAGGTGTCTTACAGACCAGATTCCACTCTGGCTCTAAATATATTTTGTAGGAAGTCAGGGAGGGACAGAAGAAAGGTGTCAGTATAAACAACAGGAAGGAGAAACTTGACCAAGTTTCACAGAACAGTAATCTTCACATGGTTTTAAATACTGGTGATCTTTCTTATGAATGGTTTTCACCATCTCTTTATCAAGTATGCATAGAGTTTATACAATGGAAAAGAAGTTTTGGGGGTTTTGTCCTTTGCTTGAGTTCTAATGTTCAGTTTAGATTTTTTTTTTTAATTGATTTTATTTTTTTTAGTCGTTTACAGGCAGCAATTGGGGGAGTATGTTTGTTTGNGTTTTTTTTTTTTTTGTTTTTTTGTTTTTTTGGGTTTTTTTTGCTACTGATATTTTTTCTGCACTTACATCAAAACTCAGTTACTTTACTGCCTCTAGTGAGTCTCCATTAGATCTGAAGACTTCTAACCTGCCCTCTCAGAAATACAAAGTTTGGGGATTTGTCTGAAAGCTGAGCCTGCTTATCTGACTCTATAAAAACTCAGACTTCTGTGTGTTTGGTATTTTGCTCCAGCTTTAAGGGCTGCAGTTGTATCCTGCTTTAGAAATGAATCTGCTTTGAAGTTACATGAGACTTCAATCTTTCAGGTTCAAAAAACTTTGAATGAATTTTGTTTTGTTTCAGAGTACTGAGCCCTAAGTGAATCTTGGTGGAGGCAGGGAAACAATAAAACAGTAATTGCTGTGTCTTTTGACCCAAAGAGTGAAATAACTGATCCCATGAAAATTTTAGTTCAACTCCTTGGACAAAAGTGATTAGATAAATTAGAGATAGAATGACACTCTGAACCAAGTCTGCAAAGCTTTTCAGTCTTATTTTTCATCTTAATTAACTAATTATTAAAGTCTCATGAGCCTCATGAATTTTTTCTCACATAAAAATGGAAAAAGGGTAAATGAGGTTTTGAGGTTTGGGAAGGAGACAGTGTGGTTGGAAAACTGGAGAAATAGTTTTTGACCGGTTTTTTTTCCATTACCCCATAAGGCCGATCACTTTTTGGTGAACATTGTTACCTTTATGTCTCTGTCAAGAATGGAAGGCAGTTGTGTACATCCTTTTTAGCTACTTTCTTTTCTTGAGTGAGGGCTTTGTTTCATGGGAGGAGAACACTGAGGTGAACATACAGCATGCCTGACATAAATCATAGTCTATTTGACACTGAGTATAATGTGCAAAGTATAAAAACGATCCTCAGGAAATAAAGGCAGTTTCTGCATTTCTAGATTGTAAAAACAATGAACTTCTTGCCTCAGAATGTATCATTAGCTGGATATAATTTTAAAGGGCTAAATATTGGGATTATTTACATGGTCTGACTTACAGATCAGCCATTGACCTCAGTGACTGCTTTGAAAAAAAAATCCCCTAATATCATCCTAGAGTAAAATAAAGAGTGCACCAAATCTTTGATGTATTATGTAGCATGATAAGTATTTTTCCATGACAGTTAATATCTCCATGCACTGCCTGAATGCCTGAGAGGATTTCCCCCCCTGTTAGCACACACAGACAGATATATCAGTACAACTTTTTGAAATAAACACATCTCTTGATAGAGCAAAAACACAGCAAAAAATATTTTTTCTTCATGGATGTACTGGAGAGTCGTGACATTTTACAAAATTCCTATCATTAGGGTATTCTAGTGGAGGGCATGTCTGAAATACCCTCATAACTGTCTAACTGTGGGAAAAGCAGAGATAAAGTGAGGTGAGATGTGTATCTTGTTGCTTAGGAGAAAATCCTGCAGTTCTAGATGGTTACACATATTTTTCTGCATGGGGGCATCTATGAAAGGATGAAATTGTTCCCTTTTGTACTGTTTAGTGGGGGTTTCACAGCCACAGAGGTACTTCATTAAGAATCTCAACCAACATAGTCTTAGGAGATGATACAGTGGGACAGATCAGATCTTGCACTTTTGAGTTGTTCCTTGCTGTCATCCTTCTATAATGTTTTCTGTGTTATTGTTTGCTACTGCCTAATTTAAGAGACCTGTCTGTAGCATGCTTCTCTTCAAAATAAAGGATAATTATAAATTATCCTCCAAATTATAGTACATCCACTGTCTGATGCCTCTCCCTATAGTGAAGTTCATGGCCATCTCAGCAGGGCTCCCCAGCTTGTCTGCCTCAATTCTGCTTTCTGGTATCAAGGGACTTTGTCTTGAAGAGCTGCACCACAAGAACTATTAATGATGCTCTACTTCCCTTGCTTTACTTTCTTCTGAATTCAGGTCAGTGCTATAAAATTCAGGTCTGCTCTTAAAATTCTGTTGTCCCCACACGCTTTTCATAGCCGGACTACAAACCTTATTCCCTGGGTTGTTTTTTTTTCTTCAATTAATTTTAAACTGTAAGGCAACAACAGGAGTTTGGCAGTTGGAGCTACTCCTTTAATGCCCTTTTGTCACACTAAACAGCTGATATTTATTTTGTAATCTGTGATTATTTTATTGTATTTCTGAGAAGATAATGTTGTCACAATCAAACTGTGCCATCAGATTTTTTTCTTTTACAGTCTCTAGAACTGGATACAATTGGGACATGAATGTTTTGACCCACAAGTCTTAAGGCAGTTTTCAGGGAGAAGAAATATTGATGGTTGGTCTCATGAGTTTTGGTCCTAAATCTTAGTTGCCTCAGAGATAAGTTTTTTGAAACGGTGTCCAAGCTAGGAGGACAAAAGTGTAAACCTTGAGTTTTGTTCTAGGCTAATTTCTATTATGATATCTGGGTTGTGCTCCTTTGAAGAATTTTTCTTTCTCAGTTCAACTCTTTGAATATGATTATTGCTGTTGGTCAGGCTTTTTGTGAGGTTGTTCAGTCTTTTGTGTGATGTTTAATGATTGTAGATGGCATTTTTTCTATTTGGGAAGCATGAAATGTTTGGGTTGATTTGTTATCCATAGTTTTTCTATGAAATGGAGCTATTAGAGCAAAAACCTGAAAAATAAACAATGTTTCTGTATTGGTTCCTCTTTTCCTTGCTCATTTGCATTCTGAAATTATAAGTAATTTGTGGTCAAAAAACACAACATGTTCATATGGAAGGTCTGAACTTAAAGACTTTTAATATTTATGGCAACAAGTAAATAAATAAGTCTTAGAGATAAAACTTGGCCCTCAGAAATCTGTCATTATTCAGGCTGTGAAACTCAGGTTTCTTGTATCTAGCAGAAAATAAGATACAAATAGGGCTTGGATGTAATGCACTGATCCAAATACTTGTGTAAGCTGTACTCTGTAGTGAATGGGACAATGCTGGATTAAAAAAAAAAAAAGGTAGTTTTTCTGCAGTTTTGCAGACCCATTTTGGCTTTAGGTAGTTCCTTTTGTGTCTTATCTATTTGGCTTCATTGGAAGCTGGATGAAGGTGTGTTAGTAAAATTGTGACTTCTGGTCTGAATTAATCAAACTCAATTAATTAATCAAACTTTTACATTTATGCCTGATGTTTCTTACTTTATGTATATTGGGGGTTGGATCTGTTTCTTTTGTGTTTGTGGAATTTTTTCCTGATGGTTTGCTAGGTAACTAATTGCTGGGTACTTTATGGATACTTGACTTAAACAAAGGAGGCAGCAGGTTTCTCCGGGTGGAACAGCAGTGAGCGGCAGTTTGGTCCGAGGACACCGCTCCGAAAGGACTGGAATACCAGGGGACCCTGCTTGTTTTCTCTCTCCCCACTGGATTTCTCTCCAGAGGAAGACTGAACACATTTTTCTTCACCATTGGACTCTTATACAAGACTATCTCACTTCATAGAACTGCATTCACTGCTCAAGGAGGATTTCATCTGGACTGCTTTCACCGCCCTGATACCCAGGGTGTCAGGTCACATCCCTGACTCTGTCAGGGCATTTTCTGAGGTTTTGTTGTTTCTTTGTTTTTTGCTTGTCTCTTAGTGCTATTACATTTGTATTTGTCTTTGCTTTGTCTAATATTCCTAGTAAAGAACTGTTATTCCCACTCCCAAATCTTTGCCTGAGAGCCTCCAATTGCAAAATTATAATAATCTGAGGGAGGGGGTTTACATTCTCTATTCAAAGGGAGATTCCAGCTTTTGCTGGCAGGTACCTGTCTTTCAAACCAAGACAATGTACATTAAGTAAGTCTGCTACATAAAGATGCTGATAATTCTCCTGATCCTAATTACTTCTTCAGCTTGTTGGGTTGTTAAAGCTGAATCATTAAAACTACCAGAAAGGTGAGACAGAGGGGAAATTTTCCAGAGTAGAAATCCATTTCAAATTTAGGTAAAATGTGACTCTTTGAGTTAAGTCTGTAGCTTGCAAACAGAGCTGTTTGGTCTGCGTTCAATGCTGCCTATTCTCGCAAAAAACCCTATGCTCGAAAACTGCTTCAGCCAAAGGACTGAGATAACAGGGGCCCCTTGAACCTTGAAAGAGATGGAGCCAGACGGGGCTGAGATTGCAGGAGAGAGGGCAAGCTGACCCAGGAGCTCTTTTTGTACTTTCTGATAAAAAAACTAGCTGCAAGTGTAATGCGAAATCAATAAAATGAATATGCATGAGACTATATGCATAAGTAAGGGGGGATAAAAAGGGTTCGGGAATTCTCAGGGGGCACATGTCCTCTAAGGGGGACAACGATCCCCACATGTGTCCAGCACTGTAATAAACATACCAGCTTTACAACTTTTTACAAAAGTTGTGAGGTTTCCTTTCTTTCCGCAAATCAAAGGTCAGGCCATGAGCTAGCAGCAGAGCTGTACGTCAGTCCCACCCCTTCCAAGACTATCATGATGTTCTCAATGTCTCCCATTAGCAGAACTGCATTTATGGCCTTGTCAGAGGTTCAGGTTGCAAGGCCACAAATGTTTGTGTTCAGATGTCCCTGTGTTTGCCTGTGGATCTCATCTTCCTCTTTGGAGAGATTCAGTCTACTTCAGTGATATATAACCAGATGGAGGCTATTGCATGGGGGAAGGGAATAGCCCCATCCATGCAAAAGCTGTCAAATGCCTCCCCTCTGGAGAGCTATCTAAAGACAGCTATAATCATTATTCTTCAACTCTAATATACTTCACTTTCTTCTCTCACTTTCCCATAAAATATTGTGGAGAGACAATGCTGCAGCTATTGACTTCTTTTTCCTCATGTTAATGACAACACTTTCCTTAGGTGACTATGTATTAGAGTCATTAATCAAATGTCACAGCCTAAAAACATATGGTCTCTGTTCATTGCCAGGAAGCTGTAATTGGCATCAAGGTAGCAGTAGTACACTCTGGAGATAAGTATTTCTTAAAAGTGAAAATGCCATTCTCCACTCCCATGATAAGAATCACTGGAGTGCATATGTGCAGCTGTATATAGCCCTTCCTTACAACAGCCATGCCATTTGTAATCCTCTTTTGGATATAATGCTACAGTGGCTTGGATTGCAATGCATCATTTTTAGCACTTATCACCGAGCAGCAGACAGCTGGGCTTTTACATTACAAAACAGCCACCACTACAGCAATGGCTTAGATGGCAGTGAAGTACTGTCCATGATGTATGGTCTTGAGCAATGTCTAGTGGCCAGAATAAAAATCAGTGACTTCTCAAAAGACTAAATGCAGCTGAAAGGGCTGTTAGAATGGGCCATAAAAAATGAAGTATGGAGATGAACCAGGAAAAAAAAACCCTTGTTTGCTCTCAGGCAAGCTAAATTACCTGGGTTACAGAGTACTGTGAGGTTTTAGAGAATAAAGTCACAATAGGAGCTGAGGTACTACTGCAGAGTGGAGTGGTTAAGCTGGCTCTCTTGGACACCTATGCTGCTCCATAACTTTTACCTCAGGAATGATAATGACCACTTCACATAGTCCCATATTCAATAGCTGCCCAAGGTGCCCTGGTTGTTCATTCACTGTTAGTGGTAACTTGGGTGAACAATTATACGTATAATTTCCAGTGTATATTTCAGGAATGACAGCACAAATACAGGATTTTACTTCTCAGAATTGATACAAGTGTAAGCTGTCTCCTTGAGGATGGTTTGCTTTATTTCCATTCAGTGTTAGCCATTTAGTTAAAGAGAATAAAACTATGTGGCTGATCATTCTTATTTTAAAAAATGAAGTTGTTAGGGCTCAGACATTCTTGAACAATTCAAATAGGGCAGATTCTCTCTCAAACAGACAAAGCAAAGAATCTAAATCCCTAAACAGGCACAGAATCACAGAATATACTGAGTTGGGAGGGACCCACAATGATCACTGAGTCCAGTTCCTGGTCCTGTGCAGGACACCTCAAAAGTCACACCATGTGCCTGAGAGCATTGTCCAAATACTTCTTGAACTCTGTCTGGCCTGGGGCTGTGACCACTTCCCCAGGGAGCCTGTTCCAATGCCCAACCACCCTCTGCATATTTTCTAATATGCAGTCTAAACCTCCTCTAACACAACTTCAGGCCATGAATCTCCTAAAACAAACCCAAAATTGTTAGTCAAGCACATTTTGCAAGCAAGTTTTGCCAGTCTAGAGAGAAAGGAAGATTACAAGTTATTGTCCATGACAGCAGATTGCATTTAGCCTTCCCTGCTTTGAGCAGAACTGAACCTTGAAGCATCATTGCTGAGGGAGTCACCCATCTACAGAGAGGTCTGATGTTAGTGTGAGTAGATCTCATTCCCTCAGAAATATGATGGTTCAGATTTTCTTCTCATGAAGATTGAATGTCAGAATAGTACAACTGTTCAGAAGATTGAAATACTGTGCTCCCCTCAGGCTAACCTCCTGATCAAATTTGCTCAAAGATTTCCTGTTTCCTTTAGCAGCTAGCACAACTCACAAGCATTGCCATTTGCCTTGTGCAGCTAGGCAGCAGTGGCTGGAAGTGGTGAAGAGCTCAGCTGGGTCAGTGCCAACCTGCTACTGCAGGCTCTTCATTAACATACACAAAGGGAACGCTGCTAGAACATGAATAAATTCATTTGACTACTTCCAGTGAAGCTGTAGTGAGAGCTCAGGGACAAAGAATTTATGGCAGAAGCGCAGTAAAAAGTAGGTCCTGAAAGAAGGGGAAAATTTTGGGGTAGCACAAGTTGTAAAGCCTCGGTTGAGGTGATAAACTTGAACTGAACATTAGTGTGGATTTCTGGAAGACAAAACCTGGAGTGTTGCATAGCTGCTGCTACAGATGCCTGCAGAGGACCATCATTAAAAAAATCCATTCTCTGTGATGAAATTGCAACAGTACTTAGTCAAAAGCCCATTGCAGTGTACATGTGCCTTGTTGTCAATTTCAGTGTGCTTTGGATCAAGTTTTTAATCCCTTGGTGTACCTCTCAAATCAGCATTTCTAATAGTTCTAAGTTGTGCTGAACTCAGCGTTTGCATTTGGTGCAGGGTGGATACTGTATGTCAGTATTGCTTTCTTCATACGTTAATAGGTCTCATTTGTAGGATGTTCATCTCTGGAAACTTTAGTCAGCTGTCTTTAAGTGTAGGCATTTCATTTACATTTTTTGGCACATATAACTAAAAAATACATATCTGAAGACTGAGAAAGGAACACCTCAAAATGTATTCTCTTGCTCTTATAAGGAAGCAAAATTCTTCACGGACCAACTTCACACATAAGCACAAGTTCTGCTACCATATTAATGTCCTTTGTGTGGGATTTCTTTTTTTTCTTCTTTGGTTTCTTTTTTTGAGGTGTTTCACACATTGTTTTGTTGCACTTGGAGGATCAACGCAAAATACAACAGCAAAAATAAACCATGAGAGAAGAAAGAAAAGGAAGAAAAATACAGAGACTAACCAAAGTTAAGTTACAATTTTTAATCATCTTGCCTGTCCTTTCTTCATCTGGAAACCCAAGGAACCAAAAAGGGCCTTCATTGCTGGCCTGCACAGCACCTAAAGTTTTTGGCTTAGATTTTTCCCCATTAAAATCAGCAGTAGCCCCCTACCAACTTCAGAAGCTCATGTTTTAAACCTGATAAGCTTCCATGTGTTCCAGACCACTGCTCCTCAAAGGTACCCTTAGAAACTTTAAGGGTTCTGCAGTGAGAACAGCAGCTTAGTCAGATTTACAAAGCTGTGACTTTTTAGGCTGCTGATCATGACAGAAAAATCTGTGTCATGCTATCCTCATGCTATCCTCACAAAACATGATTGAACTGGGAGTAGACTGAATGAGCAGTCATGTGGTTGGGGGAGTGGAAAGAGGAGGGATGGTGGATCTGGCTAAGATGGGTCCAAAGCCCCAGGTGTGGATGGTGTAGGACCAAGCAGCTACATGGTGGTGAGTGGGGTAGTGCCTGTCCAGTGTACATTTATTCATCTGTATTAACTGCAACTCTTCCAGCAAAAAGAAGAAATCCAAAGTTCTTATCTCTGTGAGGGGAAAAAAAAAAGCCACAAAATGTTAGATTGATTCATCACAGCCTTTTCATTCAGAGGTCCTGTCAATATGGCCATAATTGTAAGAGTCCTGTAAGTACTCCAGGAGCTTCAGTCTCACTAATTCAAAGTACAGAAAGACTTAAGTGCTTTCCAATGCATCTCAATGGGAGGAATTTCATTTAAAATTAAATGGGTAAATGCTTTTTTCTCCTATAACATCGTTGTCCTAGATGATAGACTGAGAAGACCTGTAGCTCACTGAAGACATACCCATAGCTCACTAAGTTCTACAAGAAGGCAAAAAATTTGCATGTTAGGCTACGTTGAGGAAAGGACTTTTTCAATGTGTGAAAGGTGTTGCAGAGTAAAATGAGGAAATTTAGCAAAAAAAATCTGGTTTTATCTGAAGATTTGAAGAGTTCTGACATTTCCATCAGGAGTTTTGTGATCAGAAAATGCTGTCTTTACCAAATAGGTGCAAATTGCATTTTGATGTGTTATAGACCATCATGTTTTGTATTTTTCAATATTCTGTATTGTTTTTATTGTAATAAACCTCAGTTACTTAAAACCTTTTTATGTGTTCTATTTGATCTGCAAAGCAGTACTTTGATGCTTACTTAACTCAAGATATTTTAACTAGTTAGTGATGGCTGGAGAGCAAAATAAGCTCATTTGATATCTCTTTCCTGAAATAGAATAGAATGAAATGATGACACACTGTTAATGTTCCAAAGAGAGCATTCTTCTACAATAGGTTTTAGAGAATTCAGTTTTATGAGCAATTCAGAGAAGCGGGGAATGCAGACAACCATCTCCATTGCTTTTATTTTTGTTTAGAATAAAATGAAATCCTACAACTGATATTTTCAAGTTTGGATGGCTTTGCTTTTATGTTACGTGTGCCATACTCTTGTGTCTTTACAAAGCAATGGAACATATTCATAACATAAATGTATGAACTTATAACACAGGCTTATAACTCTCCTGTGCTTATTATCAGCAGAACATGAACTACCTCTGTGGGACTTCCAAAGTGGAAAACATACTAAATAAAAGCCGGTTTAGTGACAGGGAATTTTGGCCAGAACTGAGCAGAGGAGAAATATGACTTTGGTCTTCTATGGGTCATTGTCTCTCACTGTACCTGAAAAAAGTCAAACAAAATCACAAACATACAAACATCATGATTTCCCCCAAGGTAGGATACAGATAAGTTTTTAAAGTTCTCCCATCATTTCTCTGTACTTCAGGTCAGTAGTTATATAATAATATGCCATATAAATGTATTTAGCAGTAGTTATTAAGGAATGCTGCAATAATTCTAACAGTAATGCTGCAATTAGCAGTAGTAACTATAGTCACGATACATTGCTAATAGATCATGAGTGACTTGGCTGGCATATCAGTGGGCTGGAGCTGATCAATGCTGGTATTTCGCTGCATCATGCTCACCACATGCTGCATCACTCAGAAGGTGGAGATGCCACAGTTGTTTATGCATACAGATGAAATTGCTTGCTAATGAGCAGTCAGGAACATTGCCAGGGGTTTGGGAACAAGCCAGGCAGTCAGCACTGTTTCTCCCTCTGCACTCTTGCCCCATGATTCAGGGCTGACCTGGCCAGGGCTATTCTTGAGCCACGCCTGAACCCAGATGTTCCATGACACAAACCCCAGCCAAAGCACTGCCCTGTTTCAGTTGAGCTGGAAGTTTCCAGGGCGGCTGTGTGCAGCCTGAGCCCGCACCAGCAGATGGGGCGGTTACAGAGCATTTACAGCCCACTCCACAATATCTCATTATTCACAGAGCGTGCTTTCCCCTGCAGAGCTCTAGAAATCAGCCTTTTGTGGCAAATGGTATTATTGGCTATTGCCTGGCTTAATTCAGCAGTCACTGCTGATGCATGAGTGTTTGGGGCAGTGTCCCAAGTGCTACATCCTAACAGTGATTTGTGAAACACTGAGTGGCCAGTAGCAATAGTGATAAAAAACCCCTAATTTCAGTTTAGTGAGCCAGATAATGTTCCTAACAAGTTCCTCACCTCTCAGGCTGTTTACAAGCCAAAGATATGTACCAGACTTAAAACTTTGGTAGTGAGATTTTAGTGAGAAGACATAGTTTCTAGATAAATTTTAATAATTCCTTTTTTTGTATGCAAAGTAGTGCAGACCTTTATTATTTGGCCTTGCCAAAATAGGATGGCCTTCACACAAGCATACAGAAATACAATGCTTTTTTTCTTGCTCCCGGATAGATGATAAATTAAGAATCTGGGTCTTTTTTATATTCACAAGAAATCACATATGATACTATGTTGTTGTAACTACATGTATTCTCAGTACCCTGCTATTTATTGAAACAGAAGGAAGTCCAAATAGACTGGTTTTCTAAGGGTAGCAATTATTTACTCTCTTTAGGAAAAAAAAAAGGTGGTTTCTTGAAATTCAAACCTCTTGTAGAAAAGAATGTGATTTTTTTCATAAGGGGAGAGGAAGGTTTCTTTAGACAAAGTGATTCTTCCAGCATGAAAGTCAATAGCCAGAGCAGTAAACTGGGATATTGGAAATTTAAATTCAAGTTCATTCTGCTCAATTGAAGACTTAGACCTGAAACTTCAATATTTTTTTTCCTATTCAGGGCAGAGGTTTTTAGGTCCTGATTTGTGACTCCATGGCACATATAAAGATGTGTGAACTAACTTCAGTGATGTACCCACTTCTGATGTAAGTATTCTTGCCTATATATGCATGACTTTGCATTGAAAAATATTTCCACAATAGCATTGCCACGTCAGTTTATCAATTTGCAAGTGTGCAAGAAGGATTCTCTTCTTCAAAATGAGCTGTTCTTCATATAAATTTGCTACATCATTCATCTTCCCTCAAATGTTTCATACCTGAAACCTTGCAAATTGTCTATTTTGCTAAGAAAAAAAAAAAAAGCAGAAACTGTGATTCAGTTTCCTCAGTTTCTTCCTGGGGCAGTTTTCAATTAAAGCCTCTTGGCTGAGTTCTTTCTTTCATTTAATGTTCCTGCCAGGATCTAAAATATCCTTGGCCTTTCACTATAAGAATGGGACAGGGATACAAGACAGGAAAGTTTAGTTCAACTTTTAAGCTGAACTTGTAGAAAATAATGGGATCTTGGAACACTTGAAGAACAACTGCAGAAAGAGAAGAATAACCACCACAGGGACATTTCTGTGTTAAATGATGTGACAAATGGAAAAGAAGCTCAAGGTATCTTAAATAAGATCCCGTAGAAAGCACAAATAAAAATCACATCCACTTCAGAAAAAATGAATTATATAACCCAGTTCAGCTATTGAATCTGCAGGTTCTGTTTCAGACACGGAGAAGTGTTTGTACTCCTTTCAGCTTTTCTAAGTTTAAAAAAAGGACATGGTTTCTAAAACTTTTTTCTTTTTTGTGCTTTTAGACCACAGCAGCTGCAGCAATATTCCATTTGTGTAGTCCTCTGTGGAATGCTAATTAGTTTTAATGTTTGCTCAAAAGTGGACTATATATGACCCCACCAAGAATATCAGAATATTTTAAAAATCAGGGTGTTTGCCAGATGGTCCACAAAGACATTTTGACTTTGATGTGAACAAAATTAAGATTTGATACAGGCATAAATCTAAAGCATTTTGCAAGCATTTTACTAAGGCCTCAGATGTTCATGTCTTAGGATTATTGCTCTATATGAAAACAGTACAAATATCTATTTAGAGACATGATAGAGCTAAACCATTAAGCATCTTAAATGAAGCAGTGCTACATATATGGGATGAAGAACAGGGAGTCAATTTACCATACAAAGTGATTTTTCACCATTCATTTCATTTGGTAGCTCTGAAAGGCAAACAGTTGCCATAGAAACAGTAAAATAAGTCAATTTTCAGGACTGGATGATTGGGTTCTTTTGGAAATGTAAATAAAATTTCACTAGATAGATTTTTGTCAAGTGTGTATCCTGCAGGAACTTTGGGGCTGGAATAATATATCTGGTTGTGTTTGTTTCATTTAAAAGGCTAATCCAGTCTGTGCTGGTTGGATTTTCACAGCATGCTGTTCCAGTTCCTGTGATTTCTTTTTGCAACTTGTAATCTTGGACATTTTAGACAATATCTTCCATCCTACACCCCCACATAGGAGCCTTTGAAAATTTGCCTGGAAACAAACATGTCAGGACCTCTCAGGATCCATTTGCTACTATGGTCTCATATCCTTTATTAGTGCCATTGTGCAAATTGAAGGCACAGACTGCAATCATGCTTTGCAAGCCTTTAAGCTTTCAGTTCTCTGTCTGTTTAAAGGGCTAACAATTGCAGAAACTGCTCTTTCAAGCATCACAGTCTTTGTCTAGTATGCTATGGAATAAATGGCTTAGACATTTGTGAGAAAGACAGACAAGGATAAAATATACCACTTGCTTTAACACAAGACAAAAGCTGGGAGCGAGCCTGAAATCTCAGTTTAAAAGTGAAATATTTCCTAGCCTCTGGAAGAAGCAGAGCTAAAGGTACAGACTCACTGCAGTGACAGCAGTACTGTGTACACTTCTAACCTTTCTTTTAAACTGTTTGTTTGAATTACCAGCATCATGGATGAAGCTTGGTGTAGTCCAAATTAATCTGTTTTTTTTTGACAAGAGTTCCACATTTCCCTTGTCAGAATGTTACTGGTACTCATATCAGCTGGTATGAAGCAAATCAGGCCTTTATGGATGTACTGAAGAATCTAGTTCAGGGACCTCAGAACACCTCAAGGTGTATTTGAGCCAGCACATGCCATGGTTACATACTAACTATCAAAATGAATCACATAATGAAAGTTTATAGGTACTTTTTGGAACAGATTTACTTGATAGTTAAACCCTGAAAAACTATCTTCTCACTGCTCATGGTTGATATATGAGCATATGGCACAATATATCAGTGCAGTTACAATACTAAGTTTGAAAATGAAGTGTTCATGAAATACCCAATCATGTTTTCCACAGGTTCCAAGCAATAGAGAAGAACTGAACTAAGACTTTGGCGATATATTACCATTTTAGGACTTCCTGTTCTCTTTCCTCACTTCCAAATACAGAAATAAGGTTTGGTCTTCCTTGATGAAAAGTCAAATTTGAGTCTGCAGTCACCCTTGAAAAATCAAATTCCTGGCTCTGGCCAGTGTGCATGTTGCAGAGGTGAATCCTGGGATGTGAGAAAACCTTACTTGACTGAAGAAGTATTGCTGATTTGGAGAATTTAGGACCACTTATAAGACATTGAAGGTAAAGTGTTTGACAGAGGTCTTGCAGAGAAAAGAGAACTTCTGACTGAAAGAAATCAATCAGGCTTTTACCATTGATTTTAAGGCCTCTAAATGTCACACTAAAATGTTTGCCTAACTGTGGGAGCTGCATTTTGAAAAAAAAATCATAAGTCTGTCATTTTAAATGTAAATTATTTTACCTTATTGCCAAGCTCTATTTCTGACAGTGGCACAGTATTTTCAGTATTTTATATATATACATATATATATATATATATATGTATGCACAGGAAAAGATAAGTTTAGTATGTCTAATTAAGTTTAGCAAGTCTACTTAAAAAGCAATAATTCCTTTATATGTAGAGTAATAATAATATTTTGAGAGGGTTTCATATTTTTATTTTATGCCCAGTGACTAGCAAAAAGGAAATGATTGCCAGTCCTTTAACTTAAAGTAGAGAATGCCGGTGAAGAACTCTTCATCCATCCAGTTTTGCAAGCACAGGTCTTGTGAATTGTATCTGAAATGTGTCTTGAAGCAAATATTTGCATATTTTTTTCCTTAATTTTCCTGGAGCTCTCAATTTTAAAGGCAAGTTATAGCCACATGGCTTTTTCACTTCAGAGCAGAATGTGAAAATAGGCACATAGACAAAAACGGATGGGTTTGAAGTCGACAAATTAAAAAAGGCTACACTTTCCCCCAGCATCCTCCTTTGCATCTTCTCTAGTCTTAAAATGTTCAAAATTTTGGAACATTTTTAGGGTTTTTTTATGTGCTGTTAGTCTCTATATGGCTGTGGTTCTTGGTGCAGTCTGGCCAAGACTAGAGGCACAGTATTGTAATAGCTGTCCTCCTGAGACTTCTTCCCTCAGCAGTACCACAGCATTCTCAAGGACTTCTTATGAAACTTGCTATTCACAGGGTTTCATTCCAGCACTTTAAATGCTGAAAACTTCAATACCAATTATAGAACCCTCTGCATTTCAAGTGTTTCTTTTCAATGCTTAAAACTACAAATCTTCTAAAGTTCACCTTTTACTGGTACACTTTGATGGGAACTAGTGATTAAAGGTGATGAGAACTAGTAGTGAGAGATAGTGGTGAAAATAGTCCCCTGTCACTAGGGGGACAACACAAACTGAAATGCTTCATTTGAAACTAGTTTGCTTCAGGAATATCTAAGGATTAAAACTGTATGCTTAAGTGTAAAAGCTGGACAATTAGGATAGCTCAGTTATCTATGTTGCTAGCAGCAGAGAGCATGAAGGTGCAGACACACACATAGGACAGCCAGATAAACATCTGGCCTATGGCATATTACCAATAAACTCTTCTACATCTGTCTTCTGGGAGAACATACAGGAAAAAAAATCATTTTCATTCTCTAATTGATATTTTTAGTGAGTGACTTTCTTTGGGAGCAGGGTTTTTCTGTGTTTGGGGTTTGTTGGGTTTTTTTTTCTTTATTTAACAACTGCATATATTATTTGAATTTGGAGAATGCTTAGGGGAAGGGCCATTGGCAAATTTTAATCAAGAAACCACTTGCATAACAAAGGAAACAATGGAGCAACTGAATGGAAGCAGCACCATCTGGAGAAAAAGATTGATAGCTTACTGAGCAGCCAAGGGTCTGTGAAAAAGAGATGTCCCTGGGCTACATAATTAACTTGATATTTTAAGTCTTTGTGGTGTGTGGTTTGTGGGTTAGTCCAGAGACCAATGAATCTAATGCAATACTCTCTGAAGACTGGGAGGAGACATGCTCAAAATTTAAAATGAAGCTGGGCCATTTCCTTTATTTCCATTTCCTGGAAACAAATTTTATTATGTGAATTTCCTGGAAACAGAGTCAGCTGAAATAACTCACTTTGTTTAAATCTTTCATCATCTATGTAATTTCACATCTCTCCTGGATTTGCTAGTTCCAAACACTCCTATGATTTGGCAAATGTCACAGCTGTTCTTCATATTTGTCATAACTCAGTGACCTGTGAGAGCAAGTGGAGACCAAAAGCTAATAATTAGGCTATCCAAAAACATTTAGTTCCTCGTTATAAGTCAAGATTACTATTCTTAATGTAATGAATCAAGTTTTTTCTCATGTTGATCACCACATTAATGGCCTGCTCCGTGCTTTGTTGAAGCATCCCCATGACATAAGAACTTTGCTTCAACACTTATGGGGTTAAAGGGAAATTGGTGCCACCCAATTATTAATACAATTTTTCTCCTTTTCATTAGGTTAGAACATATATTTGCAAGAACAAAATGCTATATGAGAACTATAGTTAGTTTTCATTGAAAGTAATCTATTCTTTCCATGAACCCAGTATAGGGTTTTTTTGTGAAATTATGTTAATGGTTGCTTTCTGAGCATTTTCTCTCTACTATTTTGCTGAAGTGCTTTTGTGAACTGTATGTTAAATAACCCGTTATTTTTTCCTTTCACATTTTGATTTCTTCCGTTGTATTTTTGCTTTAAAGATTTGAAATGCTATGTTTGTAACACAAATGCATCTCCTATGTTGAAAGACAGTTGAAAAGCACATTCTGTGGCTGTAGTGCTGTTCCAAACAGAAGTATAGGTGGGTCTTAAGCATATGTTCACTCTGCTGTTTTAATATTTAATTCCATCAAAGTTGATTTGAGGAACTTCTTAACACTTTCCTCAGGTTTCTAGGAATGTTACAGACTTCAAGCTACAAATAAATCTGGAAAAACAGAAGTGTACTGAGGGATTGAGGGAAATAGGAGAATAATAGGTTCTTATAACTACAATAGGAAATATTTATCCATGCAAAAATGCAGGTGAATCTGCACTAGATAACAACTGCTGTGTGCATTTCTGGATATGAAAATATAGATTAAATTGCTTTTGGAGAGAAAAGCTTTACACCTAAATGGGATCATCAGCATTACAAGCCTGTATAAGAGTAAAAATCAAAAGCTTCAGCTGAGTTTAATGGAGAAGACATAATTCCAAATTTCTGTGCTGGATATGAAATGGCTCTGCTGTGGTAGCATAGATCTGGTGTAAGATAGTGGCGAATACTCCTGATAGGTTTTACTCAAATTCAATCCATTGTTACATGAGAAATATATCTTACATAACCCATCAAAAGTAAAATCTCTCAGGAATCCTTAAGGCTGATCAAGGTAGCAGTCCTTTAATAGAGAACATGTTTTTATTTCCTTCCCAAGCAAATACAAAGTGCTAAGAAAGTTGTTACACTTCATAGTAAATCATGCAGGTGAAGAGTTTACTTTCAAGTCCAGTTTTGCCAGGCAATGGAGGTGTTCACATATATTCATATGTTTTCCTCTGCACAAGCAAATGTGACTTCTTGTGTTTTGAACCCAGACTTCAGCTGTAAACAACTAATACATCAAATCTGAGTTTCTCCCCAGCCTGTAGATGCTCACCTATTATAATTTCCTTGCTGAAAACCTAATCACTTGCCACTACCCTAACACCACTCCTGCAAAAACAGTAAGGGAGAGGAGGGGATGAAGGGGTGGTATCCTTTCTTTTTAAAAAGCAGGTACACTGACAGCTTTCTAGTGATACTAATGAGGGAATCTTAGTTCAGATAGAGAAATATGATAGGAGCTCAATAAAAGTAACTGAATGACATCAGTTGAATAAAAGATACTTTTAGGGAAGATGGTTTCTCTGAGTGTGAAGTAAACAGCTGATAGACCAAAACTTCAAGGCAAAGCTAAAGGAAGTAAAACCCAAACACACACAAAGGATAAAGAATCTGTTTGCATCCATACATATTTTGGGTTTGTTCATGCTTTTTTGTTTGGGTATTTGTTTTTGTTGGTTTTTTTTCTTGTTTGTTTGTTTTGTTTTGGGGTTTTTTTTGTGGTTTCTGGTGTGTTTTTTAATATAGATCATATTTCTAACTAACTAACTTGGTTATCAAAACACCAAAAATAGAGTAATGCTGTGAGAGTTTATTGTTTTCTGCTTCATAGACTCATACAATTGTTTGGGTTGTAAGGGACTGTTAAACTTTGTCTAGTTCAACCCCCCTGCAATAAGCAGGTACATATCAGGTTGCTCAGAGCCCTGTCCAATGATTCTGAGAGATGGGACATCTGCCACTTCTCTGGGAAACCTATTCCAGTGGTTCACCACTCTCACAATAAAAAATTTCTTCCTTATATCTAGTATGAATAGACCATCCTCCAGTTTTAAGCCCTTACCCCTTGTCTTGTCATAACAGGCCCTAGCGAAAAGTTTATTCCCATCTTTCTTATAAGATCATTTTAGGTACTGAAAGGTCACAGTAAGGTCTTCCCAGAGCATTTTCTTCTCCAGGATGAATACCCCCAACTCTTTCCCCTTAAGAGAGGTGTTCCAGCCCTGTGATTATCTTCATGGCTCTCCTCTAGACCTGCTCCAACAAGTCCATGTCTTTTCTGTGCTAGGACCCCAGAGCTGGATGCAGGTCTCCGGGTGGGGTCTCACCAGAGCAAAGCAGAGGGGCAAAATCCCCTCCCTCACCCTGCTTTGGATGCAGCCCAGGATACAATTGTCTTTCTAGGCTATGAGCATGTGTTGCTGGGTTGTGTCAAACTTTTAATTCACCAGCACCTCCAAGTTCTTCTCCACAGGGCAGCCCTCGATCCCTTCATCCCCCCCAGCCTGTACTGATAATGGGGATGGCCATTGTTGTGGGACCATGCATTTGGTCTTGTTGAACCTCTTAAGTTCCCATGGCCTCACTTTTTTACCTCATCCAGGCGCCTCTGGATGGCATCCTGTCCTTCAGACTTGTTGACTGCATCTCTCAGCTTGGTGTCATCTGCAAAGCTTCTGAGGGTACATTCAATAGCAGTGTCTGTATCATCAATGACAACATTAAACACCACTGGTCCCAGTAAGGACCCCTGAAGGAGACCACTTGTCACTGACCTACCTCTGGACACTGAGCCATTAACCCCTACCCTCTGGACATGACCATCAAGCCAATTCCTTGTGCCCAGAACTGTCCACACATCAAATCCATCCACCTCCAGTTTAGAGAGGATATTGTGGGGACCATGTCTAAGGCTGGACAGGATTCCAAATAGACAATATCCATAACTCTTCCTTGCCATTGCTGCAGTCACTCCATCATGGAAGACCACTAGGGTTGGTCAGCAGGTCTTGCCCTCAGTGACACCATGTGTCTTGAATCACTCCACTGAATTTCATGTGCCTTAGCAAAGCTTCTAGGAGGATCTGTTACAGGATCTTCCCAGGCACAGGTTGGTAGTTCCCAGGATCTGCATTTCCACCTTTTTCAAAATGTGTGCAATTATTCATCTCTTTTGCCAGTCACCCAGGTCTTCACCTAACTCCTGTGACTTTTCAGGTACCATGGAGAGTAGCTTGGTTTCAGTATAGCTACTTTAGTTTAGCACAAGCAAAAAGTGTTAGCTGAATCAGGGTGTATGTGTGGGTGTGTGTAGAAGGTGTGGCAGTGTAAATGAGGGCACATTAAAAAATTAAGGTCTGGAAAAATAAACAATACACAGGTGTAGTGGGTTTTGACAGAAAGGATTAAATGGGAGGAAGGAGCATAAACAGCTCTTCTTTTCTCTCTCTTGCTGGCAACATGTCAGACACTTTGGTGGAACCTGCCAGCCCAAGGATACCTCTGTAGCTGTGTTACCTGCTTGCTCACAAGGTATCATTGCTAAATAAACTAAAATTATCATTGTCTACCCTTGAAAATGTAAGTGCTTTTGTTCTGAAAATAAGGTCTTTTTGTACAGGTTTTACTTCAAGTTCTACAAAGTTTGGTACAGATGGTACTTGTTCCTTCACACAAAATCTGTTAAGCACCATAATACTTAAAAGTGACGCAGAGATATTTCTCTTTCTTTCCTTTCTTTGTCTGTACATGTGCTGGAAGTAGAATTACAAAAGGCTTTCGTGCAGGCTGTACAAGATAAAGGACAAGTGGCAGGGTTTCAATACTTGTTCCTACCTCCTCCTTTCCCCCATACCACC
This sequence comes from Peucedramus taeniatus, assembly GCA_013400575.1. Lineage (NCBI taxonomy): Eukaryota > Metazoa > Chordata > Aves > Passeriformes > Fringillidae > Peucedramus > Peucedramus taeniatus. Next base: position 17,399 of record WBNO01003397.1, on the reverse strand, counting down.
CAGCTGTTTGAGTGATTGTTTTCTTGTCCACACCTGTTACAATCCGGTTCTTGCCGAAAATTACCTTTATTTTTCGCATGTATCTTCAGAATATCTTGGTAGGGCACTCTCCCTGGTAAATTGTCTGACAGGTAATTTTTTGGTACATTAGCACTGTAGATGAGGGGGATGCTGGAAAGTAGATTTTGTATTTTATTTGTGTATTGTAGGGTAATTCATGACAGCTCTTTAAATTTTAAACCATTTTAGTCCTTCTCCTGTAAATGGAACACTGATTTCCCACTAGAGGAAGGCCTGTAGAAAGATGTAATCATGCATTCAAAGATATGCAGGGTTGCTAGTGACTGAAATGCCAACTCCCAGAAAACCTAAAGAAGACCCGCTTTTAATGCTCAGATTGTTTCTGTATAAAATGGGCTCACAAAAATGTTTACACAGGCTAGGCTCAGAGGAAGTCAACACCTCTCTGAAAGGTAAGTGAAAGAAAAATAAGTGGTTCAATTGGGAGAACTGCTCCATGCTTTTCTATTGAAAAACCTGACATCTACATCAAATTGCTATTTTTAGGCAGATTATAAAGTGGAACCCTGGGTTAATGAAAGCAGCTGAGTGCTATGGAATGTTCACCCAACAGCCAGCATACACATGGTACTCTGTGTCTGAGAGAAACACATGCAATCTGCCTGGGATGCCTTAGAATTTTGCCAGAGAGGAAAAGCTGCCTTTATTGGCAAAACAGAAAACATAATTGGAAACAACTTCTCTCTTGAATTACTTGAGTTTATTTTAGAGATGAGAGAGAGTTCATCATAGAAAGGTTTGGATTGGAAGGGGCCATAAAGATTATCTAGTTCCAAGTCCCCTGCCATGGGCAGGGACATGTTTCATTAGACCAGGTTACTCAGCCCTATACAGCCTGGCCTTGAACACTTCCAGAGATCCACAACTTTTTTCAGAAATCTGCCCCAGTGCCTCACCACCCTCACAGTAAAGAATTTCTTCCTTTTAGCTAATCTAAACCCATTTTCTGTCAGTTTGGATCCATTCCCCCTTGTCCTGTCACTACACGTAAATATCTTTCCATCTTTCTTTTAGGCTTCCTTCAGGTACTGGAAGGTCCAAATTAGGTCACCCCAAAAGTCTTCTCTTCTCCAGGCTGAACAATGCCAGTTCTCTCAGCCTTTCCTCATAGGCGCTCCATCCCTCTCATCATCGTGGTGACCCTCCTCTGGACTTGCTGAACAGCTCCATGTCCCTGTGTTTCAGACCGCACAGCTGGATGGGACCTCACCAGAGTAAAGTAAAAAGGTGGAATTTCCTCCTTTGACCTGCTGGCCGCACTAATTCTGATGCAGCCAGGACACATTTGGCTTTTTGAGCTGCAAGTGCACATTGTCAGCCTTTCCATCCACCAGCACCCCAAGTCCTTCTTGACATTCCCAAGTCCTCTTCCCACTTCTTGATCTGTTCATACCCCAACCTGTGTTCATACAGGGAATTGCCCTCACACAGGGGCAGCACTTCTACTTGATCTTATAAATCTCATGAGATTCCCATGGGTCCACTTCTTGAGCTTGTCGAGGTGGCATCCTATCCTTCAGGTATGTCAACCGCGTCATGCCATCCCCTGACTACAAATGGTATCAAGTTGGAGAAAGGGAGAATTAGGTGTATGCACTGGTATTCAACAATGTTTTGCAAATAATCTACATGTTTATTCCACAGGGCAATTCCCTAAAGGCTTAAAAAAAAAAAATTCTGAGTTTTGCAACTCCAGTGAGCACTCTCTAGTAGGCTACACAAAGTTTTTAAGATTTCTCTGTTTGAAAGTCTTGTGCAATGTCATTGAGAGTGGTGTTTGGCCAAATAAGAGTTGAAGTAACATCTAGGGTCATAATGCTTTTTGTGATTGTTGATGTCTCAGTTTCTGATATTAGGGACAATGTGTAGATTCTTTCAAATCTAAATGGCATCTGCTTTCAAAATGGTTGTAGATTTTTCTAGTGCAATTAAAAGGGAGTAAACTCAGCCCTAAGGTATGAAAATATATAGTTAATACTAGAAGTGGCATCAGAGGGCAGGGTTATTGTTTAATGTAAGCTGTACAAGAGGGGACTTGCAGAGTTGTTCACTCTTTATCAGTTGCTATTAGATATGATGATCTGGATGCATCCTCTGCTTTAAGAAAACTCAAAATTCCTGATTGCTGGATGCTTGGAGATCACATAGGGGAGGGAAGCACTCTACACCTGCTGTATCTCTTTCCATTTTCACTAAGTATCCTCAGAATTGAGGAATTCCTTGCCTAAATCAGAAATTTTGAATTCCGGGTGATGAGAAGAAAGCCGGGTGGGGATACTCTCAGTCTCTGGGGCTACAGTGAAGCTCTCACTTTAGTGAGATGGATCGTATACTGAAAGAGAAGCAAGTACCATGGACCCTGTTGAACTTCACTGCATGTGACACAGCAAGCAGCTGTTGAATTAGGTGAGAATTTCCTGAGTTGTTCTGTGGAGTTCTCCTGCCTCTCAAGGCCTAAGATGGATGAATTAGAGACTCCAGAGAAAATAGAAGTTCTTTTATATTAAATATTTTTTTACTCCTAGAATGAACAGATTAAGGGTTGATTAATTCATGCTGATTTTCAGCTTAATGAAGAATGTACTGATCACAGGGGAAAATGGAGTTCTCTTTGACTTATAGGATCTGATTAGAGCAGTCATCTAGAAAGCGTAAGCTATGATGGTACTTCTCTGTTTCCAAGAATAGATTAATAACTAAATTGGTTGTTCTGTAATAGCCTTTTAAAAAGCTACACTGTCTCCTGTTATTACTCTCTAGGTATTGTATGACTGTATTTTCAAAGGCTGCTACTCAGTGTAAAAATCAGCATGTACTCAAATTTATTTCCAGCTGAAAGTGGTACTTACTAGCCACTGGGTAAAGGATCTCTCAGAGGCTGCTGAAGTCTCTCAGTAGCACAGAGTAGGGATAAAGAAAATAGACTGAGTATCTAAAGGGAGTCAGGGTTATTCTTCCTGCCTTGTAAGAGGATCAGAAATCCTTAGAAGCTTATCCCTGCCAAGGTGTTCTGTCTCCCATAGAAGGAACCACCACCTAATATTTTCCATCATTTCTTGTTCTAGCAGTATAGCAGGATCCACATTATTATCTAATACTTTCCTTTATTTCTCATTGGCTTCCAGCTGTCTTCTGCCTTAGGCAACTGGTAAATTTACCTATGCCTAAGAGATAGCCATTGAGTAGATGTAGGATGATGATATTCCCTCCCCCTAGACCTCCTGCCCCATTTTTCTCTCTGGAGATATTCTTTTCTTCTAACTGAGATTTATAACACTAGAGCTCCAGTTCTGTGTCACAGAATCACAGAAATGAAAACAGATTCACAGAATATTCTGGGCTGAAAGTGAACTACAATGATCATCCTTTTTTGCCTTACCTGGTCTGCCAAGCTGGCATTCTTCCTCATCTGTCAGACCTCCAACATCTAGGAATCGCCCGCTCCTCTGCGCTTAGGAGGTGGTGCTTGAAAAATGACCAGCACTGATAGACCCCAGCACCTTCTAAAGCATTTTCCCAGTGGACCTCACTTGCTAGTTCCCTGAGCCCAGCTGAAAGTTATTGACGATTTCTACTTTCAACCTTGCTGTAACTGATATTGGCAGACAGAAGCAAACCAAAAGTACACTCGCCAATTCTGTTGTTCAGTGTAGATCCAACTCTAGCCTACATGTGTATTTGCCATAATTACAAGTTTATGTACCTAACCCTTACTCCTGATGTGCGGCCTAATACATAAATACATTACTAATGCTTGTAGTTTAGTTTTGATTTAACATGTTTTGATTAAAAATGTAACTTTCAAGGGTTTTCTTATTCTTTCAACTGGCAGCCAGTCATAATCTTAGTTTTGCCTACTTGTTTCCCCATGCTTTAGAAATTTGTTAGAAACTCTGTATCTTTCCACCTATGACCTGATTTAGTTGCCAGTGGAGTTGGCAGGAGTTTTTCCACTGGCTTCATCCAAAACCAGATCAGGCTTCTAGAGAGCAAATGATAAATTGCATTCAAAGGCTGGATGTTACCACAGGCATTGGTCAACACACACACAAATTTCTGCCAAGGCAGGGTTTGTAATTCAGTATCCTTCCCTTAGTAACATCAGGATGCCCTCTGTGGTACAGTGAAAGGTGTGTCTCTAGAGTGAGACTGGGTTTCACTATCTATCTGGGGAGTTATATGGGGCAAATGTTGAGACCTTGTCAAAGAGAATTGTTGGGAAAGGGGTACTGCTTCAGAGGTGCCTGGATACAAATAGCACCGTGTATTACTAGAGTTTCTATTCCTTATATTTAAGGCCACCAAGTTCAGTGATCCACCCCACGTCATTTTTTTCTTCTTTTTTAATCACTATCAGTAACAAAAGCTGAAATCTTTTTGGCATGAGAATATTACCTTTTTTCATCAAAAATCATTACTTCTTCAGAAAAGTGGTGTGCTTAGGTAGATTTCCAAAAATGTATAATTTCTGAATTCTGTACCAAAACAGACTATTTCTCAGTTTAAATACATCTTTTGAGACCTTTCAGTCTTTAAAATGTTCTTTAGCCTATTAAGAGCAGCTATTAAATATTTTTCAACTTCAGAGAGTGAAAATATCATTGAATGTATAAAGTGAGATACTCATTTAAACTAAAAGAATGAATGTAATCTATTTTTTCCAGGGAACATTTTCCTCATTATCTGCCTTAACAAACAACTAGTTTCACTAATAAATAATTCAGCAGCATGAGACTCCAGGGCTGTCTGTTTAAAATTATGGCATACATTAGCTGATCCCCTCAGTTAGGCATGAGGTTCTGGGAGATTTAGCCTTGACAAAATGGCATTCCTAAATCCCTGGATGTCTCCTTAGAAACTGTCCCCTAAATTTTTGGGTCTCTACAGTAAGAAACTAGCTGCTCCACTGGAAAAACAGAGATGAAAATAAGTTTTGCTGCTGCTTTTTTTTTTTTTTTATTTCCCTGAAGCTTAGTTCTTTCAGATTCCATTAAGGCTGTATGAATATTATATTTTACAAAATCCTTCATCTAAATGAAGATTAACTGGGCTGCTGTTTTTAAATTGTTTGTGTGGTTTTTCTTTTACCTTGCTAAAAGAAATATTTTAATTGTCTGGCAAGTTAAAAGAAAAATAAAGAAGACTCTCATCAATAAAGAGAAACTATACTCTGTACCCAAATTATCTGTGTTAAAATGTCTGTGAGTACAGAATACCCAATGTAAATCCTTGAAAGCTTGAGAGTCATAGTAATTTCAAATGAAGCCATTTTCTCAAAGATCTCTTTTTCAGATCTGAAGATTTTGCTTATGGAAGGAAAAGGCTGAGAATAATTAGTTCAGCACTTGCACACATATTACTCTGGGTTAGCTATTAAAAGAAGCCATTCAGGAGCAGCATCAGCAGTGCAGGTAGCCTGAGTGGAAGCCAGCCCTGGGAGTTTCCCTGCCCTGCAAGACTCTCACTTTCTGCACTTGTGAACCCCCAGTTTTGACTGCTTCTTCCTCCAGTGCTGTGTAGTGTTGGAAGTCTTGGACTATGTGAAGTGACAGCGCTGTAACTTTGATGTGGTGAAAGCTCTACTAACAAACACGTGCCTTTTAGACAAGACTCTGCTTTTAAAAACAATTTTATCTTTAAATGATAAATTTTAAGCAAATTTTCTAGGAAGGCTTTTTTGCTGCAGGTAGGCTCTCAAGCTTTATGGAAATATGAAGACAAGGCAGAAATAGATGTATAGATCATCTGGCCTCAGCTAGACATTAATATGATGCACTTTTATTCTGGATTTGGGAAGTGGGGGCTATATGTATGCAGTATCTCATAGAAAACTTAATGATAACCAAGGCCATATCTGTCCACACACCTGAAACTAAAACGTCATACAGGCAAGACACACAGAGACTGGACAGGGAATGATTTCATTGTTAGGGTATTTTTGGTGCTGGAATTGGTAGGGTTTTTTGTTTGTGGTTTATTTTTCTTTTTTTAATTATGAAAAACTGAAGTGAATTAGGTAATTTAAATAAGGTCACACAGGAAAATTGAAGAAGGCTCAAATATTAAGCTGCACATGCTAATGAGTCTAATTATCAGTCACATAAACTAATTCTCAGTGTCAACTGCAAATAAGTCTGAAAACCTTCATCATATGGGCTTTGAGCAGTAGGCCAAGGAATTCATGGTTCAGTGCTCCTATTCAATTTTCAGATTAGTTTATCTTTTGAAATTAGTAGTTGGAAAGAAAATTCTGGAGCATGCAATCACTCAGGGAGAACCAGTGGTAAAAAGGGGTTAGAAAACCTTAGGACTTGATCATGTTTTGATTTTCTAGGGCATGCAGACCTTGCCAGAAGCATTGTTTCAACCAAAAAAAAAGAAAAAAACCCTAATCATATGAAACACTAAAGCAAAGTTAACTAGATCAGTACCTAGTTTTATTTTAAACTTTCTTTTGACACAGGATATTCCTTTTGTTGTCCAGAAGATGTAGAAATTTTTATTTGTTCTAGCTGCTGTGAAAGTATTTGGGGAGTCCTGTGCTGTTTCTGCAAAAACACCTGATGGAGAAAGCAAACTCTTTCTTCCACAAATATTCACATGTGCAAGTGTGATGTCTATTTCCTGTGCTTCAGAGAGCAGTAAAGGCTTCTTGTTCCTTTGCTTGCTGAAAAAAAAAAAATAGAGAGGGGACTAAGAAAGTATAGAGAAAAGCTGCTACCCAACAGAGAAATATTTTTCAGAGTCACAGTCTGAAATTTGCCATGATTACAAATCTTCAGGGCAACAGTTGTGTGAATAAGCAGATATTGAAGTGAGAATTTTCAGTTACTCCTGTTAGTTAGGTACTGAAGGTACATTGATTCTCAATAATATGAGCTCGAAAGCACTTTGCCAAATCACTGTTTAATGCATGAACTGCAGACTAAATATAGCGTAGAAAAATTATGACAGTATGTCCAGTGACAAGAAACTCTATTAGTTAGCCATTTTTAATAGAAAAAATACATTCTTTCCGAATTCATAAAAATAGAGCCTAGCTGGGATAAGATTCTATATATGTACAATCTACAGCTGTGATTTTGCGCTAAAGATACAATATTTGTTATTTACTTCCTCTTATATTTTATTATTATTAATGTAAAGACTAAAAATACTGAGTTTTTGGGTTCAGGAAATTGCACTTGTCTCACCCTGAGCTGGTATGAGAGCAGGACCAGCAACCTGCAACTCAGACTCCTTAAGAGCTTGACACACTGGCTAAAAAGAAGTCCAGACCTTTCTTTTGTTGGATTCTAGATGTGAACCCATTTTTTAATTAAATCCTAAAATGACCCCTGAATTTTCACCCAAAATTATTCTGAAATGCAGTATCCTAAGGAGTTCTGAATAGTTCACCACTCAGTTTCTGTTTTTTTCAGAAGAGTTGTGAAAAGTTTTCGTGTAGAAACAATCCAATTTTGGCAGTCTAAAATAAAAAAAAGGCAAAATTAAGCTCCAATTTAATTTAAATAATGACTAACATTTTAAGCCTGAGTATAAGTTCTGTTGTGAAGCGTTCCCCTCAAAATCTTTTGGAAGAAACATAGATGTGTTTTCCTTAAAGTTCTATGTAAATGCTGTCCATCTTTATCATTAACTGATCAGATATTTCAGGATTTGTTTGGTTTTCTCCCTCCCATTTGTCTTCCTCTAGTTACCCCTTTGCTTCTCTTTAAAATACAAATAAAGCAGTGCTCTCAAAGGGATAAAACCAAGATTCTGATCCTTTCTGCAAGTAATTTCTTTTATAGGTGGCTTGTTCAGTGATGTGTGGATTATTCTTGTCACCCTCCAGTCTTGCAGTTCTCCTCTGGCTGTCAAATGTCAAAAAGCAGAGCTTTGGGAAGTGAGCCATCACACAGCCTATGCAGCCAGAGCCCTCCACCCCTTCAGGAAGAAGACAAGGCATTTTGAAGAGTAACAGCAAAAGTCAATACTTTCATTTTCAGAAAACTCTCTGCTGTACCCTAGGTCCTCAGAGGAAAGAATAAACAGCAGAGAAACCAAATTATCTCTGCAAATATGAAAGGCTGAGCTGACCTCTGCAGGAGAACTTCTGTAACCTGTGAGACCCTGGAGAACCAGCTTGTCCTGCTTTGTTAACTGTAAAGGCACAGTGTTGTTGAAAGTCATCCCTGGCTGTGATTTACAGCTGGAAAACTTAGACTGAGCCATATGCCAGAAGGAGTGAGACAAGGCTGAGAATTAAGTTTTTGAAGATGAATATTTGAGTCTCAGACAGTGAGACCTTCAGATTAATTTGAAAATGTATTAAGAACAGAAAAGTGTGAGTTTTGAAAAGAAATATTTCTCTTTTTTTGCTTGCTTTCTCAGTGGGTTATGCTGATTAATTATGGAAGGATGCCTAGCAGAGGGACTCTTCCACAGATGTTTGGGTGTTCCTTTTCTGCACTGGTGAGACAGGCATCTCTCATCTGGCTGATCCATGGGCCAAGAGTGGGCACATTTTTCACAAAGCTGCTAAAACATTCAATTTGTGGAGCATAAGTGATGCTGACCAGGATGATGTGCCCTATTCTGAAGGTATTTAAATGTCTTTGGGTATTGCTTATGGAAACTGAGCAAAACTTTATGCTATAAACCATATTTTTTTTAGGTGGTCTGATACCAGGAGTAATACTAGCCAGAATACCCTGTAACTGATTTGTTTGGAGATTTACTTAGCAATGGAGCAAATATTGTGCTCAGTGACAATAAAATGAAGTATTGTTGTGATCATGTTAGAAGAGCTAAGGCATAAAAGATTATTTTTTTCCCTCCTCCACAAATTATGTTTGACTTACCTTCATTGTTTCAAGGGACCCAGGATGGATATTTTGTATTTGGCAGGCTCTAGAAAATCCCCATGTGCACAATACCTTTTTCAGGCTTTTTTCTTTCTTTTGGTGGAGGGAAGTATATCAAAAAGGGAAGGTTTAAGAAGTGTGGGACATAAGTGTGGGACTCACAGAATGTTTCCTTTCAGAAGAAGATGCAGGTGCAAGTCACAGACACAGGCATTGACACTGATTCATGCCTGAGAATGAGCTAGAATTTGAAGAAGTTGTGAAGGTTCCTTCTGGAGCTGTCCATTGTCTTGGAGAGAGTAATAATCTGCAGGGAAGAATTCAGGTACAAGGGAATCTTTCTGAATAAACAAACAAAAACAAAAACAATCCAGAAGGTTGTAAATACATGCAAATGTAGAAGATGGAGTATGCTGATCTGAAGTCATCAAGAAATTCAGCAAGAACAAGACATCAGGAATATCTTTACCTGATCATTGCTGTCTAGAGTGTCAATGTGATTAGCAACACAAGCGTTTTGGTCTATACAGAGCTTTGTAAATTGACTCAGTTCTGGGGCTGAGTAAAGATGTGTGGCAAATTAACTTCATCATCGTGTATAGCAAGCTGGGCCAGCCATTTCTGGATAGATCAGCTGTGTCCTGAACATCACATTGTTGCATGCACATTGTGATGTGTGACCTTTGCTTGCTGGGTGGTGACCTTGTTGATTACAGTACAGGAGGCTCAGAGTATCTCTCTGGTGCAGTGGGAAGAGGCTGTGTTGATGATGGGTACCATTTTAAGCAAGGCAAATGATGTCTGACATCAGACTGCATTGAGCAGATGAGTCACTGGGGTTTGCTTTGAGTCCAGCAGTAGAGTCTTTGGTATGGCACAGGTACTGTGGCCACCATAAGTTGCTCAATGGAGTTTTGGACTTCCAAAGCTAGGGCTTTGAAATTTGGGGTTTGCCCACATGAGAGGGCTCCCTTACCAGGGAAGTATCCCTTTCTGCTCTTGCCTAGGGCAGTAAGAGTCTGGAGAAGCAATTTGTTCCCCAAGAATAGTGAGGAAAGGGGAGGTGTGAGAGTGGGAACTGGATTTTTTGAAAACTCACAGGTGAGTGTCAGACAGGAGACAACTCTGAAAGGTGTCAGCAAAGGGAGGTCTGCCTTAGCCAGGCAGCAGCCGTCTGAAATATTACTGCAGGGGGGAGCAACTTCCGAAGTCTAAAGAGGAAAGTTAAATCATTGTGTTGAAAAGGGAGTTCCTTAAAGGGGCCAAGAGTAAGCATAACTATCTGAGGGTGACAGGCTGTCAGAGTCAGCAAGCCATGGGAAGCAACAAAGGGGGATTTTTGTGAGTGGAGAATTGAAAGCAAAATTGGAAGACTTTGTGGATTAAGAGTTAACAGGGATGTGTATTCTTATTGATAGGTCTTTAGTTTAAGTTAGTGTCAAAGGGAAACTTGTGGTTTAATTAACAATTGTGTCTGCATTTAGTATGTATTTACTTTCCTAATTTATATGTTCATTTTTGCCTTTTTTTTCTGTTCTTTGATTCAAGCTGTTTAATGCTGACATCACTTTTTTTTTTTTTTTTAATGTGTCACCCCACTGTGAGGAAACATAGTGGAAATTGGTCAGTATTGCTTAATTGTGAGTTACAAACAAACCACATGTATGGCTCACAAACGTTAACAAAAGGAATGGCAGATTTCTGGAAATAGGACTCACATGTAACCATCATTCACTGTGTAACCAGCATGCAGTGTGTTGCTTTTTACAGCTTTTTTAAAAAATATGTAAAAATTGGCTGACTTGTCTAAAAGAACCAATAGCTTGTCAGCTTTGTTGTAATTTTCAAGTAAATTAAGATGTTGATTTTTTTTTTAAAGTAGTAAAAACCTGGAATATGGCAAGTTGAAATATTAGTAAGAGTAATGGTAAGTTTTGATAGTCTGTGCTTGTGAATTTTAATGTCTTGCAGCGAACAGCTCATCAGCAGAGTTCTAACATATCTTTTATGTTCAGTTTTATGATGTACACCAGACAGTGCCAAAATATGAGTGCAGATGTCTAAGGATGTTAAGGGGTTGTGAAAGATATGTGTTTAACGTGCTCAAAAATTTAAGAACATTTTGGAAGCACAATGAAAATAAAACCTATGCCCCATAACACTTTACTGAGTACAAACAAGAAGTTACAAATGCAGGACATACTCATTGCTTTTTCACAGAATGAAAAAAAGAGAAAAAGAAAATTAAAAGAAGAAATGTATGGTCTGTCCTCAAACTAGATCCTTTTTACTACAGTGATATTGCTGTTGTGATTATACAGCCTAGATGCTGGCTTTCTGAGTAAGGGAGAACATTCCTAAAAATAACTGTGGGGTGTACTAGTTTGAGTGTTTTTAGAATTTGACCCAAACACCTATTCCTTGAAAGATATATCCAGATCACAGGAGGAAGAGAGGTGAAAACATATGTTTGGGAAATTTTATCTCTGAAACACAGAAACAGCCTCTGCTAAATCATATTTCTTGCACATGTAAAAATTTTACTCTAATTTGTAATTTGCATCATACAGAAAGAGCTGACATTGGTATTTGTCTGTTAAAGGGGTAGGTGATTTTAAGACACGTAGCATTTAAATCAGTCATGCTTTTTTGAGTTTTCTGCTGTGCAGTTTAATTGAGAAATTCAGAAGAGAGCCTTGATGTTATTTGTCAAAGTCAATCTAGACCTTGGAGGTCTCAGTAACATATATCAGGCCATAGTTGTTGCCATAAACAAATAGGGATGCAAATGTCACACTTGTTTAACAGATTAATTTTCTTACTTTAGCTGCTGTAACAAATTAATTTGTTTGATTATCTGTTTTTTTCTCAGGCCTGCTGATGTGACCTGTAATGTGGGAGCAGAAATTATGTACAAATACTCCATACAATGTAATATTATTTTCTTGACTGAGTCCTGGGCCCTTTACATGAATCTTATTAGCTTCAATATAAAAACCAGCTAAAAGTTATAATGGCTGAAAAGATCAGAGGATGATTATTGCAAAAATTACCTGAAAGCATTTTGTCAGCTATGAAGTGCCTTTTTTTTTATTTAGTCTTTAAATATATCATTAATCTCTTAATGGTCAGATTGCTCAGCTTTTCTTCTGCATACAGACCCACCAATGCCACCTCTACCATTAAGTATCATTCAGATGAAAATCCAATATGAGTGAAAGAAAAATGGTTAAATTCCATTAGTTAACATTAAATTACAGGTTCAGTGGTTGTCCTCTTCATATTGGGAATTAGAATATACTGGCAATGACTGAGGAAACAATCTCTTAATGTTTAGTTTGTAGTTATAGACTTTCTCATTAATTTTTTAATGATAAGGTTCTTGGTTCAAGGTTCTTGTCTTTGGTTATTAGCGTGGCTGATTCATGCTTTGGGATTCCCTAAATAATAAGTCAGGTTCTGGCAGCTGCTTTAATCTTTTCTCCTGATGAGACAACCCTGATTCAATGTATAATGATGAAGGCTTAAAGCTCCATCTTTTTCTTTCTCTGGAGAGGTGACCCTAATATTTTTTGTGATATAAGCCTTTGGATTTGCGGAAGACAAGTTTCTGACACCCACTGGTGTTTTTGCCTGCTGGATACCACTTCTTTTAAGCACCACCCACAATTCTGGGAGATTTTTGAGGACCGTGTCAGTAGTAGAATGCATGGCTACTAAAGCAACAGCCTGTAGCCTCCTGTAAAATCTAGGCAAGCCACATGAAATGCATCATCGTTTTAAAGGCATCTCAAAAGTTTGCTTTCAGATTTCACTCTTGATATGACTAGCTGCAGACCTCATGGAATGTTGCTGCCCAGAGCACTGCTGCAGCCTGATAAGGTATTATCTGTGCCTGACGGGTGCACCCCTTCAGTCTGTGAGCCCCTAAGCAGAAGGGAGAGGAAACTCCTAGTTTTCCTCTTTATTCTTTTGTGGAATGCAAATCACAGGCTGCCTCAACTCTCCTACTGCTGGCCAGTATTATCACCATTCCACAATGTGGAAATAATATATGCTCTGTTTCTGGAGGATGAAATTAAACCCTTTTTCTTCATCTACTGTGTTGTGGTACAGTATACTCTTATCTATGAGTAACAAAATGGTGTTGGAAAGCAAAATTATGTAATTTTTTAAAATCTCCATTACAGATGCATCTGTAAAATAGAAGAATGAGATTAAATTGAGTATACTATTTGCAATGTGTCTTTATGTTATCTGTTTGGTTACAGCATATATAGTGGGTTATTACACATGCAAATTGAGTGTCTAGTAATTTACTTTTTCGATCTTTCCTACTGTTTATTAGTTGGCATTCTCTTATATGAGTCCCATGCTAAACAATTACATTGCCACTTCCCCTTTTTTTCACAGTCTTAGTTATTTCAATTTCAAGTAACTGTAATAATTTAGAAACTACTGTAGTGGATTTATAGTAACTAAAATGATGGCAATTATAGGGTTGTAGAAAGGGTAATGTTCTACTATGTTCAAAAGCTCTAATTGTTGTCTTGATTTTTAGAAGATAACTTAAGGCTTCATTTTTTTTTTCTAAGATGTGGGAGAGAATGACCATAGGGTCATTGCAAGTCTGGAAAGTGTGATAGTGAGACTTTGGTTCTTTTGCCACACCACTCCCTTTCTTCACCAAGATGCTTTTTTTGTGACATGGTTTGGTACATGGCTTGCTATGCCAGCTAGGAGGGAATCGTAGCAGGCTCCACACGGCCCTAGCATATGTAGAGAGCAGCCTAGTAATCCAGAAGCCTCATGCCTCTCTAGTTAGAGAAGTAGTCTCTGGAAAGCTGGCACACTGAATGTTTTTTCTGTCTCTGAAAGTAAATATAGTGCTGGCACGGGGAAGAGGTGCTGTCAGACCCCCCTGCAGGAACAAATAGATGTGAAGTAATATTTTCCAAGTGATTTTGGAGTCCACATGACACAAAATTACCTTCTGAAGTCACTTTTGAAACTGTTCCCTCCTCTTTTTTCTGATTATGGGACTCCTGCCCACATCTTTATTTTGGAAACACTGCCTACTTGTGCCAATACATGAGGCTGTGTCACAGCACTCTGTCTGCTTCATCCCATGTATCTAGGGATAGTGAGCCATGTGTGGCCAGAGGCAGTGGCTGAAATTTCAGCCTTGACCTTTATTTGTTTGTTTGCAAAATTGGCCTGAAGTTTACTGTAGCCTTTTGGTGTGCTTCAGCTACTTAAGCATAAATTTGTTGATGTGTCTCTCATCCAGGACACAGAAGCAGTCCCAACAGAGAAATGTGATTGATTGCTGTTGCAGCTCAGGCATGCAGGGGGTGAAGTGGGGTTTAGTGGGTTTATTTTTTCTGGTTTTTTTGTAACTCCTCTTTCTCACTTGTTCTTATTGTGGGTTGCTCTTTAAATTTAGACAAGACAGAAAGCATCTGGTTCAAAGTAACTTTTTAAACTGCATGCTCATTGAACTGTTCTCCCTTCTGGTAAATATTTTTAACTACTCTCATGTTTTCAGCAAGTGTTTCCTTTATATTCCTGAAAGTTCATACTATAAAGTTTGGATCCAGCAGGAGAAGTGATCAAGTTCTGTGAATGCCTCTTCTCATGATATTTTCATCCCCATGTTAAACCACCATTGTTGCAAGTATTTTGGAAGTCCAGGTTCTTTCTACTGCAATTGTATACAATGTTGGAAATAAAAAAATAAAATAAAAAGCATAGTTTGACAGGTGAACAACCTAAAATTTACGGGTTATGTTGTTTGGTACTTATTCTAAGCCAAACCATCTGGCAGAGGTTGGCTTTTTTCAATAGCTACATTAAACTCCTTGGAGCTTGCAGCTACAGCCTCTGCACAGCACAACAGCCATCTCCAAATTGTTAGGCAAGATTGCCCAAAAGCTGCTTTTTCCCCTTTCATTATCTATCAGAAGTTTCAGTAATGAAAATAATAACAATGCATAGCTATGATACACAAAATAATTGTTGCTAAAGCAACAGACATGTAATAGAGCATTTTAAATGTATATGAACAACCTGCTACTTAGGAGTTTTCTGGGGCTTTCTGCATAGCTGTTTTGCAGTTTTGTACAGCTTGGCTGTTAAATAAAAGCCTTTGTGTTGTATTTTGCCTTGGATAGTTCATGCCTTCCCAGAGCCCAGCAGCCAGGTCTCTGCTTCTTGCATCCCTTCTAAAGCAGTTGTGAAGGTGTTGTGTTTTCCCCTCAAAGTATCCATTTGACTGTAATAGTCTCCCATAATACTGCTGCTTGCTTCTGATGGTGAAAATTCATGCTAAATGCATGTAAATAATCCCTTACACTGCTGATAACTGCTGAGACACATGCTGGACTAGCTGAGACCCATTAGGTAAGTAATCTCTACTGAGAATAGCAAGTAATAAATGCAGTGACTTCTTAAGTCCTACTCTCTTTTGTTAAAAACAGCTGAACACAGTGAATAGATTTGCTTGCATGCGCACGCTCTGCAAAAAGGTCTTGTTCATTTTTTCCCCACTCTGGGGCTAGTTTTTCCTGTGGTACTGTAATGGATTCTTTTGCTTGATTTGGCCTGTGTTTTTGTCATACATGACAGCCTTAATAGTTTACTCAATATTTCTGTTCATCTGAGGACTCGTGTAGAATATATTTGCCCCTTTTTCTAGGTCTACAAATAACCTCTGTTTTCTTTATAACATGTTCTTCTGTAACATCTGAGGAGTCAACATTCCTTTGGCATGAAACAAAATCCTCTCTTGTCCCCAGAACTGCTTTTTAAATTGATAATAGTGCTGAGGCATTTTTTTCCCTGACCACCCTATGCTTACAGAAGGAATTAGATTCCTCAGACTCTGCTCTTCAGCAGGGACTCTGGCAATCATAACTCACACACTCTTTGA
This sequence comes from Peucedramus taeniatus, assembly GCA_013400575.1. Lineage (NCBI taxonomy): Eukaryota > Metazoa > Chordata > Aves > Passeriformes > Fringillidae > Peucedramus > Peucedramus taeniatus. The sequence goes on along the minus strand of WBNO01003397.1, from coordinate 1,538 downwards.
GACCAGACATTTGTCTGCTAGCTTCCTTTAATACAATAGAATATGTATTGATCACATTCATTGAATGCTCCAGAGAATGTGTGCATGAATCTCTGAAATTCTCTCTGTTTGGGTTTTCGTATTGAAGATTTGTAACTGAAAATGCAATTCCTTTGTTCTCAGAGCCAGGGCGAATGTTTGCTATGCTCTTGTATCTCTGAGTGCTTTCATGTGTTTGGTGGGGTATTTAACTGCTCTGTCCTTCCTCTAAGGATATTCCAGTCTGTTTAAATCCAGGTCTCCAGCATTCTTCAATAATCACTTGGAGCCAAGCTGCCTGGAAGAGTTTGGGTTCATTGGTGCCTGACTGTTCAGTACCACATGGCTTAAACTGCTGCAGAGCACAGTGTCCAATTACAAACAGCTTTCATCCTGGAGTTGCCCATATCCATGGCTCCCTTTCTGAAGGTGATATATTTTAGCTTAATATTTCTTCTGTCAAAACACAGAGGACCAGAGATTCTCTCTGCCTTTCTGGAAGTGAGGTCAGTCAGCCTTGCTGATAGGAAATTTACTCGTATTCCTCAGACAAAGTAAGGCTGATGAGATAAGAATCAACAGAGACACCAGAATATATTTTGGGAGAACAATATATCCCTGCATGTCACTGTTGTACACAGAACAAATGACACGTCAGCAGCTCTTTTCAAGACAAAAATAAAACTGTTTATTAAAATCTGACTCCAATTTTATATCTTCCTGAAATGCCAGTGTCATTGGAGGGTAACAGTGCCACCTCCTCAATGCCACTGGGCAACCCAACAGTCCATCAAGTTGCTCGTCCCCCATAAAAGAATGCAAACAATAAGTTATTTACATAAAGTGTGTGAGAAAGTTCTGTACAAGAATGTAAACATCAGAAGGCTTTAGAAAAACTTGAAAAATCAGGGCGACACCTGCATAGAAATTTTTCTTCTTCATTGTTTTTTCCTTCCTGGAATATTATTCTGTTTGGTGTCCTTAACGAAATACATTCTTAGTTAAGAGCCTGTCTTTTAGCTATCCTTATGCTTGATTTGCTAACACTTTGTGTCCTCTTTCTTATGTAGACATAAAAGCTCATTGTGGTTTTGTTAAAATCTTGAGCATATGAGTATGTATTTCAGTACTTACCCTTAGGACATTTTTAACTTTTGCCTAAGTTGGTCATATCTTTGCAGATCCAGGGAAAATATCAAACTGAAAAATGCGCATCACTACAACAATAACTTAAAAAAGGGCCTTGATTATGGTAAGTAGAGCAAAGATTATTGTCTCTAAGGACATAAAACACACTGATAAGCAGTAACTGCAGAACAATATATTTTGGTAAAAAAATGAGAGATCTCTACAATGTTCACTTTCCACAGCCTCAAGAGAGTAAAATGCAGTATAACACAATGAGAAATTTCTGAGTGTTTCCCAGTACAGTTTTTGGCTTGCTAAAGAAGGAAAGTAATATGCAGCATGTTGTATAGCTTTTATCATAATGAAATAAAATATTTTTTCTATTTTCTGGA
>WBNO01003395.1:0-27614 GCA_013400575.1 Peucedramus taeniatus | reverse complement strand
CATACACACACACACACGTACACATATCGGTACAATATTATATATACATCTATACTGATATGTGTGTGTGTGTATATACATATGTTTGTCTGTTTCTGTGTGTTGCATAAGTTGATCAAATATATCTGAGGAAAATTGCCTTATAAAGGGGAGCAAGGAGTAAATTCCTGAGTATTTGTGATTGGTACTTCCCCAGTCACATTTGTGATTGGGACTTTCAAGGATTACAAATGGAATCATGGGAGACCCCTGCTGAACAACAGGGAACACTTTTTTTTGGCTGTGAGGGTGACTGAGCACTGGCACTGGTTTCCTGAAGAGATTGTAGGTACCATCCTTAAATGCATTAAAAAACCCATCTGGATATGGTCATGGGCAAATGTCTCTAGGTATAAGGGGGATTAGATCAGCTGAATTCCAGATCTCCCTTCCAGTCTCAACCGTTCTGTTCTTATGTGATAAAACTCAATTTGATAGCCAGTCTTAAAACTGTGTCTTCCCAACTTCTTGATTTCACAGTTCTCTAACTTAATGAGTTGTGATGTAATGTTATCATTCACAGAGCCTTCAGATCAAAAGGAACAGTGAAGACTTACAGTCTTCTCCTGTGGTTCTTCCACCAAAAAGGCCATTGGTTCTATTAGGAATCAGTACTTAAAAAGAAAGAAATATTCCAACTGGGCTGGCTAAAAGCATTAACAGTTTTTAAACTACTCAGAAATATCTTTTTCCTTTGGCTAGTTTTCTTTTACCTCACTTTCACTCTCCTAATCCCGTTTACAAAAATAGAGTTCATTTAAGGAATTATTTAAGAGCATGCATTTACTGTACTTTATATCTGGAACAAAACACAGACCAAAAATATTTCCCCTTACATATAAAGAGAAAATTATTGTAAACAAGCACCTATTAACTATGCAGAAATGTGTGTCAAGCAGTCCAGCAAGATGAAGAAGCTTGTAACTTCAGGAAGCTTCGATTTATTGCCAAAGTAAGACGAGGAGGATAAATGATGAAATTATACATTCTGCAGTGTTTCAGTTGCCAAGAAATCATGTTTATTGCCTGGTCTTTTTAACTTAATTTGTTTTATGATGATGCTTATGAATGATAAAACAAGTTAAAGAAAATGGCCATAAAAGAACTAATGTTTGGAACTTTGTTAGTCTTCTCAGGCAGGTTACATTTTATATCAATTTATATTTTTTGCACTGCTCAGATATTACAAGCTCGGTGTCAAAAGAGTGTTTAAATAAACATGACCCAAATAGAAAATATTCAGTTTCTTTAAAATTAAAATATACATCAATTCAATACTTATCAACAAATGAAGCGTAAGAAATCTCTACCTCTCCACAGAATTCTCTGTACAATTCTCTCAGCAAGTATTGATCAGTTTTAAAAAATTCACCACATATAAACTTTTTTCTTGCTACTATTTTTCTTAATATACCCATGAAACATTATTCCTAAGTATTAGTTCTTCTGAAGAGTGTTCACAGACGTGCAGTATATTATCTGATGCTTATATACCTGTGGTTCTTAATAACACAGTATTTCTTTGTGTTTATGGAAAACATCTAGCTTTGACTTGTAAATTTTGCAGCATTTGAACCAAGCTTTTGTCTCAGTTGTTGGATGTTGTGTACGCTTTACATAAGTTAAAAGCAAAACGGCTTTAAACTTCTTGGAATGTAATTCTTCCCCCCAGCCTCATGCCTGTTACCAGTTTTGTTACATTTTTCCTTGAAATGATACATTAAATTAGTATTTTCAACTTTTCAACATAAATACAGCCTGTCAATTTGAAGGGAACACTATGCACCTCTAAAGAATGCTCATTTTGGAGGCTTCTAAAGATAACCAGGTACCACTTCAATCATCGAGAATTTTTCTGTATTGTCTTTGATTCCAAGGGAATGCACATGAGAACTCTAGGAGCTTTTCTGAGTGCTGATGTCAGGTTGCCTAGAATGTACCACATTCTCTTACTGCACAGAACACCTAATATGGAGCCTATTATAGCTGTTGAGGTATGTCATATCTTTTACTGTAGATAAAAAAGTATATCACACAAAAGTCATGAAGCAAAGTGGAAACAAATACCTTTGTTAGTAAATACAAAATACTCTGCACAAAATTCAGGATCACAACTGCAGATTTGTTTAGAGTCATGCATGTCTCAGTATACTGGAGTCAGTAATATCTGACACTTCATGATCATTGCTTTGTGAGCAACCCAGTTAGGCAGATGTGTCATATGAAATACAAATATATTTCAGGAGGATTTTAAAAATCTCAAAACTTGCTGTAAGATAACTATTGTATCCTGTTAGTTCTATTACAGAATTCCAAGGACATAATAAAAATTAAACTAAAATTACTCTTTTTCCAAATATTTTTCATAGCTATTATTCAATGGATACATGTTATCACAGTATACCTTGCAAAATGGACGCCATTTACCATCCCTCTTTACATCTTCATGATTCAACAGTAACAGCGGAAATAAATGAGAGAGGAACCATTGGAGATCTTCCCCTGAAAATAAAAGGGTTTAAATATTCATAAAGGAGACCTTGAGGAGTGTTAATTGGAGGTCATCATGTCATATTTAGTCTTGTTCCCACTTAGGAATCATTTCTAAATCTAGCTCTTACAACTGGTAAAGCTCAAATTAATTTCTTAAATTAATTTTTAACATACCCCTGATAATATTTTTTATTTGTCTTTCATTCTTTTCCATAATTTGTTCATCAAAATTGTTTACAAAGGAATGCAAAACTATTTTTTTTTAAGTATAGAATACTAACATAGAAATGTGAAAATAAATGTGAAAATAAATATTTTATGTGAAATTTTTATCAGGGGGAAAAAAGTGTATTTCATTATGCCAGAGAAGTGCGTACCAAAGAAAACATAAAAGTCAACATAAATGGAATCAATTGGTGATCAAATATTGGAGGATCAGGGCAGAGCTCTCCTTTTCACTAAGTATTTGCAAACATATAGCCTGAATATGCTGACACCACGTGCTAAGTACATATTTCTCTGTGATACATTTTGTATCGCAGAGACTTATTTGACTTATTTTGTAATAAGTCTGCTTTTCTTCAAATGCCTTATCTTTTAAATTGTACGAGATCATAATTATTTTGTTGTGGCAAAGTACAAAACAAAACAGCTAGTGATTCTAAAGACACTGTACTAGCTGGAATCCTCTAACTGAATACAAAAATGGCTTATCCAAGTGGAACAATATGATGAAGAATTCCCATACAGGGTCACATGCATTCAGTCTGTGTTGCAAGAGACAAATCTAAGTTGTTTGGAAAAGGAAGCTTCTTTCACATTTTTTGTGTGATGAGATTATCTTTAGAAAGAAAGGTTCTGTGAAGAGTGAATAGCTGTTCGAATAGAGTCCTGCCAGATTTCAGTCCTGATACTTTTTTTCTCAGTTCTTTAAATGACTTAAAAGTCAGCTCCTGACTTTTGGCAGGTGGATGCTCATACACTCATCAGCTAGCCTATGGCATCCCAGTCCTCCCTGACCCTGTCAATAATCACTCCCAAGCTTGGCAGACACTGCTGATTTCTCCTTTACTCCTTTACTGGTAATTTGCTTGCTTTTAAATAGCTGTTCTCATTTCTGTGTCACTGAATTTTCTTCAGTGCTCTTCTCTTGTAACACAGGAATCCACTCCACTCATATAATTCACTGTTAATGTCCCTCCTCTGCTGTCTTGCTCTTTGGTTTCCTGAGGTGTGGTGACTGTTGCTATCATGTTTTCAGTACTTACTAGTTTGTCACTTCCAAAGATTCACATGAACATAAGAATTCACTTTGAAATATCTATGTTTGGCTAATTGCAGAAGTGGATATATACTGTATGCCTGAATGGGTCATTGTTTGCTGTCAAAACTTAGATATTTTATTCTATAAGCTAAAGGTAGCATTGATCTTTGAAACAGAGGTTTGCAAATTTCAGAAAGGCTTGAACCTCTCAAGACACATAACAAAAAGATTTTATTAGAGATCCCTGTAATTTAATAGCTTTTAAATTATTGTTTACAGACTGTTCTAATGTTGGCTTTCTAATGTACCAAATGCAATATTTATTAATTGAATTGGGGATTGATGTGATGCTTGCAAAAACAGATTGTGGAATCTAAACTCAGTGTGCAAAGTGGATGTTTTTCACATTGAGAAGGAGATTGGATATGGGTCTACAGTGATTGTTCTGGGCCTTCTTATTAGGTTTTCTTTTGCAGATAATTTAGAAACATACATTTTCCATAAAGTATAATTACTAGCAAGAAGCAATGTTTCCTTGTCATCAAGTCAGAGAGCTATTTTCTAAATTATCTTTCAACTTCAACAAGGCACAGTAGGTCAGAGTTCTTCACATGCAAGCTGTTACTAGAAATCAGAAGCATGTAGCTGGTGCAGCACTTGTTCCATGAAGAAACAGGCAAGAGGGCTGTAAATAGTGAAATAGAAATATAATTCAGTAGACATTGGGTGTTGCCCAGTTAATCTGTGTTTCCGAATTTCTCTCTGTAATGAAATGCTCTTCTTGAAATGAAATCATTTGTATTTTAAGAGGGGAAAATTAAGTCACTGATTACCCAAAGGTTTAGAACAATTTTCTCCATTTTCTCTATGGCATATGAGACCAGTGTATTATTGTGGTTCCACTAAAATGAAAACTGGCCTACCTATCGTCAGGCAAATAGCTTGCTAAGTTAATTATCTTACTGTGACTCAACCACTTCCCTGGGAATGCTGTCTCAATGCCTGATCACTATTTCAGTGAAGAAATTTTTCCTAATATCCAAGCTAAACCTCCCCTGGTGCAACTTGAAGATATTTTCTCTTGGCCTTTTGCTTGTTACTTGGAAGAAGAGACTGACCACCTATTTCACTATATCCTCCTTTCAGACAGTCGTAGAGAACACTAAGATCTCCCTGAGCCTTCTTTTCTTCAGGCTAAACACCCCCAGCTCCCTCAGCTGCTCCTCATCACACTTGTGCTTCAGACCCTTCACCAGGTCTGTTGCCCTTTCCTGGACTTGTTCTAGTCCCTCTTTCTCATGTCTTTCTCATAGTGAGGGACCCAAAACTGAGCACAGGATTTGTGGTGTGACTTCACCAGTGCTGAGTACAAGAGGACAATCACACCCTGGTCCTGCTAAACCACCCTATTGCTGATGCAGGTCAGGGGGGCATTAGCCTACTTGGCCATCTAGGCACTTGCTGTTCAGCCACTGTCAACCAGCACTTCCAGGTCTATTTCTATCTCAACCCACTGATCCAGTCTGTCCAGATCCCTCTGCAGAGCTTTCCTACCTTCAAGATCAATACTCTCAAACAACATGATCTCATCTGCAAATTTTAAAAGGGTTCACTCAGTCCCCTCATCCAGATCATTAATTATGACTGCATTCAGCAAAAGATGCAACCAAATGCTTCAGTTCAACCAACGAACATGTTCTTTCAAATTCAAAAAAACAAAAAACAAACAAACAAACAAACCCGCCCCCCCCCAAAAAAAACTCAAAAAAACAAAAAAGGAAGAGGGATATTTGATGGCCTTATGCTCAGACTATATTTAGAAGACCTGTTAAAAACATTATTTAAGTTTGCAGGATTGTATTTATCATCAGTGTAAATCTGTACCCTTTTTAATTTTCATCCAAAATAAAAAATAGTTAGCTCTTAAGGCATGCCAGACCAATGCCATTATTGAAGTGCTGGAAACCATGATAATACAAAAAAAACCCCAAGACTTCAAGGTGAAAGGAAAACTGATTTGCCCTCATTATTCTGTAAAATACCAGAGCATTTTCACCACTGAGTCTATATTTAGCAAGGAATCACATATTTCAGTCATTAAAAACAGACCTAATAAGGGCAATCTGCTCTAGAAAATGTAACTTTCAGGGTTTTGGTCATGTCCCAGAGAGAAAATGCAGAGACATCTATTTATTAACTGGGGAAAAATATTTCTGGACTAGTTTGACCTGTGGGTTACCTGAATTTCTCTTTTTATAAATTGCCAGAGAAGAACCCTGATAAGTTGACATGTTAAAAAAAATATTTAGGAACTTGCAGTACCAGCTCATAGCTATTTAATGACAATATGGATAATTTTGAGAATAAATGATATAATCATATTTTACTTTGGGAATCAGAAGGCAGAGAAGGTGATAAATGGAAAGAATTTATTTTAAAAAACCTATATCCTTAGGCTCATAAAAACTGTGAAATCAATTTGAGGTTAAAGTGCTCTTAATTGTTTAATAATATCTTCCAGACATCTTGATACATTGTTTATACACTTTAATACATCTTTAACTTTCAGGTCTCTTTTAATTTCAAAGAAATATTACGAAAAAATATTTTTCTGTGTGTTTCTCAGTACTGGTATTTCTGTAGGAAAAGTACTGTGAGCAGTAACAAAAACCTGTGTATTCTACTATGGCTGCCTCCATGAGGGCTGCATGCCAGACTCCATGATTCATGAAAAACATGTCTCACATAGAGCACAGTTCTGGGACGTATTGACTCATCTATTCAGACCGGTTAGAGGCAGGTGTGAGCTTCTGCTTGTTTGAATGTGAACCAGTTATAGACGAGAAGTCATTAAATTTGTCTGGTACACTGCCTAAACTAACATTGTTTTCCTTGAAAAAGATATAAATAAATCATGCAGCCAAAAGTTGACTCCAGTTTTAACTGAAAATACTAGCTCAGAAAAAATTAAACGCATAATTTCCTAAATTGATTAAAAAAGAACCAGTATTTTTTTTTCATGCAGAGTCAATATATTTTAAAATATTACTTTAATAGAACTATTCAACTTCCACACAAAACAGCTTAAGCTATCTCTATGTTCTTTCATTAGAATCTAACAAAATGAATGCTGCTCACAGGAATCATTCTCTAAAATTCATTATTCTCTCTGCATTCTTTCCACAGCCCAGAGTTTTTATCATGTGTTGAATATCTGCTGGCATTTAATACTCATTATCTGAAAGCAAATATCTTGAAGGATTTAGGAAGTTATCCTAATGACGTCCTTAGACTTTAATGGAAGGCAATGAATGAATGTTCTAGCAACTTTACTGTGAAGGGCAATCATATGAGAAATATGTAAAATTTCTAAAACGCATTGACAGATTGATTGATGAGATATGGTGAAATTGCTCAGGAGAACTGCAGAGAGTACAGTGTCATTACCTGCTAATAAATCGACTGGAAATACCAAAGGAGCTGCAAGCCAAGCCTGCAATATTAGTCTAGTCAATTCCCAGATTTCTACTTTTATTGATTTTTAGAAATGATCATCTATTCCAGCTTGGGCATGACTGTCAGCATGGGACCAAAACTCTTATCTGAGATAACCTTTTGCTGAGGAAAACAATGAGCTGAAAAATGTCTCAGCCACCATTTACTCTTCAGCTCCTACACAGGAATGCATTAAGCCATAAGAAGTAGTTCAAGAAAAGCTTTGGTCATCCAAACAGCCTGCTTTTGAAGTTGAATTCCAAACCATTTTATTTCTCAGCCTTTTATGAGATGCCATGTTTCCCTTTTTTTCTTTTTCTTTTTAGTGATTTTATTAATCTAAACTTTAATCAGTGTGATAGAAAACAGTTCTGTATGTTTTCTTTAGGCAGTCTGTCAAACAAGTTCACCACCTCAAATTTGCATGCTGCAATATTTTAACCTGTACAGAATTCATCAAATGTCATACAAGTTTTGACTCTGCAATTTTACATTAACATGAGAGTGCTTTTCAAAACAAAATCTCTGAGCTTTTCTTAATATTTGCTATTATTTTTATGACTTATTATTGTCATGGTTTCACCCCAGCCAGCAGTCAAGCACCACACTATCATTCACTCACTTCACCCACCAGCAGGATCAGGGAGAGAATTGGAAGGGTAAAAGTTAGAAAACTTATAGTTTGAGATAAAGACACTTTAATAGGAAAAGCAAATGCCAAACAAGAAGTTAATTCACTGCTTCCCATGAGTGGGCAGGTGTTCAGCCACCTCTGGGAAAGCAGGACTCCATCACATGTCACAGTTATTTGGGGAGACTAACACCATTATTCCAAACATTTACCCTTCCTCCTTCTTCCCCCCACTTAATATACTGGATATAATGTCCTATGGTCTGGAATATCCCTTTGGTCAGTTTGGGTCACCTGTCCTGGCTGTGTCTCTTACCAACGTCCCAAGCACCCCCAATATCTTTGACATGTATGTCAGTGGCAAGTATGGGAAGGAGGAAAGGCTTTGACTCTGTGTAAGCCCTGCTCAGCAACAACACAAACATCTCTGTGTTATCAACCCTGTATTCATCACAAATCTAAAACTCAGGCCCAGAGCAGCCACTATGAAGAAAATTAACTCTACTCCAGCCCAAACCAGCACATTTGTTTATATTTTTCCTATTAATTCTGCTGAGATAAACTGACTCACTTCACTGTAAACAGACTTAATCTTTGCAAGGGTTCAGGAAGCAGGAGATCCATTCTGGAAACGGAGAATTTTAACAGCCTCTTGACAATATTCTTTCCTCTGCACTGTGCTGTTTTATCAGAAGTTCAGTGAAGCAGAGTCTGACCTGATATCTGCAAAGAAAAGATTGGGTTTAGATCAGTTGGAGTCAAGCAACACTTGTATGTTACTCTGTTTAGACTTTTCTCTTTGTTTTTGAGGTTGTTCTGAGTCCCACTTGGATACCTTTCGCTTCCTAAAAGGTCCTTCCTAAATGTTTTCTTTTTTTCTGGAGCATGACAGGCTCACATACCAAAACCTTACTTAGTAATTTTCTACAAGCAAATAGAACATACACCTGAAGAAAAACATAACTTATGTCCTAGAAAGGAAGACACAAAAATATCTCTCTGGGAAGTGTTTAGGGGCCAGGAATAGACACCCAAGAGCAAAAGTAATTGCTGTAGAGCAGGTCTGGTAGCCTGATTCCAAGTCTTCCCTATAATATTAATTTCACATTTTCATCTTACTGAGGATTTGGGTACAAAAGCATTTCCAACACAGCACAGACTGTGATTTTCAACACATGCCATAACCCACATAAAGTAGCCCATCTTAGAGCTCACAAAATGCAAGTAAAGACTGAATAAGCAGTCTTCCCCAACCTATTGTCTTCATCAACACAAGAAGGATACTGCTCTTCAAATGTAGCATCATGGGCTAGAATTTTGCCACATTTATGAGCAATACGTATTTTTTATTTAATTTGTAAATTAATTATGGCTTTAAATATTGACCCTGTTATTGCTGCATAGAGTAGAATTGTTTATGTATTCCCATAATAAAACTTTTTTTTAAGGTTTTCTATCTCAGGCATCGAAATGCAATTTAGATGCAACCTTACATACATGAATTTCATTTTGGGAAGAATGTTTTGCGTTTGTTGTGACTGGTATGATTTGTGTGTTTTTCTAATTATTTATAGGTTGATTAAATGTTTTGTAGGTTGATTAAATGTTTCTTCCTCATTTGCGACAACAGACATGCACAAGAAATTGCCACATGCTATTTCATTAGAAATATAACCTTTTCAGAACAGAATCCTACTTTGTGTTCTTCTTAGAAAGAAATAAACTTCCTGCTTTAATATATATTGTAATTGGTTTTCCTTAGAATAAGGATTGTTATTTTTTTGGAGATTATCAGATATAATTGACATATTCATTTTAAAACCAAAAAATAATTAATTTATGTGTCTTTTTGACAAATGGAAATGCTTTCAAGATAGTCTTTTCCATACAGTTGTGGTGCTTTGACCTTGACTGGATACCAGGTGCCCACCAAGCTGCTCTATCGCTTCCCTTCCCAGCTGGAAAGGGGAGACTCATGGGTTGAGATAAACCAGTTTATGAAAGAGAAAAAATTTGCATTAGTGCAAACAAAAAGGAAAAAAATGGTTTATTCTCTACCCAACACACAGATTTATATATTTTCATTAACTACTACTATCCATCCTTGCACAGATAGATACTATTTTCCCATTTCACAGGCCTCCTCCACATTACCAAATATTCAAAAACAGGCCATGACTTTAATTCCATCAGGATGGGTGGTCAGTATAGGAAAAGCAGCACATTCGAGCCTTGGGCACCAACACTGGCCCAGCTGGGGTCATCATCATGCTCTCTTTGCTCCTTACAAAATTCCTTCTTTGTTAGGTTAGTGTTATTCCTGCTACTTTACTTCATGCCACATGGAGATGGGCTTGTGATCAAGAGGTTGGAGGCCATGGAGGCCATTGCACAGATTATCCATGAATATGAAATGTGCTGCAATTGAGAAAGCCATGCAAGTGGAATCTCATTGAAATAGATGGCGGTGGATGGGTTAGATAGAGCTTGGATAGAGCAGCTTGGTGGGCAACAGGCATTCAGCTAAAGTCCAACCACCACAACAATCAAGTCCGCTTTTTCCACTTTGAAATGGACAGGAGACACTGCCATGCACTGCAGTGTTTGTTTGAATGAGTGAACAGCAAATCACAAACAATTAATAAATGTTATACCATAATTCCTCATATGGATCATCATTAAATTCACAAGTTGTGAAACCAACCAGTCCTCAATCACAGTGTAAGTACTTTTGACCCCTACTTAAAGAGGAAAACTTACTGAAAAAAGAGAAAAATGAGATTGTGTATGAACAAAGAATAAGAAAATGATTACTCTGACAATGGAATGTGCCTTACTGAATGTGATCTTGGAACATCAGAATTGATCTTGAAAGACAAACAGACACATGCATTTTTTTTTTTAATCTTCCTTCCTATTTATTTTTCCCACTGAAAATTTTGAAAGGTAGATTTTGTTGGGGAAAATAAAAAACAGAAGCACAAAACCCTCCAAAGTAAAATGAAACTAAACTTACCAAAACCCAGCACTCACATCTTTATTTTTGATAATTGCAGTTGGGCTTCTTTTTGGTCAGCATTTTCATGATCTGACTTGCAACATGATTGCCACTGATGACAGGTGGTGTTTACCTATGAACACTAGGTATTCTGCAGAGTCCATGATTTTTCCATGTAGAGTGGAATATGCTGACAAAAGAAGAATCCTCAAAGTTAGACACCTAGAAATTAAGTCCTGGAATTCTTAAAATGCAAAAATATGTCCTGCTTGTTAAACATGATCAAACCTTGCATTTGCTTTTAAAGCAGAAAACATCTCTCATGTGCCTGAACGTGGTACATTCAGGTAAGAATTTTGTGACTGTATTGGGTTCAGCTGAGATAGGGTTTATTTTTTTCATAATGGTTTGTGTGAGGCTGTGTTTTGGATTGGTACTGAAAACAGTGATGATAACAAAAAGATGTTTCAGGTATTGCTGAGCAGGGCTCACACAGAGTCAAGGCCTTTTCTGCTCCTCACACCACCCCTCATTGAGGGATCCAGGAATGCACAAGATGGTGGGAAGGGACACTGCCAGGGCAGCTGACCCCAGATGCCGCAAGTGATATTCACAGAGCCACGGAATCAACAAGGGTGGAAAAGACCTTTGAGATCATCGAGTCCAGCCTATGACCTGACACCGCCTTTTAAACTTGACTGTAGCACATTCCAGATCATAGGGCATCATGCTGAGCATATAAAGCTGGTGGAAGAAGGAAGGGGGGGGCTGTTCAGAGTGCTGGCATTTATCTTCCCAAATAATCGTGATCAGTGATGGGGCCCTGCTTTCCTGGGTATGGCTGAGAATGTGCCTGCCCATGAGAAGCGATGAATGAATTCTTTCATTTGCTTTGTCTGCATGTGCAGCTTTTGCTTTCCTTATTAAACTGCTTTTATTTCAACATGCGAGTTTTCTCTGTCTTACCTTGTCTTTCTGTCCCCCATCCCACTGTGGGGAGAGTGAAGAAATAGATCATGGGACTGAGCTGTCAGAGTTAAAGATTGAGAGTGGTACACTGCCATTTCCATAGCTTTAAAAGGATTTTTAATATAAAAATTTTCTCTGGAAAATTTTAGTGCTGCACATGATTTTCTAAGGAGTAAAAGAGTTACCAAAATAAATACCAAAAACATTTTTGCACATGTTCAGATAAATTAGACATTATAAACATAAACCTGGCTAATAAAATGGTCTTTTTTTCACTTTACATATGTATATATATTTATATTTATATTTATATTTTATTATACATTTGGCCTTTGAAATACAATTGTGAGGGTAAACATCTAGAAAGAACCAAATGGCAAAGTGGGTGTAGACATTATTGATATACCCATATGGTTTTGGAAATAGCCAACATTATGCTGAGACAGACAGGTACGTAGGTAGGNGCCCATGAGAAGCGATGAATGAATTCTTTCATTTGCTTTGTCTGCATGTGCAGCTTTTGCTTTCCTTATTAAACTGCTTTTATTTCAACATGCGAGTTTTCTCTGTCTTACCTTGTCTTTCTGTCCCCCATCCCACTGTGGGGAGAGTGAAGAAATAGATCATGGGACTGAGCTGTCAGAGTTAAAGCATGAGAGTGGTACACTGCCATTTCCATAGCTTTAAAAGGATTTTTAATATAAAAATTTTCTCTGGAAAATTTTAGTGCTGCACATGATTTTCTAAGGAGTAAAAGAGTTACCAAAATAAATACCAAAAACATTTTTGCACATGTTCAGATAAATTAGACATTATAAACATAAACCTGGCTAATAAAATGGTCTTTTTTTCACTTTACATATGTATATATATTTATATTTATATTTATATTTTATTATACATTTGGCCTTTGAAATACAATTGTGAGGGTAAACATCTAGAAAGAACCAAATGGCAAAGTGGGTGTAGACATTATTGATATACCCATATGGTTTTGGAAATAGCCAACATTATGCTGAGACAGACAGGTACGTAGGTAGGTAGATAGATGATGGATAGATAGATAGATAGATAGATAGATAGATAGATAGACGGATATGCAGATAACTGCAAAGTGCAAGTGCAAATATATCTGTATTCTTGAACACAAATGAGGATAGGATATGAATAACTGCACTATATGTAGATGAAATGTTTAATTATATGTCTATCACATATAATTTTAAACTTAATAGTGAAAATTACATTAACAGACTACAACTGAAAAATGTTTATCCTTCCTTTATGCTTTGCATTTCTTCTGTCAAATAACTCCTCTTGCTAGCAAGCAGGAGATATTACATGCATATACAAAACCCATCAAAACAATAAAACGAGAATTTGGCTGTCAAAACAAAGCAGAACAGAAGCAGGGTTCAGAAACGGTGTTTCTGCACCCGTTTGTGCTTCACAAGGACTCTTGGTAATTCTCATTTTACAGCTCTTCAGGAAAAGAAAAAAAACAAAATGCAGAGCATCATAAACAGTTATAGTTACAAAGCAAGTACTTGAAAAGAGTGTAGAGATACAGCAATCTGCAATTCACCTGAACAGCAGTAGAAAGGTTTGATTCACAAAAGCAATAGGTTAATTAATCTATTCAGTAGTGGCAATTTGAATGCTTATAAAAACAATTAAAATGAGAACTGACACATATCAGTGCAGCACTGTTTTGGTGTTCTAAGTGGACCAGGGCAATGCTCATTGTGGAAGAAGCCCTGTGATCTCACTCAAGCTCCACAGTCACCTACCAGCAGTAAACCCCAAAGAGCTATGTTAGGCTGTGCCCTGAATGTGATGGCTTTGCGCAGTCTACAGTGGGCAGCTTCTGATTCTGCCTGTCATGTCACTGACTACTTTCATTTTGATCAAAACAGAATAAGCTTCTCATCCTGTGATCTTGAATTTCAGGATTGAAAGAAAGGTGTTAAACACTTTCCTAGTTATTCTAAATTTTTTTATTCATTAAGAAATAACATCAAAGAAAATATAAGTTCAATCTGCTAATTGTTGCTCACCTGATGTGATAAATTGAAGGGGCTCCCACTTACCTTATTGCCAGAATACAGACCTTTCTTCCACTAAGTGGCCTTCTTAGATCCACTTAAGCAGCAACCTTTGCATAAAAATTAATAAATCCTAAAATATGAGGAAAAAGTGCATCACCCACTGGCTAGATGAATTTGATAGGAACTTCTGTAAAAATTGTCTGGTAGAAGTTTGTAATGTGCTTCAAGAGGCAATCAAATTACATCCTAACCACAGGAAAAGGTATCTTTCCATGAATACCTGTACGTGTTAAATACGTTATTTTTTAATTTGATGAGTGAGTTTCTTCAAATATTTTTTGACATGTTCAGCTGTGGCCTGTGATGGGACCACTGGAGCCTCTGGAACCAACTCTGTACAGCATGAGGCAGCTCCAGCTGCTCTGCACAGGAGCTGACCCTGCACCCCTCAGTGCTGCTGCCACCTTGGATACCTGCAAGTGGGACAGTACTGCTTTCCCAAATTTGGTAATTTGTTAATATTTGAGATGCTGAAATTCATGCACTGCCAGAACTCCTGTAACAGGTTTTTTTTTGACTGGAACATGAGAGCACACCCTGAAAGCTGAATCCACAATACTGACTGGTACTCAGTTTTTCATCCAGCTGTATCTCTTTCTGACCATGAGAGTAGGTGGATGTACTGAAATGGAACATTTTTCTTACATCCAGTGGATGTACTGAAATATACATCCACTGGATGTGAGAAAAATTTTCTTTGCTGTTGCTCTTGACCCATCTAGGAGGGTTGCATATAATTTTCCTCTTTCTCTCATTCTTCTCTTATCCTTGTCTGAAGACAACTCTGAATGTGGGGAGATTTCTAAACCAAATTTCTGGGCTCAGGTGTCTAGTGAGGAGTATTAATATCCGAAGATGAATGTGATAATCCAGCCCCTTATTTAATTAAATCACGGTTGTTTAATTATCACAACTATTTCATATTTCTACTTACTTTTTAAACGATTGTCTATAAATCATAGCTCAAAATATTTTAGTCTTGTGTAATTTATCATGCTTTGTATTTTTACTGAAGTGGAAAGATACTTACTCAACAAATGAACTGTCTGTGCCTTTACTGATAATGACAGTTGCAGAAGAAAAATATTATAGTAAACATAGAACAAGGAGGCTAATTAGCCTAATATTCATTATAATTATCACATTTCAATGTAGTTTTAAAAAACATGCAGATTTATGTTACAGCAAGATTTCTTATGTTACAGTTCATTGTCTTTTGATGGGCTATAAATCAGTATGAACAGGTTGCTAGAACTACCCCAAGAAAAACAAAGGAATAAAAATACAAAAAAATCCCCCAAAACACAAGTATCACAAGTACTTATTCACCATTTTATATACATTGCTAACTTCAAACATGAAAAATTTTATGCAAATATTAAAAAATCATTTAGAAATAAATAATTTCAGTCAGGTAATAAAGATGTTTATTTGAACCTTGTTGTAGACAATCTTTATTTTTTCTCCACAAACAGCATTTGGCTATTACATTTTATATCGGCTGAAATCCAATGGACAATAGTATTTACTCAAAGCAACTATGAGTTACTACCTGAATGAAAAGCAAGTTAAATTACAGTACCACCACTGACTCCTTGTATCTCATGAGGGTGCCCAAGCCCAAGCAATCTGACACATGAAGATGATAATAATGCAATAGCATAACCTGAAATGTGATGCCCTGTGGTTATCTCGTGATCAGACATGAAAAACGGAGGTTAATTTTCTTTCTCTTTTTGACAATTTCCTTGATTAAAATGACTGGAATTTTCTCTCCTGATCACTTTCAAGATGAACAGCCTTTGCTAACTGAAATTATCAATGATCATAAATGACATAAGAGGAAAATGCTGCGAAGTTCAGTCTCTGGAATTGTATCTATATAATCACCAAGTCAGCAACTAATGCCAATGAAAGCTTTTTACAAAAAAGTACAATCACAGTGGATAACATGTAATAAATTTTTAAAAAAGAGCTCTCAGGATGTCTTTGATTGTTCTTTCTAAGGAAGATTAAACTTCCCTTATAACTACCTGTATCTTTATATTTTTATTGAAAGGCTGGAGCAAAGGGCTAACTGGAAAATGGAGCTGTACATAATGAGACTTTCAAATACTAGCTCTAGGATGGATGGATAGAAGAGCCTGTGCTTATGCTGAAATATAACAGCAGCTCCAGATTTAGTGGTCAGTTACTACTGTTGAAGAAGTAGGGAGGCAAGGAACTCCACAAGTCTAATTGAAACTGCAGCTGTGGGGTAAATCTTCAGTCCTCTGCTAGATTATGTACATAAAGTCAGAAAAAAATCTTTTTACATATTGGAGATAGGAGGATTTTGACCTCTAACCACTTCACTACTACCATTTCAGTGTTAAAATAAAATTAAAATTGGACACTATCCTTACTACTTCTTAGCAAAAGACAACTCAATCTAGAATGGTTCCCAAAATTACTTGTGATGCTTCTCTCAGCACAGAATAGCATCCCTTCTATGTCCCCACACCATAACTCATACCTCTACACTCACCTTTCTGCTCCAGCTCTCAGGTTTGGGAAGTTGTTATCAGAGCCATTCATTCATTCATTCACAGAGCTGATTCCTGTCCAGTAGCAAGGATTTGACTTGTATACAGAAAATAATTCAGGACCCATATAGCAGTCTTGCAGGAAGGCCTCTTCAGGATAGATTGTCCTTGACACCAAATAACATAGACAGCCCAACACCCAGAGTTTTTCTTTAAAATATTCAGCCATTTGTGGTTTGCATACAGGCCAATTCTGAGACGCAGATGGTCACAGATACCATGGTGATGACGCTATGACTTTCTTTCTGTGAAAAGTTTGGTTCAGATTTTTAGATTACAATATCACAAAGTATTTGATGAGCTTCCCCAGATATTTTCTTGTTCACCTTTTCATGTTTGAAGCATCAGCTTGTCATGATTCCATCAGATCCTGCAGCAGTGAGCTGACAATTTTCTACTTACAAACACATCAGCATACGGGTAGCTGATTCTGTGTCACTATAGCATCTTGCTTTTATTTTTAAGAATCTTCTTAGGCTATGAGGAGTGTTATGAAATGGATGGAAGTCACTGCTCAGGAAGGCAGGGAAAGCACATCTGACTGAGGAAGGTTCCCACAAGCAGGAGGATCCTGCATACACCACAGTGTTGTCCGCTATGGAAATGAATCACCAAGGATGGGTTGGGCCCTGCAGTGTGAGATTCAGACACGTAGAACACCAAAGGCTGCACCCTAAAATGACTGTGAACATTCACATAATTTTTCTATGGCCGACAAGAGTATCTTCATCTGTGTTTCAGCCTGTTACACTAAGAAGACATGGAAACTGTATGGGAGATTTTAACATTTATTTTGCCTACTATGATGCTTGCCTATTTTTGTGTTCTATTATGATTGTGAGACACTAGAAGCAAATGAACACAAGAAAAATAAACTCTTCTTATGCACACATACTTTGCAATGACCAGAAACAATGAAAGATACAGAAAATGTCATATTGAATGAAGACCCATTTCAAAATATAATGATCTCCAAAGAAAAAATATTAATAAGATGCCAGCATTCTTTATGGAAGCGAATATTCATTTTTGATGCTGTTAGCTCTTATCAATCCCTTGATATAAAAAGCCTAATGATTCAGAGAAGTTTACACAAGCCTTTTGCAATAGGCTGTATTGGATCAATAGCATAAATGTTGACATGTATATGGAAACACGTGGGTGAGAAAACAATTTACTTCAGGTTAGAGTTGCCACAACATGTCTCTTCCAATTTTCTCCTTAGATACTTTCTGATTCCTCCTCTATCCCACACTTGACACTTTCTTGCTGCCACTAGTTAAAGATTGTTTCCTTCCAAACCTTTTGATGACTAGTGGGGCAGACTTCTGTGAGGGCAGGAAGGGAGGATACGCACAGAAAAGAAACTGGTAGTTTCATAAGAACCCATCTGATAGTGCCCTACTCTTGACCATTTCTTCTGTAGCTGGGGCTGTAGAGCTTTCTGAGGAGACTTTAATCAGGCTCTGGAACATAGTACCTGGGCTAAATCATGGGAGATTTCTGAGAATATATAGCATATCCAAGGCTGTGTGTTGAGGACTGAGTTTGCTATAAACACAGCTGCTGTTAGCATTGCTTCTTCTAAGAATGCAAATCCAGTCAGCGTGATTGGATGCTATCATCTGTTGCAAAAGCATGTCTGTGATATGCTTCATGACAGAGGGCAGCAATTGTCTAGCCCAAACACAGATATCCACTGCCACTTAAGGTGCTCTAGGTCGTCTGAAAAATCTCCACAGGGCTGTCAGGCACAACCAAGAGAAGACCCACATCCTAGTGGCGAACCAGCTGGTTGAGCAGTAAGGGTACAGAGAATTGCAGTGGCATTATCTTTAGGCACTTGAGTGGGCTAAATGCTTCCTAATTTTCCCTGATCTGTGAACTATTGTTTGCACTGTAGAGAAGAGTCTGATGTAATCATTGAGGAATAAATTGTATTCAGTGTATTTTTGCTTTTATTGCATCTGTTATCTGTTTAGTTGTTTGCCTCTTGCAATGAATGTTATCCAAAATCTTTGTGTTCTGTAGTGATTCAGGCTTTTCTATGCAATTTGTTTCCAAGTGGTTTTTTCCTGTATTGATTAAATCTTTGAATAAATAAAAAATATATATTTATTTCTTTGCAAATCCTAGACAGAATTTTATTTTTATTTTTAAGAAACAGGTATCTCTAGAGATTAAACAGAGAACTTTTTGCAAACAGACCAGTTATAATCCAGAGTGAATATGTTAAAATGTAGTGCAATGAAATGTGACGGGAATAAGAATAGGGAAAATACAATATGATGCAAAAGGAATAAAATAACCCATCAAGACTTAAGATAATCTTTCATGCATCTTCACTAATTTCATAAACTTTCTGTAGTGAACCTATTATTGATTGCACACATATAGGTGTGTTGACTACATAAAATCATACCAGGGCTACAAATAGGAAGGAATCAGGGTCTTTCATGGAAACTCAGTTTTAAGTTTCTACTTTAGTGTTAGCTTAAACAACCACCATCCTCATCAAGTACCTGTCAACTGCTGTCAGCACGAGTACTGGTATGATGAAACTGGGGATTTCACACTATGTCACAAGGCTGGAAGAGACCTACAAGATCATAGAGTCCAACCTATGCCCTAAAAACCATGGCACAGAGTGCCAAATCCAGTCTTTTTTAAACACATCCAGAGACGGTGACTCCACACCCTTCCAGGCAGACCCTTCTAATACTGTATCACTCTTTGTGTAAAAAAACTTTTTCCTGATATCCAACCTATATTTCCCTTGATGCAGCTTAAGACTGTGTCCTCTCATTCTGTCAGTTGCTGCCCGGAGAAAGAGACCAACCCCCACCTGACTACAGCCACCTTTCAGGAAGTTGTAGAGAGTGACAAGGTCACCTCTGAGTCTCCTTTTCTCCAGGCTAAACAACCCCAGCTCCCTCAGCTGTTCCTCACAAGGTTGTGTTCCAATCTCCTCACCAGCTTTGTTGCCCTCCACTGGATGTGCTCAAGCATCTCAACATCCTTCTCAAACTGAGGGGCCAGAACTGGACACAGCACTCAAGGTGCAGCCTCACCTCATACAGTTGAAAAATATTGCTGCAAATAGGCATGTTATTTTCCAGCTAGTCTAGTTACTCCTTGTCCATTAGCACTCAGAGCATCATTGCATAAACAAATGTTCCCACACTTTTTCCTTTTCTTAATGGACGAAACCCACAATAAACAAACAAACAAAAAAAAAAAAAAAAAAAAAAAAAAAAAAGAAAAAAAAAAAAAAAAAAAAAAAAAAAAAAAAAAAAAAAAAAAAAAGAGCGCAAAAATAACAACAAAAAGACTAAACAGAAAAAAACCCCAAACCGACAAAAACCAACCCCAAACCAAGAATCACAAAAAAGTGCTGTTTAATGTACTGGAGGTTACAAGGCATCTGGTTTGCTAAAATTCTGTAAAGTTTAACTCTAATTGTTTAAGTATTTAATCCTTTTCACACTATTGAATATGGGAATACAAAGTTATGTACATTGATGATTGATCAATGAGATAATCCAGTCCAATATTTTGAGATACAAATAAATAAGAATAAGTAGGCACACCAGGAAGATTTGGTCCCACAGAACATATTTGAAGAGGCGTTGGTTCACTTTTCATTTTTTTTCCCATTTGATTATATATTTGCATTTCTTTTTACTGTGTATGTTTTATGCTTGCTGGTGTTTTTTTTGTATTAGTCTTCTTTCATTTAATCTTTGCAGCTCAGCCACATGCATCTCTCCTTTGTTCCCCTCACTGCTATTTTTCCACATGCTAAGCCTTTTGTGCATGATTTAGTTTTCTAATATAAAAATTCCTATCAAGATAATGAAAGAAAGATGTCTGGTTTTAAGGAAAAATACAAGCAATATACCTCAGTTTAGGGCAGAGATTTCATTTTTTATCATCATTATATGTCTATTTTTCATATGTGAGATCTGATTAGCAGAAGATGGAGCTGAAAAAGTAGACAGAGGAAAGATACTCTGATAAAAAGTGATAACTTTCCTTTTAAAAAATCACCTTTTTTTAAACAGCTCTTTAAGTTATTTGGAAGTTGGAAAGTGAAACTCTGGCCCTGTGAAATTTCCTTTTAACCTTTCCTTATTTAGAGCAAATAAAGGATATGTTGCTGGATCTTTACCTGGGACTCTGGCCTCATGAATGAGTTTCATAAGAGAATTTGATTCACTCTCGCCATTGGTCCAACTAACGAGCAGCTTTAGGGAGCCATGGTAATGACATAAACTATTGGAACTATTTTTAAATAGTGGTCCAGGGAATACTCTTCCCAGGCAAAAAAAAAATATGTGCAGAGTTAGCAGCTGTACCAAAATGAAAGGCCAGTCTAAACTGTTAGCATATTTTCAGATTTCTATTTCATCCTTTGTGGCTAAGGAAACTATTAATGCTGTTGCACTGCGAGAATGGAATATGCAGGTAAAAAAGAGCAATACTATAGGGGAGGTGACTGCACTCACACCTGATAAGAATAGAATCCTCTTGATTCCTGTGAGCATTACTGTTGCAGTTTAAGTAGCTAGGTGGTTAGTTAAGGTTTTTGAAAGTTCAAAATGCATGTTTCTGCTTGTAGCAAGTTGCTTCAGTTAAAAAACTGTATTTTAAAGAGAAAAATGTATTAGGCAGTGTGCTAGTTTGAAAGCAAACTAGTGAAAGACTCCAAGTCAGAAACACAATTTAATAAGAAACTTAAAATAAATGCAATAGTACAAAAAACACTGACAGGGTTGGAATACAACCTGACACCCTGTTGGTCAGGGTCGGTAGCAATCCGATTATATGTTGGCTGCAGTCCTCTTGGAGTGACAGATGTGCTTCTGTTGAAGCAGTGATCCTGTAGAAGAGTCTGGTCTTCTTCTGGGAATTCAGCGGAAAGGCTGCCTGTGGTGTTCCAAATCTCAGATTATAACCAGTTAGGAATGCTGTTTCCTTCCCATGATCGAGCACCTCACAGTGGGATGATGTAACTTTGAGTCACGAAGTGAGACTCAATAGCCTATTAACAGAAGACAATCCCTGGAGTTATCAGGGATGATTCATGAAGGAGATAAGGAACACTGCCCTACCTGGTGTTACTAGGTTATGAAGATAACCTATTATGAAGATGGTGATAGAATACATGCTTTTGAGTGCATCTTACATTGTAACCTGAGACAGGCAGGGTCTTTCAGAGCAGACAACACTCCAGGGAAAATGCTCTGGGTCTTCTTTCCAAATTCTATCTTATTTCATTAATCTTATTCCAAGAAGTTTTATAGATAACAGAGGCAAAAATGTCCATGAATACTGATTTAAGTTTGGAAAATAAAATTACAATATATTCTGAATTGCTTTTGAAAATAATCTGATATATTTGTTGCCAAGTATGTCTACCTTCAAATAAAATTGTGTTTTCATTTCCCTCTATTATGGTATGCAAGATACTTTAAATTATTTTTCCTGTTTGAAGTTGTAAGGGGAAGAAAAAAGTCTCTACTATGAATTGTGGCTTCAAATCTAAATGGCAGTCCTTACACCAAAGCTCCACCTGAAAACCAGGAACCCACCTTAAAACAGGTGAGGTTAATACTTGCAGCATATACCACTGAGAGCAAGTGTGACTACACATCCCTAATACCATTCATTATCATTTATCACTGATTTCATTCATTAACCAATAATCTCAGTTTGCAATCCAAACTACCATTCATGACCTGTATCTCCCTTTTCTTAGTTCTCTCACGCTGGAGTAGGTTGGAGAAGAGGTCTAGCCTGTTATTCTATTTATGACACTTACGAGGAATGAGCACCTTTTGGAGGAAAGAGGAAACTGGGAAACATCTAGTGACATTTCTCCAGTGTACTTTGCTGGTCTCTAGTGCTTTATGGCTGAGACTGCCACATTTTAGTGATCTAATAATTCTTTCTGCCCACACTCCCTGTCGAATATTTTGCTGCTGGTGGTGGTTGTTTCTGTTATGTGTGTGCATGATTTGGTCTTATTTAATTTGTTTATCTTTTTTGTGACTTGGTTGTTTGGGTTTGGTTCACCTTTTGAACCTTCATGCAGTTTTAGCACTTCAAACATCTTTTCGCCTGACTGTGGCTACTTATTAGGTGAAGGGCACCTTGTTTGTTAGAAACCTTCCCTCCCACACACCTTTGTTGTATCGGTCCATTGCAAGGATAACGAACAGATGCTTAAAAAAAATATTGCATTTTTCAGGACTCAGCATGAAAAGTATACTGTGAAAAAATCTGTGTGCTGTATGAATGGATAGTTGAATGACTGCTCAGGTTCAGGCTGGTTTTCTGACTCTTCTTTATCCAATTCCACACAATTGCCATAGGCTTGGGCACGGACACTGAGACATCATGGTGTGAGTCTGTGCAGCACCTGTCTGGGACACAGGGGATCATCTGCAGCTTGGCATGCACAGAGATTTTCAACCTATATTAAAGCATTTTACCTGCTCTGGGGACTAACACAACACAGAAAGAATAGGAGCAGCCTTTGGACAAAATAATGGGCTGTTTTAACTCTTAGTAGTAGCCTGTATTTCCATTTCCTTCAGAAAGAAAAACTTTTTCACCAGGAGTTATTTTGTCTTTTCCTTTCTCTGCCAAAGTGCCAGCTAAGAAGATGAAATGCAGTAATGCCTATGGAGCAGTATTTTATAAGTATCAAATGAAGCTTTTTTTTTTTATCAGAATGTATATATGACTATAAGTTCACAGGTAGCTCTCTTTACTTATTTGGTTTTTTTTTATTTTTTGCCTTCAATGTTCTATTCAGGAAAACTTATAAAGTTTCAAGGATTTCAAAGGAGCCTGACTTATGTTTCCAGTTCGTATTTAGAGGTATAAATGTGGTTTAAGTCCTTTGGGATTCCATGGAGAGACAGAAGACCATTTTCCCAGATATATTGAAAGGGATCATAAATGACAGGTTATTTTGCAGAATATTGGATTTAGAAATTCAAAGGCATTATTTATCCCCACATCTAGCTTCAAAAGGAGGTAAAGTGTTATAGGGAAAAATTCAAGGGTGTACAGAAAAGTTGTTTTTCTACTTATCTATTAAAATGCTTAAGGTGGGATCTCTGGAGGAAAGTGTATTCATGAAGTTATATGAAAGGGTCTTTTAAAGTACAGAATTCCCTGGGCATGAATGCTAGGAGCATGTGAGGACAGAAAGTCCTAGAAATAGGTTGATTCATCCAAACAAATCATGAATGGATTATTATCAGCAAGCTAAAAGCATCACAGCTTGTGTTTACTGCAAATGCATTTAGTGGGGAAAAAAAAATAAAGAAAAGTAAAGAAAAAACAACAATCAGTGTTGTAACATCAAGGTTAGGTAACTTTATTTACCATCTTCATTTCTGGTGGGGTTGCTGATTATAAAGTTGTTAAGGAAAAAACCCACCACTATTATTAAGGAAGTAATCAATTTTATGTAGTGGGGGAAAAAAAAGCTGCTTTTACTTTGAAGGATTCTACTCCCACCTGACAAAGAAATATCGAAATGTGTTGAATGTGTCTGCTGGCATGTCAGTGACAGTGAAGTGATAGTACAGACAACTGCAGCCTTTCTGTAAGAGTAAGAAAAGGCTACTGCAACAAAGTCTCCTGAGGAATTTCTGAAAGCAAGCTGTGTTCCAGGCAGAGCCAGGAACAAATCCAGGTTAAAGAAATACAGAACGACAAGAAAAGGATTCCTTAGCATGCTACAGTAGATAATAATCCTACAATAATACAGCAAATTTGGAAAAAAATATATAAATGCAAAATGCAAGCTTCCAAGTTTAGATTTCTAAATAATGTCATAAACAACCAGCACAGAAAGAGGACAAGAATACATCTTTCTGCCAGTTGATGTATTTTTAGGTATGCTAACAGTGTGTTGTGGAGGTTGCCCAAGTGCATTGCACCCTGAGCAATACACATTATGCAACTTTAAGCAAGAAGAGAAGCAAGAAAAGAGTTGAATGTGACTCCTCACAGCAGTCAGTTAGTAGTCAGCAGCCCTAAATACTGGCCAAAAATACATTGATTAACATAGACCCTCTGCAAATGTTATAAAACAATAAATAGGAGACTATTGTGCAATGTGTCGACTGAAATGTTTTCTGGCCCTAGTGCCAGCATCTAAAGTGCACATATGGGATTAAGCTAAGCTATTATTTTCTGCAGTTTTCTTTTGAGTATAGGACCAGTTTATGTCAAAATTTAATTTGTGGAAATTCTATGCCAGTTGTGAACCATTTGGGCTTAATTATGGATGTTTGTTGGTCCTATAGCATGCTTGCTTTTTTTTTTTTCCATAGCAAGAGTTGGAGTTAAGAAATAAACCTTTAAACAAAGGCCATATATGCTGGAGTGAGTTCCATTTTGCTGCTTTTTCCATCTCCTAAACTGGGGCTACAAAATGTCTCAAAACAGAGTGTGTCATGCAACAGCTGCTGAAAGGACATTTTCTCTGTCCAAATAACCTTGAGGTTTCAGTTGGTGAATTTAATCTAAAGTGCTTGTCCTCTTAGAGTAATAAAGGGTGTGGATGAAGCCTGTTTAGATCAGCAAACACTAACTGTGTCAGCTTCTAATATAAGTAATAGATTACAGGTAATGGGTAGAAAGACACAACTTTGTCATGGGTAAGGTGTCAGCTTGGCTGCTCACTGACATGCGTACAGAGAGAGCTGCCTGTGCTTGTACAGGGGAGTTATCACACTTGCCTTCTGCCTTGCCTACATCTCACCTGTCCAGAGGGAACACATTCCACACTACAACCTGAAAGTTCAAAGCAGGAGAGATGAGTTCAGCATAGCTCAAGTGGGGAAATGAAAGTAGTATCACATCGGCTCATTTTAGCTCTGCTGGGTGTTGCTTCTGTTGGGGAATTGAAGCAAACTACTCGTGAGCTGCCAGGTGTGTCTGTGCAAAGCATTCCTGTGGTTGTGATTTTCTCTGCCTTGACTGAGAAATGAAGGACAGACACAAGAGCTGATGAAGTGTTTGTGAGAGCAGGCTAGAAAAGTAGGAATTGCACTGGTAATCAAATCCAACATTAAAAATCTGCTTTAAAAATTGTTTTTATGTGAAAATAATTCCTGTGATCACAAACAACACTATGGGAGGGAAGAGAGAGCAAATTTCAGAGAAGTTGACCAAGTAGACAGTTCCTTGTAGTTGAGTGGGTTTCAAAATAATTGTACAAAAATAGATTAAACTGAATTGAAACGGATTGAAGTCTGATTGAAATGGTAATAATTTTTGGTCTGTCTATCTCCCTCATAGTTATGCATGCAAGACTGTTCATGAGCAGTTGTTTACAGTAAATGTTTCAGAGGTCACAGGTTTGTTTGTTTACATACTCCTCCCCCTTTTCTTCTCAGCTACGCTATAAATCATCATCATTCTGACCACAGTACTCAAAAGCTGGAGTCAAAATTTTTT
Organism: Peucedramus taeniatus; assembly: GCA_013400575.1. Classification (NCBI taxonomy): domain Eukaryota; kingdom Metazoa; phylum Chordata; class Aves; order Passeriformes; family Fringillidae; genus Peucedramus; species Peucedramus taeniatus. The sequence continues at coordinate 1,546 of WBNO01003395.1, read as the reverse complement.
TCTGATATAGCTAGCCATTTTATTCCTATAAGTCCATCATTTTGTAAGCTATTATTTAATTTTTGTTCACACAATCCATGATAATAAAGGAAGACCAGGAGGAATTACTCTCTTTCTTAACTTCTGAGAAATCCAGAATATTTTGCTGAGAATCAGAGGCTGGCTTTTTCAGTGACACCCATCAGGTGACTTGGAGGCTGTAGCCCATCTACAAGGTATAAGCATCCACCTGGCTGCTGGTTTTCTGGGAAAAAAAATTGGAGCAGGTGTTTGGAAAGCAGATTTCACACTAAAAGCCAAATCTCTTTCCTTGTGAAGGGCTTGGCAATGAGCGAGTTGCAGATGTAACAGGAGTGGGCATCACAGGTCTGCAAACACAACTCCCGAGCCTGCACAGCCGGCACAGTCACGTACCGCCCCTCCTCTCAGGCAGGGGAGGGGAGTCCAAAATTGAGATTCATCTCTCCCTGCTGTTGAGGTTGGACCAGTTTGTAAAAACAGTAGTGAGATGCTTCACTGCAGTTAGCCAGGCTTATGGTGCTGAACAAAATCACATCTCCTGATAGTACTACAGCTCAGATGACTCAGAGACACTGTGAAATCTGAAAATGTGGAACCATAATATAGCAAATAATTCTGGTCAGTCCACAGTACATTGTAATCAATAAATGTTACCTAGTACACAGTATCTCTGTCCTTATATATATATATGGACGAAAGACAGCTCAGGAAGCAAGAGCTTTTTTGCTGCAAACATGAGATCATTGAATAATCACTTCTTCCAGATAAGCCCTGTCACATTAAGAAGCAATGAGCTGGTGTTGGATGCCTGTCCACTAAATGTACAGGGCAAACAGTTCATACCCTCATATTTGCAGAATGAATTATGCATGCATATATATACATATATATATATATATTTTTATGTGTGTGTGTATTTAATTCTCACAAGCTCATTATGCAAAATCACACACACTTGGAAAAAGAATTTTGAAACTAATGATGTCAATGTTTTCTTTAAAAATGAATATTTTTGACACATGAAATAGGATGAGGTCATATTTGACTGAAATTAAGGTTGGGTCTAACAGAGGGGTTTCTAAGACCTCAGGAAGGCATTTTAGGAATAGATCTCAAATGCTTATTTCTCAAACATGTTGGTCATTGATAAAGTAGGTAAGATATGAAATGCATCTAAGCAGGTAAGTTTGCAACAACTTGGCATGTCTAAAGAGGAAGCAGATCTTTCTGATTTTGACCCAGAAAAGTAAACAAACATTTCTTAAATTACCTTCTTCTTTGCAGTTAATTTCCAATTTCCAGCTCTCCAGAGATCCTCTGACTTCCTCCCTGATCTTCACATTGTATCCAGTCAAGGAATAAAAGCTACACATGAACAGACATTATTAGCCAAGACTGTTCCCCTATTATCTTTCCAAAATATTTAAAATGTTAAATGCTCTCACTGTTTATAATCAACATACATGTTAACAACTCCACAAATATGCCCATACCAAGTAAGTCAATGTCTTGGTTTGAAAGACAG
>WBNO01003394.1:81785-116343 GCA_013400575.1 Peucedramus taeniatus | reverse complement strand
AAAAAATAGATTTATCAACTATAAATTAAAAAACAAAAGGTAAGTCAGTCACTTATACCCCTTTTCCTTACTTTAAGGTGAGTTCTGTTAGTTAAATCAACAAGTTAAAACCAACCTGTTGGTTAAATCATCAAGAAATTTTTGAATTTCATAAACTGAAAGATAAGTTTAAATTTTGATCCAAAAGAATTCTGTGCTTAATTTCTAACCAAGCTGTAAATACTAGTTCTTTTCATGGGGTAGATTGTTGCTAAAATACTGTTTTTTCTGTGGCTGACTGTTAATACTTGCAGAGTTTTGGATTAGATATGATGAAATGGATTTACGGATGAATGATGGATGTGTTTTATGTGATCACATTAAGTGATGTTTGTGCCATTTCTCTAGATGACACATGTTGATTCATTGTATTTTCATGTTTGGAAAGGTCCGATCTTTCTGTCGTTACTCAAGTAGCTTAGTCAAAGGATTTAAAATGTATTATCATTATCATCATCAACCATCAAAAGTGATGGTTTAGAGCATTATATTGATGTATAGCGATGAGCAATTGGAAAACAATTTACTTTGAAATAGTAAACTTCCAGTACCAAAAAAAACCCCCACAGACTTGTATGTTTAAACTCACAGAATATGAGAGGTTTATTAAATTCCTTGGACATAGCTTGCCTGCTCAATGTCTAGGAATTGGCCAGTTCCACGGAGTTGTGCACTGCATTTTTAATTCAGTTCTCCAAATTGTACTTTTTAATATGCATCAAAGCACAGCACGTCATTTATGACATAACGTGGACTCCATTAAAATGCTGATAATATGTCTTCTGGTATGGTTAGCTTGCTAAGTGGGAAGCATAATGTGTATTTGATTTTAGATAGCATTGGTTGGTGGGTTTCATGTCATCACTTGGTAACCTTATGAGGTACCTGTTGACTGGACACTGATATTAAAGGGTGGCTTTGTTAAGTCATCAGTGGAATTCTTTTTCCATCTGGCTTGGAGTATCTTATATTTACTGTTCGGTATAATAATCTAAAAATTAAAATGGGGTTGTGAGAATTTCTTTAATAATAATTTCTTGAATATTAAGTAATAATAATGCTTGGTGTGAAATTAGAAAAAAACTCTACAAACTTTCCTAGCTTGAATTAGGCTCTGATGGATTCAGTTGTGTCAGTAGAGAACAGCAAAAAATGCTAAACTTCAAGGTCTGGCCTAAGTCTCAGTGGTATAAAACCTCTTGATTAAAGATGTCATGGACATGCTCTTGGTGTTCAACCCATGGCCAGACTTGAGGTCAAGAAGGAATTTCCTTCACACAAGAATGGCTAAGAGTGGTGGATGTTTCCTGTAACATGGACATGGTCTGTTATCTAGGAACATTTGAAAGTTGAATTTAATTATATTCCTGTGATAGCAAGGAGTTGAAGACGTCAAGAACTGTCTTTATTGTCTCCTGCTTTTTTCCTCTGGGATATTTTAGCTATGGCTGCAGCCATAGAAGTTCACTTCTGGCTTTTATGTCTATTTCATAATAGACTAAAGGGTGGGGGGAACAGGCATATTTTATGGTCTGTGGTTAAATAGCTTTTCTGGAGACACTGCCGGAATTAATGTCTCTTGTGGAAGACAGTCAGGATTCACTAATCAAGGTGGCCTTTCCTTGTGTTGGAATATTGCTGGAACAAAGCAAAAGAGAGCTCAGAGTGGTGAAAACAATACATTTGAAGAGGGAGGGAAAAGGGAACAAAAATGCTATTTTTCAGAAAGTACACGAAGTTGAAAAGTGAAGCTGATGATCAAGGATTTTCACAAGTCCAGGACCATAACAGTGTCAGTGAAAGAGAATCCTGAAGTGATGTTCTTGAAACTGATCTTCATTTACTTACTTACAAATCTCTAATATACTGAGCAGTGTCAGTTTATTAGGAATTTGGATGATGGTTAATAGATATTCAGTTGAGTGTGGATGTCAAGGGAACAAGAGTACTTGAGACTTGTCAAAGAAAACAGATGTCAGGCACTGTATTTCTGTATTAGCTCTTCTTTTTACAGTAGTAGGCCAGCAGAAATAGTTAATTTCAAAGCCAACATGAGTGTACGGATGTCTCTCTGCCTGCAGGTGTGTGCTTTGTTTTCTGGTACTGTGTCATATTTGGTAGGCACTTTTTGACTTAGTAGGCAGTTAATGAAATATATGTAGGCCTGTGCTTATCCATTTTTGAAGAATGTTTTAATAGCACATTGTAGATCTTGTGGGGATGGATCACTGTAAGCTCTTAATTAAGACTAGACTGTGTTGATTTGCTTGTGTACGGGATGGGAAAAAATTGGCACTGAGTTTGGCCCTCCTACTTCCAAGAAGAGCTTATCTACGCTCTGAGACAGTGAATTTTCTAAGTGCAGACCTGACTGAAAAAATCAGCTGTCATTTGCAATCAGCAGGGATATTCAGTCCTCTTCACGTAACCTGATTGCAACTTTTTCCTTAATGCGCTGGTCTGTTAATGACAGTGTGGCAATGGTAGTATGTGTGAATGGTATAATAATGGTTGCATGGATACCAGAAATTCTGGTCATCTCCCTCTTACAGTCTTCTCCAACTTTGAGTATCTGTTGTATGGTCTGAAGTAGCTTTCTGAGACTGACATATTCTGTCAATCACCTTCCTCTTTCTGACGTTATTTTGACATTTCTGATAGGATACTTAGATAGCCAAACACTTCAAAGATTTGATTGGGTTAATGATTTTTAAATGGTTTTATCTGCTCTGTGGTTTTATTCTTTGCTCAGAATACTATAATATATTTCCATATTGTCATGTTCTAATATTAAAAATTTACTGAATATATCAGCAAACATTTGTCATGCATGGCAGGTGTCCTGCTTTTTTTGAGTCTTGACACACTTATTGCTGCAGCTGTGTGAAGAGAATATTGCTATTTGGGTGGAGATTTGCAGGGGTGTGTGGAATTTGCTGTAGTTTCTCCTTTAAGGATTCTCTGCTCCCCCAGTAATTTTTGGTGGCCTGGCTCTCTTATATCAGTACCCCCTCAGGAGCAGGTGCCATACATGCACACAGAAGCAGGTGACAAACACATAGTACTCATGGTGTCTTGCTAATGAAGCACCAGTAACCCCCTCTCTGTCTCATAGCTGATGTGCTTCTTCTCATTGCATTTGCCATTGTCTTAAGAAGTTCATGCTTATCTCCAGAGTATGTTCAAGCTGCACATATGCTGGGAAAACTTCTAAAACTCATAAATGAAGGTGTAATAATGGGACTAAATGTTGAAACAATCGTTTTCACTATTATGTAGAATAAGAAGGACAATATTTAGGACTTGTTTAATACAATATTTAGTGAACTGCATTGAAATTCTTGATATTAAGAGTTTTATTCATGGCTCATGTCTCAGACCAAGCACTTTGTCATATTCTGAATTCAGAATCAACCACGTGTGGGAAATGGATCAATACTAAGTATGTGGAACAATAGAAATTGTGGCTTCATATAAAATTTTGTTTGAACTTCCTGAATAAACAGCAGATGTCAGCCAGATGCCAAGAGGTACACCTTGACAAAGTAGGCACCTTCAGTGATCCAGCTTTTTACAATTATTGCAACAAAGCAGGACAAATACTAGAAACCTTGTGAGAGTGAAATTGCAGTTGTGAAAAAAATTAGTGTCACTTTTTTCATTGTACACAAATTCTGGAGTGTTGATAATTATTCCAAACTTCAGGTAGTTCAATTCAGACACTCTTTGTCTTACATAGTATTCCCCTGTTATAGATGCTACCTAAGACACACAGTAAGAAGCTAAACACACAGTAAGATATCCTCTTTAACGTCATTTAAATCTGAAATTTATAGATATTTTAGAATACCTGGAATATGCATGACTGTTCTATCCTTAATCATCATAGCATAATTTTTACTTCTTTCTAATAATCTGCAAAGTCTTTGACCTGGTGCCAAGAACTGGCATTTCTTTTTAGAGATTTTTTTGGTCACATGAAACCAATTCATTTAAATAGCAAAAAATAGTGCTGCTTTAATTATTCCATCTAAAAAATGTTATAGAGTAAATCTTAATCTGAATGACTGAATAAATTAATCTTTATTATCAAAACTGAAAATTTTACATCCTCCTAACTTTCTTGATATTGTATGACCAATCAGTTGGTACTTGATGAATTGTAGCTAACCTTTTGACAGTTGTCTTCTAGAGAAAGGGAAGGTATTAACTCCATATGGTGTCTGACAAGGCAGTAACTTATTTATGAATAAAGTAATGTCTTTGAGTGGTTTGTTAAAAGTTTGGCCTGTATTAGGAGCTGATCACTCAAAAAAAGCTTTTTTTCTTGAGGTGATACTCAACTGCCCCAAGAAAGGGTTTTATTAGAACTGGTAGTGTTGCTGTTTGTTGTTCCTGCTTGACATCTCCTGCCTCAAGGTAGAATTGCAGGCCCTGGAAAAGTGAAGAAAGTGTTTTTATTAATGATGTACAGTGAGCAAAGGATATTCTTCAGACTTCTGGCTACATTTGTTTCACTTAATTAAGAATATTTGTTGTATTTGAATTTTCAAACTGTAACTTGTAAAGATTTTGAATATTTCTCACTTGTACAGAAACTTAAAACTGGATAGCACTGATTTTGGCAGTGCCAGTTTCTCTTTCTCCAGGAAGTTTTCTGTCTTAAAGCTGCATGAGCATCTCCAAGGTAAAAAGTGAATAGAGTGGTACTGCATCAATGACAACTGTGTATCAAATGGGAGAGGCATAAGGGTTGCTCACTCTCGTAGTTTTGGTGTAGTGAAAGGAATTATGCATGAAATTATGATTGCTCTTCTAATATTTTCTGGTTTAGATGTTTTTTCATCTGGCATATGCCAAGAGTCTGGAAAGTTTGCTGTATTTCTGGCAATACGTTTTTGATACAGGACATTTAATAAGATTTTAACATACCTGCTACTCATTTTCTTTCCTGTCATCACAGGTGTGAAGATACCAACATTAAAAATAATGCTTGATACTCTTTTTTAAAAGTACTTTATTTATTTTATACAAATAATTACAAATTTCAGAATTTCAGTGGAAATTTATTCCATCCCTGATGACTACTGTTGTAGCCTTCTCTGATAGGATTTCAAGTAAGAGACATGGATGAGTTCCTCATATGACCCCTGCTGTTTTTTCCAGAAGAAAATACAGTTATTTCTGAAATCTATTTTACTGTTTAGCAGTGAAACTTGTTTTCCTAGTTCAAGCAAGACTCATAAGGTACAGAATATGATGTTCAGACTTTCCTGTATTTTGAATTGCTCCAGGTGTTCTCCCAGATCGTAGTTCTGCTGACAACTTATTTGATATTTTAATAATTATAAATATGACTGAATAATTAAATGCCTGCATACAATGATGTAACATGAAAAATGAAGATTTCCAAGATGTGTAGAACTATATGATTGTTTTAATGGACTGTTCAGGTATTTTGGTTTTAAGGAATCATGTAACAGTTTCTCTGCACATTTTAAGAAACCTAAATATAAGATGAAAGTCTTATATCTCTATATATCTATATAGAGTTCTCTGTGTGTGTGTGTGTGTGTGTGTATGTGTGTGTGTGTGTGTCTCCTTGTAGGTATGTAGTGACTGTAATAGCTATATCTTTACCTTTACTCTACTTTTCCTCTGAAGTAATACATCAAATTAATGTATTTTCCTGTGATTTCACAAGTATTTTTGAACAAAAAGAGGCTGTTGTAAGGAAAATTCCTGGGAAAATACCAGAAAGATGTAATACCAAATTACTTGTATGGCCATGAATGGCTAAAGTGCTCAGAATGACAAAACACTAATGCCAAAAAAATCAAAATTGACAGTACTTAAATAACTGCTGCATTTAAGAATGTTCATGTTAAAGATTAATGTTTTAATATGTTATACAGAAAATTAGTACAGTTTATACAGAAATATCTTATGTAAAGGAACTGACACAATGGCAATGCATGTAATAGAATAATCTAAAATAACTTCCGTGTGAATAACATCATGTTGAAGTTTACCCAATTTAAAAAAAAAAGGGCTAAAAAAGAGCTAAGATTCCAAAGCATAAATTGTGCTATTTATGTTCGTTAAGTATGGTTTGAAATCCTGTCTTAGGGACATCTTGCCTAACTATATATCTCATGCTGCTCAGTAAATGAGAAGAGTATTGATTGGCATATGCTGCTTAAATCGATCACCTTGACAGCCAGAATTACAGTAATCTGTCAGTATTAATGACTATCTTTCAAGCCTTGATACCACTCCTTTGCTTGTCTCATCTTGCCTCAGTTCTGTTTGAAGTGCATTTTCTTGAAACCTCTGGTTTTGTCAGGATAGGTACTTTTGTAGGGTTTTTTGTCCCCTGAGTCCAATTTATTGGCTTGATCATGCAATTAGAGTTAAAATGCAACACCAGGGAGCAAAAGGAGGCAGTGTCCTGAGTAACAATTGGATCTCAGAGGTAGTGCAAGCCTGTTCTCAGCCATCATTTATTAGTTACCTGTTGAAAGAATAGAATTGTTTTGCAATGAATAATTCCAAAGCATCACTTTAAATGCCTTTGATTTTAGCCACTAGAGACAACTGATTGAGCCAACATTTGTGATGGGCTTTTAAACTCTTGCCTTAGTGTTCGTCATATAGACACTTCAAATAACTGCTGGTGAAATACTTGCAGATGTGTGTACCAAGCTGCTGTGTTTGCTGCATTTTCATGTAGTGAACATAATTTCACAAAATTTCACTTGGTTTTCATGTATTTTTAATGTGAGGAGTAAGTTGAAGTGTGACATTGTATTGTTGATCACAGCACTTTGAGTGTGATCATCCGGACGATTCCTGATCCACCGAGTGGTTCATCTATCAAATCCATGTCTCTCAAATTTAGGAACAAGGATATCATGTTGGACCATATCAGATGCTTTGCACAGATCCAGGTTGCTCTTGGCTCATGTAACAGTGCTGTAACACTGCTGTAGAAGGCCACCAAATTTGTGCATGATTTGTCCTTAGTACAGCCACATTGGCTGTCTCAAATTACCACTTTATTTCCCAATGTGTCTTAGTACAGCTCCCAGAAAGATCTGCTCCATGACTTTTGCAGGTATTGAGGTTAAACTGCCTGGCCTGAAGCACATGTTAAAGGGGTACAGTTTAAGCACATGGGTTTAATAGTGCTGTTGTTATCACAAGATATCTACAACACATTTTAGTCAGCAGTACAGCTTTATTTATTAGCTACTCTTCCCTAATGAAATGCATGAGACTCTCTTGAAAGTGGTAAAAACACAAAATATCAAGTTAGCAAAACTGAATGAATGTAGTGTTGTCATTTTCTACTATTAATTGCACTTACAAGGACCTGAGTGCTCTGTTGATGTTGGGGGAGACTCAAATCTTTTTGTACTGTTTGGAAAATATATTCTAGATTCTTTTACTTCTGCCTTCTTTCATAAATATAATTTACTCATCTGAAGGAGAAATATACTGATTTCTCAACAAAATATGGGTAGGCTTATGCCAGTGGCATTCTGTTTTAGAATAGAAGGAGGGAAGTGAGCTGTCCTGAAAAGCAGTGACCTGCTTTATCAGCCTCCTAGAACTTCTGAGTCTGGATATGTCAGTGTAGATCCCTTGAGGGAAGGGAATTTTTCTTGTTACAACATATTTTTAAAGGAGGAAATTTTTGCATGTTGTAAGCTGAAAGTTAGTAGTGGAATCACTGTTTCATTATAAAATGTGTTTTTAAAGTCTGTAAATCCCTTTTTAAAGAAAAAATTTGCAGGGAGAAGGCTACGAGTCCTTAAACTGGAATGAAAAAGATAAACTAATCCAATGTTACGCAGAGTTGATTGCCTTGTGTGTAACACAAAGTGACAGGTTTTTTGTTAATACCTACTTAACCTTATTAATTAATTAAACATTTTGGGTAACAAAAGCCCTTTGTTAAAATGTTAAGACTCTTGGCCCCTTAAGGTGTTAAAATTCATGCAGATTTCTTTGATAGCTCTCAGAAGTCTGTGAATAAAAGCCTAGAATATTAAACAATTTTTCCTGACATTCCTGAGATGTAAAGAAATAATTTTAAACTATTTAAGCCCTGGTTTTATGTTGCAAAAAACAGCATTGTGTATTGGCTTAATCCTTTTCATAAATTCACTCATAACAGATAAGGGATGTGCAAACAACTTGCAAGGTTTGTGTTTTAAAACATTAAAAACCATGTATATATAAAAATTAAGTATGTGTCATTCCATATGGTTGGTTCTGGTATTTAAGTAGGTGAGAAATATGGGAGATTATTTATAACAACCGAAACTGGCAAAACCATAATGGTTTTGAGATAGAGTAATGTTTTCGGGTGAGTTGAATAAGATATTGGCAAACTGTTTCTGCATCATTCTGCATATGGTAATCAAAACAGTTGGGGCATGCTTTCCAGTGCCAACAGAGGGATTAAAAGATCATAGTTGAAAAAAAAAAAAAAAAAAGAAAAAAAGAAAAAATAGAAACTAGCACATTGGTTGGCTTTGTTCTCCTACAGGTCTGTATTTCAGTTACTGAAAAAGGGTTTGTATAATTATATACATACCTGGCAGTATGTGGAAATATCTAGCTGGAGGTGGAATTCACTTCATGTAAAAATATTCACCAGGGTCAAAATCATAACAAAAAAAGATTATAGTTTATTCTGTATGCACCACGTAGAAGAAAAATTGAATAAGCTAACATAAAGCAAGGATTAAAAGTTAGAGTTACAGTAATTGGAGTTACCATATGGCAGTCCGAAGGACATGAGTCCTAATCATAGCCTGGCCAATCAAATTAATCTCAATATACTTTCTAGCCATTGAGAAAATAGTTTAATTGCTGATTAACTGCAGCTGAATAAATCCATGGGTCACAAATACATCTATCTCCTTCTGAATGCTTCTCCTCCCAAACACAGAAGAATGCATGCTATTAGAAAATCGTTTAATTTCAGCTTGCTAAACCATAGTTACCATCCATCTGTTCATGCCAATTGTGGAAAAAGGTCAGTTTTCAGCAAAGCCATGCACTTCACAGAAGGTATGTGAAGTGAAATTTCACAGGGGACATGATGGATCCTGATTCCTAGTGATAAACCTTAGGGGCCAGCAGGGTTGGCATATGGTTCAGCATGATATGAAGGCTTGGGTTCCCTGGCTTCACTTCTTTGGCGTGGAACTGATAAAACCTGGCTCTTAAGTATTGTTTCACTGGACACCAATCATGGGCAGCAGGAACTGCCCACTTAACTCTCTGTGGGAAGGAAGCCTAGGCTGTGTTCACAATAGTACCATTGTAGTGCTGCAGACTGCTCTCAACAGCTTGACAGCATTAGAGAGGAGAGCGATTAGCTACTTTGCTAATTGCTGTTCAAAATATTTTTAAAAGAGAGATAACTGAAAATTCATATTTGTTTCCTTCATTTAAATAGAAGCCTGACTTTGAGTTTTTAAAATCATTCTTAAAATTGACTTAAGCCCTCCAAAGAGGCTTATAAGTAGATTATCTGCTATTGGTAATGCAGCAACCCAAGGTAAAGAGAAAACATTCTCATCAACTATAAAATTTTTAAAAGGTAGTTGTAAAGTTCATTAAAGTACAGATTGGAATTAATGACAGAATTTCTCATTAGAGAAGTTTCCTTTGTTGCTAGTAGTGTGGAATGGAAAATTATCACATACCTGTATGTGCAGTCTTTTTACTGGACAGTATTTAATAGTAATATAATTTTTATTTGTGTAATTTTGCAGTTTGGAGTGATTTCTTCATGAAAATGTGTTTGCTGTTTTTCTCATCAATTAATATGTCCATATATGCAGAGAAGGTATTTTAAATAGAAATTTAAATACTTGTATGTATGAAAACATGAGCTTAAGCACTCGTGCTAATACCAGAGAGTAGAGAATCAGTTTTGCTTCTGTATTCTTTACACCTATCAACCTTAATTAATTGAGTTAAAACTGATGTGATGCTGAATGTCAGAATGAGGATGAATCCCTCTCCCAGCATCAGGAGTTAGTTTGTGGTGTTGCAGTTCCCCTCTGGCCTATAGTATTCCTCATTTGTTGCAGTCATCACTTCAGCCCAAACCTGAACATCTTTTGTTGGTATGTTTGGTACCACAGCTTTATTAAATATCAGTCCCATGGCCGGTGGCCCTGCGCCTCCCCTGCAGCCTCCTGCAGACCCAGGTGCCAGGTGACCGCAGGAGCAGCGCTCCGGCACTCCAGAGAGAGCCTAATGCAGTGGCAGCTCTAATGGGCTTCAAAACAGTTAGCACAACATATCTTATGGATTCATTGATTCCCATCTTGGATACATTAGTAAGACAAATTCTCCCTGTAAGTTGGAGTGGGAATTCTGCCTGCATATGGGCTTCAGCACTGTTTTCTTCACTGTTTTGTTTTCATGTCCATAGCCTGTTACTAAAACATGGATGAGTGTAGTATTTTTAAATACTGTCATTATTCTTCTAACCACCCAAGCAAAGCTATAGTGCTGAGGTATTCATCCTTCCCATCCTGCTAGCCGTTTGATCTGACTTCTTAACTTCATGCTAAAATGCAGTTCAGGATTTGTAGAACCAGCACTACACTATAAATGGTACCGAAACTGATACTTTCTGCTATACATTTGTATTAGTATGCTCCTGCTGTATTTCAAACAGATAATTCATTGAATGCCCATTCTTCCTCTTACTGCAGAGTAGATTATATTTAAGTCAAGATTAATGGATAGATTCTGATGTTAAAACCCAGTCTCTGAGCCTTTTGTTCCCTAGAGGCATATAGTGCATTAGTTTAAGCCAATGTGCTGCTTATCATAGATACTCTGACACTGTCTTAAATGACAGTTTACTGTACTTTGTAGCTGCTTACTCTCGTAATAAAATCACTATATTGTGTTCTTGATAATTACAATATTAAATAGAAACTTAATTGGATTACTGCACATTTAGATACAGATAGTTCTTAAGTAATTGTCCACTGTAAAATTTCTGATATTCATTTTTTCTCTCATGCAGTGTATTCTGTCAGAGTATAAGCTTAATATGTAGTTCAGTCACCTTAGATGAAAAAGTGCTGAAAAGACATCTGCAGTGGGATTTTTTGGTACAAATGAGTATCTTTTATCATACAGGTTTTCACTTTAACCTTTGTTGGTTTTTGAATCCTTCCATAAGATGTTCCTGTTTGCCAAAGTTCTTAAAATAAAATAACTTCTGGGTTCTACAGAGTTTGATAAAAGAATTTGATAAGTAGTCTTAATTCGGATATTTTTTCCTAATATTGAAATTCCTAGAAGTCTGAGCATAATTTTTGTCATTTTTTTGCTGCCTAAGCAGATGAACAGAATTAGAATTAATTCAGTATATTTATTTTTATATTATCTTAAAAAGAAGCCCAACTTTTTTATATAATTAGTTTTTATATCGTTTATATTCTAAAGAATATACTGAAATTAAAATTTATTTTAAGTTCAGTTCACTTGCACTTTAATTCTACGTATCTTTATAAGCCTTCTGTAAAGGACCTTGGTGCAGAGTGGTTACATTTTTCATTTCATAATTGAGTGTTTTAAGTGGTTAAGCATAGTCCAAATTTTATCCAATTCCAGCTTGTGTTAATGGTGCTCCACTCACACTGCCTTAGCACCTGTTATGGATTTTGAGTCATCTGGCAGCCCGTGGGACTTAGATAAAGAAGTACCAGGTGTCCTGCCTGTCTCTTAATTGAGACGCAATGTAAACAATATAGACTTGGCAATATGGTTATAGAAATGGATTAAAGCCCAGCTTTGTCTGCACTGATGAATCACAGCTTTTTCTTCCTAGAAGATGTTATAAACCACTGATGAATTTAGTGAGCTGTAAGATTTTGTGGAACAGCATAAAAGTAAACAATGCATCAAGGATTTTCCTAGAAGGACAGTTTTGCAGAATGTTAAATGCTTTGAGTTTTTTAAGGAACATGTAAGCATCAATTAGCATTTCTTGCAGTAATTTAGCAATTTTGAAACCACCCACACTATAAAAATTAAGATTCTTATATGAATTCAGATAAAGTCAATGCCTTTCAATATATAGTGTGTTATTAAACTAGGCAGAAAACAATACCATTTACTTGGATACACTCAATGGCTGCAACTTTATCTAGTCTACACTTACCTTGCAGGACTTTAAACCATATAACCATGGAGTAAGTATAATGTAAATTATCTCCTTCAACTGTAAGATAAGTAATCTTAAATAAAAAAACTCCTCCAAATGGTAAAAGTGCCTGACAACACTTAATTTATCACTGATTTATTTAACTGTTTAGTAGTATAAAAACCTAAAAGCAATTTTTATTATATTTATTCAAAGAATGATACAATTCTGTTTTGGAAACAAATGGCAATATTTGGAATGGTGGAATTAGTTTGTATAAATTTATCTATTATATATTCCCTTATTTTCTTCATGAAGAAATATACCCAAGAAATTGCCTCAAAATGCCCTTTGCAGTTACAGTTTGAGTTGAAAAAGAATGTCATTAAATATGTTGGATAATACATTTTAGGCTTGCTTAAATTCTACAGTCTTGGTCTGTTACGTGTTTTTCATATACATTCTCATTTTATTAGTAAGATATCTACATTAATTAGGAGATTGTAACATATACATTACATATTAAAATTATTTATTTGGGATAATTATAGAGCCCTTCTGCAGTTTTAAAATGTTTTCACCAAATGCAACATACTAGCTTATTTTTGAAATATATTTTTCATTTCTCTGAGGTTTATGTTCTGTTTCTATGAGTAAGAAAATACATTATTACATTTTATTGCAGAAGAGCTGTCTTGAAAAAGTGGTTCAGTAGGAAAAAATCACCTTAAAAGACTATAATTTTTTTTATTCTTTTACCTGCTTAGTAGTGTCATGCTTAGTAATTTTCTTCTTCTCTTTCACCTAAATAACTTGAGTGAGATATGAGGAGAATGAACTGAATTCTGCCTTATGAATCATTGGTGTTGTGGCTAAGTACAGTTGTATGTGCAGAAACTTCTTTCATTTAGAGCATAGCTGTGTAAATATTTGCACCAAGCTAAATATTTATTTGCCATTTTCAATATTGACAGTACTTAAGAAACACAAAAGAACCTAGACTGACTTTGAGATATCAAGGTGACTTGAGTAAACAGAAGATGCAGCTGGAAGAAAAAACCCTCTTTATTTGTATACTGTGCAAACTAGATGTGGAAATCACTGAAATGCAATAAATAGGGAACACCATGATACCACTTCTACAGAGTCACTTTTCAGAATATAAGAGAACTTTAACTGTTCCTCTCAGTTGATACTGATCACCTACCTACCTACAAAATGCTGCTACTTGCAGGGCTTCCAGCTCTGGATCAATAGCAGCCCAACTTACATCCTTAACTCTAAGAGCCAACAAAGACTACAAATTGCTGTGACTCAGTATGAGTTCAGCTGGTTTGACAACCACTGCACAGTCTCTTCTTTTAGAGTGAGATTTCCCAGAAAAAAATTCCATTTCTGTGATGCATGTGGGTTTTGTCTCGTCTTCCTGTAGAAGTCAAATTCTGCTGGGACTAAGTTTTCCTTTCAGCTTAAAACCTTGATCCTAACCTGTACTTGTTATCTTTATAGGGGAGGGCATTCTCCTTTCACATTTTGATGTAAGGAGTTGAAATTTACTAGGAAAAATGTGCCAAATAAAATCCATTTTTTCATTATTTTAAGTATCTCAAACTGTAGCAATTTATTCTGTAGGGTTTGCACACTTTTTCAGGCAAGAGAGCAAAAAACTTAAACTCTCGTACCAACATATGCTCTTCACTGTGCTTCACTGTTTCTTTTTTTACTTTGGTCCCTAATATCCCAGGAGCATTTTTGTATGTTGACCATACTACAGATTTGGGTTTTTTTCCTATAAAAAATGATGTGTGCTTCTAAATTTGCTGAGGGGGAAAATGTAATAAACAAGAGAGTTCCTTCTTATATGGCTTTTCTTAAAATATTGTTAATATCTCTTGTGTAAATTGTGTATATATGCAATTAAAAACCTCTAGCAAGTATCCATTTATCCTACAAGAAAGTATCTCTGGGCAGAGGATTTTCATTTTCCAGGTAAGGATGGGGCAGCAGTTCAGTTTCTGCTTGTCTTAAATTATTTTCCAAATGTCTGGCAAACAAAGTCATACTCCACAATCATATCAATATATATTGATTTCTTAGATGATTTTGCTAACAGTTGGAATTGCCAGGGATGCAGCTGTACATGTATTTCTGAGAGGAGTTTGTAATTTAACCTGAAAAAAATCCATCTTGCTATTTGGAAATGTATGTTCTAGCTTTTTTCCTAAGAGGTATTTCAAGGCTGTCATTAAAAGCCTGTCTTTTTTTCCTAGTTCTGGAACCAAAGCATCTACATACCAATATGCAGTTATATCATGTTATACTGCACATATATACAAATACACAAGTATGAGGAGAGAAGATTTATGAATAAAGCTTTCATAAATAGTGTCTTACTTTGACACTGCTGAAATTTTTCTTTGTTTCATAAAGTAAGATTTCTTCTTCATCACAGGAAATGTACATGCTCATCTGTATAGTCTAATCATTATGGTACTTTCTTGGGAGAGGAGAGTCCCTGGATTCCAGTCCATGCTCAGGAAACATTTGTTATCAAATGGTTTTTGGAGCAGGCAGTAGAATTTCTTCACAAGCCCATTTGAGAATCTAAGACTTAGTTGTTCTGGTAGTCGATAGATTACATAGTTTTAAAGTGCTATATCCTTAAATAAAATCTTGGAAATCTTATTCCATGTTTAAACTATATTTTTCTTCATTTTTTCCAGCCTCAGGTTAATGTCATTTTAGGATTGGTATTCCGTCAATGACTGTAGCAGTAATCATGCATCCACTCCTTAACTAAAAAATACTAGATAGATTTATTAGAATACATTTTAGTCAGCTGTAAAACTGAGAAGTGTGGAGAAGAATGGAAAGAAAATGTGTAGTCAGAATGACACAGTAAATTGTAAAAAATCAATAATCATAGCAAAGGGAGACTTTGGGGGGGGAGTTGTTTGTGGACGCTTGCAGAGACCTGATGCTACACATAAGCCACATAGAAAAAGGTACAAATGTGTCTTTCCAGAAAGGTCAAGATTAGTGAGAGTGACTGCATTAACTGACTGGAGGTGAGTGGTTTTGGTAAAATGGATGGAATAGGTATGGACTGTAAAGTTCAAATTAGTAGCCTGCATTTGCACTAGGGAGTGGCAGACTGATGCCAGTATCTGAGAGAATGCACCATCTAAGTAGTATATCCAGAAAGTGGATTCTGCAGTGCTCTGAGTAGATTATAAAAGGATTAAAAATGCATTTATTTAGGCCAGAGAAAAGGATATGGCAGTAACTGAGATGTGAGGTAAGAGCCTAAGTAATTTGTCCAGATAGATGGCTAGAAAAAGTTTTAGCTTAGATTATGCATAAAGACTCTGCAAGATGTAGATGTATTTTGCCATAGGAATCTAAAGCTTGGAAGTGATACAATCAACAGAGATGGAGAGCTATTAGGTGAAGACATGAAATTATGTTTTTCAGAAAGATTGGGCATAAATAGGTGATCAGACAGCCAGGCTTTCAGTGCATATTCCCAAGTGCAAATCAACAGGTCTAATAATGGAAAGTACAGTATTTTCAAATAATAGCTCTTTTCAGATAATTATTAATAGAAGTAATTACAGCTTTAGAGAATAGGTAAAAGGGAGCCTAATGTAAATGAAATATTAGCTGGATTGACTACAACCTGAGTGACCTATAAAGGTATGATTCCTAATTTTTTCTGGTACTGATTCTGTTTTTCAGAATTGGTTCTTCTGAAAAAGTATAGTGAAGTAATTAGATTTTTTTGTTAT
This sequence comes from Peucedramus taeniatus, assembly GCA_013400575.1. Classification (NCBI taxonomy): domain Eukaryota; kingdom Metazoa; phylum Chordata; class Aves; order Passeriformes; family Fringillidae; genus Peucedramus; species Peucedramus taeniatus. Next base: position 100,323 of record WBNO01003394.1, on the reverse strand, counting down.
GCTTTTTGCAGTTACGCATCTGCAAGTTTTTAACCAACACATTTGGGCGAGTGCCTGCATAATTAATGTATATCATACATTTTTATTCATTCTGGTTTGTTCCTGTTAGCACCTTCTTCAGAAGCAAACAGCTCACAATACTGTTATTTAAGTGTTTTGTCACTCTCTGTGCCAGTCTTTCTCCATTGGTTTATCTGTGCATCCTTCCCATTCCATCTTAATTGCTGATGCCAGTGGCAACATCCTCTCAAGTAAGAATACAGCTTGCATTGCCCTATTATTAGTAGCCATTGAGTTTGTATGTGCCACTCAATCTGTAAGTGCTAATAAGTCTTTCCTAGAGAGCAGTGTTTTAAAGAAATAAATGTCTAGCCTATTAGAAGTAATGTAGAAATTAGCTAGCATGGGTTTAGGGTCACTCTTGCAGACAGTTACATTCAAATACAGTGTAGAACTAGATTATCTTAGCCACAAAAGCATGGAGAATTGGGGTTTCAAAATTACTAGGATGTTCTCAAAATATAAATTAATAGAAGATAAAAGTATCTCATCTATGCAGTCGCTAATACAGAAACAGAGTTCTTCTGAGGAGAGTGTGTAATTTCTTAGTGCAGAGTAGAGCAAGCTTTGGATTTGGCATTTGTCTCCAATTTTGTTAAGGTGAGTTATGTTTTTAACAAGCTACAGATGGTTTTGTGGATTGTTAGGATGAGCAGCAACCCAGCTAGCTGAATTACTTTTCTCTTGGTGTACTAAGTGTGCATTTGAATTAGACTTCTAGAACTGATATAAGCATATCCTCTTCACTGTGTAACAAAAACATCATTATCGTCCTCAATCAGCATCTATCTCAAGACTTCTGTATTTGGTTAGGAGATTGTACCAAGACTAGAGAAAAAGAATGTCCTTGTGATGTTCAGAACAGTAACTTTCCTTCATTTTGCCTTATTTGTGTGTAAGCTTTGGATATAATAGGATAAACTAAAAGGTTTCCTTTAGAGACCTCTCAAAGTAGAGCATTTTAAAAGCAAGTAGGTGTCTCTACCCTACTTTTTCATGAAACATTTTACCCATTCAAGCAGACTTTCAAAAACAGCTTGTTTTGATAGCAGCCTGCTCTCCTGTGGGCCTTCAGCCTTTGCTTCCTGGCAGCACCTTTGGTGCGAAAAGAGAGTGATCAATTGGGAGACTATCAGTGCCAGCATGCATAGAGTGATAAGTTAACACACCACTGGGAATTTCTAGGGCCCACCAAGATACTTCACTTCTAATGTGCTAACAAGCTCATTTTTCTACCTCTTGCCTCTTCAGTTATTTTTTTTTTCTCAGAAGAGCTTAGAAGTTGAGTGCATCAGGCATAATGAAAAGCTCTGTAGGAGGGAGAAGCAATAACCCCATTTTTCCCTTTTCAGCCAAATAGAAAATTAGTTTCTGGTAATACACAAAGGCCAGTATTTTTTGTGCAAGGGGCACTGCTGTGAATCAAAGGACTCTATTAACTGCAGAAAATTCAGCAGCTGTGAATCTCCCCCAATGAAAAAAAAGTGCTTTTCAACAAGTTGTGAGATACGTAGTATTATTTAGACTTCAACCATCAGTTTCATCCTCTACCACTTATACACAGCCTCTTAAAAACTGTGCTATATTACTGTCCTCTATTCAGGTTCAATACTGTGTTTATCCCCCAACCTAAGAATCATTACAATGGGAGATTTTTATATTTTCTCTTGTCCCAGTGCTTCTATTTTAGCTTCTCCAAACTGAGGCTTCTGCTGTGGTTCAGCTGTCTCTGGATTCAGAAAGAATTCAGAGTACAGATTTTGGAGGGAAAATTGTTTCCCAGTTTCACTATGGAACCAAGTTATGGTCTAAGGAAATATGATAGAAATAATTTTATTCTGAAACTTCTTTCTAGATAATATATTCTCTATATTTTTTCATATTTAGATAGACTGTAAAATCTACAGTAAATATTGTACAGAAAAGTGGTGAAAAACTGAGTAGGAAAAGTTCTGTAATTGTAGAAATATAGTTTTGTAAGACAATACGAAGATTATTGTTACTAACTTTCATTAGGTGTCGGAAATGTTATTGCTTATCATAACTGAAAATAGCATCATTATTTTAAATGTTATCACTAGTAATTAAAAATGCTCATCACGTGTAATACAGTTTTTCTGTTTGGATTGCTAAAAAATATTTGCAATGTGACTATTATCTCCATTTCTCAGGTGGTGAAATTGAGTCAGAAAGATAGTTTACTCACTGTCCCTGATTCCCTCAAAAAGAGCAGCAGGCCTGAAATAAGACCCCAGAATTTGTAAGAAACCTATTTTGAGTGCATTCCTCCACAGCATGCTGGTTTGTTTGGGGTTGTTGTTGTTTTTTTGTTTTTTTGTTTTTTTGGTTTTTTTGGAAAACAGAACTATGTAGGGAGAAAATTATCTCACTCATTGCAAATAAAATATGAAAAAAGTGGCAACAAGTGTAAATGTCAGGGAAAATTTCTGATCGTTCTGTGTTTGTGTAAGATAGCTGGAGAAGGTTTCCCTCATTCAATATACTGAGTCCAGCTGGAGGACTCTTGAAAGTTGTGTGAGAAAAGGTTAACTGATTTCTCAGTTCAGTAACTATACAACATGAAGTCAGCATGGTGGTTTTTCTTGATAATTGTATGTTGCTGCCTGCTGCTCTACATTTTGACAGCCATTTCCATAGTTGCTTTCATGAACAGCAGAAATATTCTCTCTTTTTCTCGCTCTCTCTGTGCTAACAGCACAATCGGGCCTGCTGGAACAAGAAGCGTGGAGAGGGTTCTTCAAAAACAACAACACTTCAAGATACCAGTCTCTTGTCAGTAATACTGAAGGGGGAGAACACAGGAAAAAATAAGAAGTACAGTCTTTTACTGTCAGTGCACTGCCAACACCCTGATGACCAGTATTTAAGGGTCCTGTGGATTCTTTACAGATATTCTTGCTTGTTTTAATGACATAATTGAGGCGGTCTTTTTCCCAATACTGAAATTCCACTATATTTGTCTTAAATGTGTGTGTGTTTAGGGATTATGAAAGCAGTTTATTATAGAAAGCAGTTTATTATAGAAAAGTGCAAAGTAATTTGTTTTGTTAATGCTAAGGTATGTTTCATGCTACATCTCCTGAAAATTGAAATGTTTTTACATTTAATTGTGACTGGAATACAGGCACATTCATTACTTAAGAGAGTACTTAAGTTTTTGCTGTTTGTAAACAATTTCAGGAAGTTCTGCATCAGGCATGAAAAGAATACAGTTGAACCATAAGGTTTACATTAATCGTGTGTATCTTACACTTAATATTATGTCAGTGCATCAGACAATATCACAGTCATATGAAGAATTAAAAATAAGTGTGTACAGTCATTGAAATACATGATATGTATTTAACAAAAACATGAATTCTGAATTACTAGGCACTGATATTTAGCAGTTACAGTACATTATATAAATTCATCCTTAATTCTTGGCTAACTCAGTTATGAGGAGAGAGCACGATACCTGCAAACAATTGTTCAACATCATCTAGAGCCCACAACATTTGAAGATTTTGCTGCTCAGGTTTTCTGCCCAGCACCTTATCACCATTTGCCCTCAGAGACGGGTAAGAAGTAACAAACAGTTCTTATAAAACCTTTAACTTGAAATGCAGTATCCTTACTTATAAAGACTAAAAATTCAGACCTTTGCACATCATGAAGAGTTACCATTAATTGGAAAGAACATACATGCTTGAGAACATGGGCAAAGTTGACTTTAAATCTTTATTCTGTTTTCTGGCATCTTAAGCCACTACCTGGCATTAAGACTTGGCAAGATGCTTTAATATAGCAACCAGACCCTGTATTTTTACAGTGAATTTTATCACAATCCCCTGTATAAAGTCGGCTTGGAAACATTGGTACTGTTATCTAGGCTGGTTCAGGTAGAAACATTTTTAAGTGCACCTTCCTCATAAGAAAGTTTCAAGGCTCACTACATGTTTAGAATGTAAAGTTTTAAACTGAAAATCTGAGCCTCACAATCTTAATTTTGTTCCCATGTTATTAGTCACAAAGTTGGTTTTAAGGTAATTTTTACTTTCCAGTAAAATACCTGTTTTATAAGAGGATGCTGCATTTTTTTGTTACTAATAAGAAAATCGGTAAAAGAAAATTCGTAACTCAAGGCCTTCCTGTTCTGACATTTCTTGAACTCCTTATGATTATTTCATTATTTTATTTCCCCTCTTTTTAGATCATTAAATATCAGTTCTGTTTATCTGAAGGTAAGACAAAGTGTCCAAAAAAACCCTTTGTTCCTCTTACTTTTACTAGAGCACTAAGCTTGTAACAAAATTGTATGCAAACTTTCCCTTGTTCACACTAAAAAGAATTTCACACTGATTGAGAAATGACCACTACATATTCTAAAAGTTTTAGTCTTTTACTAACCTCAGGTCTGCATGAAGCACTAACACTGGTTCTGGGATTAAGGTAACTAATGATAGAGACAGTTGTTGAATGAGTAACACTTTATTGTGTTGACCTTTGTTTCTCAGCATGAACAAGTAGTACTGGATGGCAGTGGTGTGTTTTGTACCCTGTACTGTCTTTCATTGATGTTGTAAGACATTCTGCAGTGATAACCTAGGAGAGATGGAGAAGAAGAATGTGTAACACTTGAAATCCCCTGTTCAGAAAAACCTTATTTAATGATAATCAAAGTGCTTTCATGGAAAAACTGTAAATCTAAATGAAATAAATTTTGTAAGAATAGTTTGGCAAGTTGTTATCTGAAAATTTGTTTCTCAATTCCAAAAAAAATACAGAAATCAATTCTGAATTATACAAGCATTATGATAGGACTACAGAAAGAATGACTGAGAGATGTTAAAATGTTGAGGCTCCTTTACTTTAAAATACAAACAATAACTAGAAATGAGGTTCAGTTTCAAAGTATAATAAGTGGTATAATTATGCTTATGGAAATAGTTGAGACCAGAGGTAAACAAAATTAAAAGTAAGTGATTTAATTAAAGCAGTATAAAAATTAGTAACATAATTTAAAGTATGAAAACATTTGAATAGGAAAAATCTGTAACTAGAAACACTAAAAACAAACAAACATTAAAAACAATAACCAGGGATACCAGTCCTTGCCACATTTCCTGTCAAGGGACCTAGTGAATATTCAGCATCAGACACTTTTGTATGGCTAGTATATATTCTATATTCTAGTGCACTTTTTGAAGTTCTGCCCATTCCTTTTAAGAAGTCTCATTCCAAGCCAAGTCGTTCTGCCCTCTTCCTCTAATTCATTCTTCCGGGGTGAAGCAAGGCTGCTTTTCTGTGCTAGTTTGGTGCATCAGAGTATACTTCTCTACAGAGGCAATTCCTGTATTCTTTTAAAATTCGTATTCTCTAGCATGATCTGAAAGGAGGTTATGATTTTTTAGAAACTTGGTTTTAACTTAACCTTTCTATCAAAGTTAATAATTTTCTGTAGGAATCTCATTAATAGGAGCTTGTGATGTGTTTCACGTCTGCACACAAGCATGTGTGTGCCTGCATACCATGAAATACGATGTCCTGTCCTGGGAGCCACGTTCTTCTGGAGCTTGCACTGTGCAGTGGACGTGACCAAGACACCAGTGTCAGGAGCAGCTAGCAGCTTCCTAGGACACACATGCAGCACAGAGTGACCCAGCATCAGAGTCAATCATCTGGCCCCACATCTGCCTGACTCTAAGCTTGCGTTTCAGCCAAGGGGAGCTGGGGATGCTCAGGCAGTCCTGCTTTGCAGCCTGATCCCTCTTCTGTCTAGGGTTCCTGGAACTCTGATGCTCAGCTCCAGCACAGGGTGCCTTGAGCAGCACCAAACCATCTGCCTCCACGCTGACTCTAGAGGGCACAAATCCTAAAGCCTGAGGGGGGTATAAAATAACACTGCAGTCACCTGCCAGAAAGGTTACCCCAGGGCTTGGAGTTAGCCTGAAAACCACTGGTTTCCAGTTCTAGCAGAGGCAGACCTACGTTGCTGCAGATGACCCAAATTTCTGAGGGACTGTGATCCCAAGGAAGAGTTCACCAGCGGTGCTATTAGAAAAATAGATGCCCCTAAATTTCCAGGGGCCCTGCAACAGGTGAATTTCTTAGAAGAGATACAGAGCACTGAACTGTGCCAGGATTACACATAGCACTGGTGCTGGAGTCCTGCCTGGGAATCCACATGCATTCATCACCCTCAAGTTGACTCAGGCAAAACCTTGCAAGCTCCCAGCCAGATGTGTCCATGTCATCTGAAAATTTCTAACCAGCTTCTAAGAATACATCGCATTTTTAAATACAAAATATTGCATTTTTGTATGGGGCTTCTTTTAATAAAGAATGATTGACCAGAAGAGACTAAGAAAAAAAAAATCCACATTTTAGATATTATAGATATAATTCTTTCATTGGATCGTGATCTCCATAATTAGAACTTCTGAATATGTTTCATTTTATAAAATACTCCTTTTTTTAAATATAAAATACATTTCTTCATCTAACAAAGATATTAGAAACTATGAGTCGGCTACAGCCCATCACCAGGTGTTACCATTTTGTTGTTGTTGTGATCCCGTTGGCCATCTTTTTCTCATTTGAGCTATGAGAATCAGAGCAAATAGAGAACATGCCATTCAGTAACAAACTGTTTTCTCAGGTGGACTTACTTTATCAAAGGTTCAGACATCAGCAAAAGCTGTTTCCTTTTTTATTGTGACTGCTCTTCAGTACAATGTGATTGTGGCAGCTGCTGTTTTATCCAGAAGCTTAGTTTGCCCTGTCAAAATATCTGACCAGTCCACCTTGACATGTGTAGGAACCTGACTAGTGTAGTGAATGTGTACATTTAAATAAATTGAGATTTACCTGTACTTAATCACAGAATGCAATTCAGTTGCCTCTGTGTTTTTTACCTTGTGCTGTTTCTGTTACATTGAGTAACTGCAAATACTCTGCTAAACAGGGTAACACGTCCTATGCAGATATTGAGTGAACCAGATCTCTGTGACAACAGAATAGGTTGAGGGAACTGTCAATGATAAGCTCGATTATATTGAAGGGCATATTGACCTCATGATGCTAAGATTCTGATCTTTAAAATTTACTCGTCTTGGGTTTGTTTTTTTCTGTCTTCTTTTGTTCCCTTTCTTCCTACTAAGACCAGTACCTTATTACAGTAAATTTCTGAAAAGGCCCCTCTACATTCATCATAGTATATTCCTTGTGACAAAAGCATCAGGTTTTTTGGTCCCAGCAATCATTCCTCTATTTTCAAGCCTGTATTCAGAACAGTTCTGCTGCCCCACTCCCAGAGTAAGTGAGGTTGCCACTGTACAGTCAGGGAAGCAGGGGAATGTAGAGGTAATGATGCTTTCAGCCTTGCACAATTAAAAATCTAGTTCAACAGCTTGTATTTTCTTTTGCTGCTTCCTTGGTGTGAAAAGTTGCAACTAATAATCTTTATGGCCCAGTACCACCCCTTCACAGATGAGCATGATGGTGCTTTTGTCACTGTAAAAGGATCTGAGTCACACTTGGTGGTGGTGGTTTGTGATTGGAAGTGAAGCTGAAATACAGAAGCGAGGGCTCTGTGTCTGGAAGGGCTGGAAGAATTTCTCATTATCCTTTCTCCAGTACAAACTTAGGACTCCTTTTTTATTCCAAATCAGAGCAAAACCTCAAAAATTAGTGACTTTTTCCAAAGAATCCATATTGGAATGGCTGAAGCTGAAACCTTATGCATTTCTGAGCTATTGTCCTAAAGTCAACCACTTGGGTGAAGGTACACTCAGCACTTTGAGTCAGTAAATTCAGTGTGGACTTCTAGAAAGCCAAACAGATCAACTTTCGACATTTAATGAAATGGGTCTACTGAAAACAATAGTATAATTATTCAATTTTAAAAAATCCTATGCATACACACTAGGGGACAAAAAATTTTAATCTTGACATTTCCTATTTTTTTAATCTTTGACTTTATTTTCTTGTGACATTTGCCTTGTCTAATTTGACATTTGCCTAATTACCTCCATTTTTGTTTTAAAGTATAGGGCAAAATAGAATTTCAGTAACAGTGATTAACAGCCCCAGGATACATAAGCAAACTGCAACATCTAGAACCACCACCTCCTGCAGACTGAGACAGGACAGTAGTTTGTAGGAATGGTAAGCTCTCTTAGCTCTGCCTCAGTCTCCACTAATGGAAAGACTGTGAATTTTGCCAATGGGCTTCACTGTTATTTGGCAGAGAGAAATAGGCTTACCTTACATACATGGTTCCAGCTAAAAAAAAAAAAGCATTCTTCACTGGACATGGTCTTGGCTGCTGTTTTGCCATAAACTTCTTTTGCTGTCTTCTTTCTCATGCCTCTTAGTTCTTTCTCTTCTACCCAATTTTGGTATCCCAGATCATTAGACCATATCTTCCTCACCTTTTTGACTTGCTTTGCAGCTGCTTTTGCAGTCTTTCTACATCTGCTTCTTGCTTCCTTTCCTCATTTCACAAAATTAGTGAGAGACTTGATTGACTTGATTCTAGCAAGGCTACTGAGCATGATGGACAACTTGGCCAGATTTGGACTGAAAAATATGAGTGGCAAAGGGCATAAGCTGTACAAAAATGATTGTCCTTTTCCCTGAAGGTCAAATGGGACATGCTGAAGTATCTCAGAAGACCATCAAAATTTACCAACATGCACAAATTATTTTCCCCTGTGGTCATTCACAGACACAGCACTCGGGGCAGTGTTGATCCAGACAATGAGGTGTGATAAAGCCAGAAGAACTGAGAGTAGTCTTACCATGCAGCACCCTTTCAGGCTTCTCCTTGGTGAATTTTTCACCTTTCAAAGTCACAACTGATGTTTGACTAGTCAAAGAGATTAGTCATGGCAGTGCATATGTTCTGATAGCTCCAGATTCCTCCATCTCACCTCACTTCTAATTTAGTCTTGTGTGTAGTTAGGATTCCATTTTAGATTTAAATGGTTGATTTCTGAGTCAAATAACCAACATACTATCATTAGAAGACACTAAATTATTCAAATGGAGTGTAAAAATGTCACATTTCAACTTTGTTGACCCACCTCCTTGTTCAAAAGCAATTGAAATGGCTTTGCATTATGGCCTCAAAATATCATAGCTGATCAGGCTATGGTATTTGTCACATGTCAAATCTAAGAGGAGAAAAACATGGATCACTTCCTGATGTTTTCTGCCTCTTCAAAACAAAATAGATGTCTTTGGATTTTTTTTTTTTAAGAACTTTCTGACTTCGCATCATTTGTCCATAAAGCCTTCATATATAACCCTATTTTAATATTTTGGATAACTAAACATTTTGTTGTTGGGGTTTAAGAATGGTATTTTCCGATTCAGTGTTCCCATTGAAACCACTCCAGATCATATGCTGGTTGATCACTCCCCTCAGCAGGCTGGAGAGGAGAACTGGAGACATTAAAGGCACAGGTTGAGATAACAACAATTTACTGGAAACAGCAATAAGATAAGAAAATGAACAGCAGCAACAACGTCAATAGTAATGACAGAAGGTACAAGAAAGAGACAATTCACGTGGACACAGACACACCCCATTCCTGGAAAATGACACGAAGTTGCCTAGAGTTATCCATGTGTCCTGGCCGTGCCTCCTTCTGGCTACTGCAAAAATCAACTCTGTCCTGGCCAGAGCCAGGACATTTTCCGCCCCTTATTCTATTCCATTTCCATCATGCCCAGATCCTACACGTTCCAACTATATACATATGTCTACATATAAACATAAACATGAGTATCATTTCCATAGTCAATGACCATCCCTCCAAGGTGTCTGCTGACTTCCTTTAGTTGATGACTGTGGCTTCAGTCCATCCTAGGTATCTTCAGGGCAGGAGGGCTGGTGTGCTGTCAGGTGGTTGCAAGCTGCACCAGGAGCTCATAATTGGAGCAGTTCATATTCATTGTCCATGGTAGTTCTGGCACACAGTGGCAGTGTCATTCAGCAACCACCTTTATACAGTTCAACATTACAGATAGTTCTAACCCAAAAATCAAATTCCCTGGAGGTACACATTGTGTTTCCCTGTCCCAAATCCTTGAGCAAAAACAATGCCATGGATGGGTTTGCCTTTGCTTGAGGCAGGATTAATCCAAACTGTCTTCCCTAACACATTTCTCATATGCTCCACAGGGACTTTTTGTCTTTCTGCAGTATACTGAGGTTTTGATTGGGCAGAGCAAGCAAGGTAGATCCTCTAGTGTTAACTAATCGGGGGGCTGCCCTAAATGCAGATCCCAGTGTTGAAGGTCTCACCCCCCATTGCTTTCGATGTGGTTTTTAGCAGTTCACTGTACCATTCCTGTTTCCCAGAGACTGGTGCAGAATAGGGAATATGATGCACCCACTCAGTATCATTCTGGCCCAGGTGTCTATGAGGATATTTTTGAAATGAGTGCCATTGTCCAACTCTTTTCTTTTGGGGGTGCTATGTCACATGAGCTGCTTTTCCAGGATGGTGTTCTGGGCAGTGATGTGAGGCACAAGGTGCATCTCTAGCCATCCAGTGGTTGTCTCTACCATTGTCAGCACATAGCACTTGTCTAGGCAGATCTGTGGAAGTAATCAAATTTACAGATCTGTGATGTAGTCAAACTGCCAGGCCTCCCCACATTTTTATTTCAACCCTCGTCCCTCAGACCAAAGAGGTTTTACCCATTTAGTCTGACCGATCACAGTGCATGTTTCACAGTTAGGGATAACCTTGGGATATAGTGTCCACTCCAGTCACGAGCCCATCTGGATGTCGCATCTCTTCCCTGATGACTTGAGGTATTACAGGCCCACCAAGTCAGAAATAATTCACCCTTATGTTCCAGTCCAGATCCACCTGAGACACTTTAATCTTGGGAGCCTGATCCACCTGTTCATTCTTGCAATGTTCTTCAGTAGCCCAACTCCAACCCCCCCATATAATCAGCTACCAGAAAATGAAGGATACTCTTTCTTCACTGATGGCTCCTAGCATTTCGTAGGGATACATCAAAAATGGAAGGATGATGTATGTAGTCCTGCATGGTGAGTCACAGAAGCTATTGAGGGACAAGGTGGATCAAGTCAGGGTGCAGAGCTGAAAGCCATCTAGCTGGCCTCAGGTGTCACGGAACAAGAGGAATGGCCTCTACACTGACTCATGCATGGTGGCAAATGCTCTCTAGGTGTGGCTACAACAGTGTACAAAGGGTGATTGGCAGTGCAGAGGGAAACCACCTGAGCCACTGAACTGTGGCAAGACACCACTACCTGGGTAGAGAAGTTGGCTGTAAAAATACATCATGTAGATGCACACAAATCTTCTGTATTGCTCCTCTCTGGAGCTGCCACAGCATTCTCCTTGTAAATATTCTGCCACTTTATCAGGTTTGTGTAGGTGAACTGCTAAACCATTGAAGCAGAGAATTTCCCCAAAAAGTGGCCCATTCTCTCCCGCACTCTATGCTACTCATGACCGTCCACCCTCAGGGCAGATCTCTGAATGACCTCCCTAGAAATCTCTGTCCTGACTCTAAGTATGGCGTGGACTTCACTGAGGAGATGTGGCAGACTTAGCAACAAGAATATGCTTTCCTTAACATCCAGCAGGAATTAAAAATTCTCAAAAGCTGTTTTAACAGGTCTGAAGGTGGAAAAGGGGTGAAAAGCTGGGGTAAATCATCTTCCCCGTTTCCCCCCACAGACTGGGTGTGATTATTAATGGATTCCCAGAGCTAGTGCCTGAGTAAGGATAGGAGAGAAACACTGAATACTCATCCCAAATGATTTTTATCTTACCAGGTCATAAACTGATACTCCATAGTACAGCAACAAAGTAATCCCGATTCCTCTCCCTGTTCTGAGAAAGAGCACCATTGTGAGCGCATAGTGGATATACCAAAACATGTACAGGGTTAGGTACCACACCCACATGAGCAGACCAAGCAACATTGTGACCAGTAGGTCTGGACCTAATGCAACAAATCAAATCAGATTAGATCAAATTCATTTTCAGCTCACTCTGGGTAGAACTGTTGTTGTCTCAACTCTATGTGCTTCACATTGGGCACCAAAGAAGGCTGCTGTGTTTTAGGAATGGTATTCTCCAATTCCGTGTTCCCGCTGTAACCATGTGCTGCTCCATCACTCCCCTTCTCCTTGGCAGGCTGGAGAGGAGAATTGTAGGCATTAAAGGTAAAGTTTAAGAGATAAGAACAATTTTTACTGGAAAAAGCAATGAGATAAGAAAACGTACAGTAACAACAACAATGCTAATGACAGAGGGCACAAGAAAGAGGCGAGCAGTTTGATGTAGGAGGCAAACCCCCCCACAATAATACCCAGCCACTCCCTCCACCACACTACCCTGACCCAGAAGTGAGCCTTTCTCCAGAAAATGACATAAATTCCCCATTAAATGACATGGAATAACCTCCAGGTCCTAGCCATACTCCCTCCTGGCTACTGCAAAAATTACCCCATCCTGACCAGAACCAGGGCAATTGTGGAGACAGATAAAGATAATAGCATTTTATACTGAAAATTTTAAAACTCTGAAGGGGAAGCAAAACCTGCAGAAATTTTATATACCATATTTAATATCCACACGTGTGTATGAGCGTATGTATGTATATATATGCTTATCGAAAATCCAAAGAAATTTAGTTAATTAATCTGTTAATTTCTGTCAGACTTTAAATATATTTTAAGTGCTGTTGTTCTTCACTCTTCTGGTGTGGTATGTTCAATGTGAAAATCACTTTACATGACTTCTGTTCTTCAGTAGCTATAAGTTTCTTTCTAAAACAGTGTTGTTGTATGTAAATTTGTGCTTTTGTCCACAGGAATTAGAACCAAAATTTTAGTTACGACTGGAGTAATACTTTAATTGAAATAATGGGGCAGAGTGAAGTTTTCTTTATCCAACAACCCATGATAAAATTTCACGCTAGGGTTTAACCCTTCAGTGCAGACTAGCTAGCTTAAAACTAGCTGCTTTTGCTTCTTTACGTGATTTCAGGAGTCTCATGTTAAGATTGACGATAATTTTAACGTATTCTGTACCGTGAAACAGCTGGAGAACAGAAGCCATATATCGAGTTGCCATTTGTTTTTCCTTCTCAGTTGTGTATGTGTGTGAGTATTTACCTGTTTTCACCAATGTTAAGCAAGCATTTCAGATAGTGTTTAGGATGTATTTCAGTTGCTATTAATAAGGTTGTTGGATCTGGATAATGTTATAGAATTCTTTTCTTTCTCTCTCCCTTCCTTTTTTTTCTTATAATGCTTAGTTGGTAAGTATGATGCCGTATTTCAGAGCTGTTGCTTCATTGCACATAACTAACTCATCACTCTCTTTAACCTGTAGCATGAGCAGCAATTGCATAATGAAATTCGAAATTCCGTTTTCTGTGCTCATCTGTTAATACCCTTCAATCTCTGCGGTTCGTGTCTCATGTCTCACACCTGTTATCTTTTATCTTTTCTCCTTCCCCTTCCTCACTTCTTTCCACTCCTCCTTCCTCATCACTTCTTCATTCTCAACAAAGAAAGAAATGCTGTGATATTTCTTCTCCTTCCAAAACCTCCACTAGAAAGCATTGGCCACATCAAGGTAAAGGGCAAAGGCTTGAAACGGAAGGTCTTTCACGCTAGCTGTGAATGGTATGCTGTGCAAAACAACAACGGTTATTTTCTATTCTCTAATTTCCACCATTTGAAATGCTTTAATTTCTTGTAAAATCAGAACAAGATAGAATTTCAGAAAATGTGAATGCATGTTTCCCTGCTTGCCTTTTTCTGTAAGGCACATTGAGTCAGGCATTATCATGCTTTTCCAGATTGTTTGGCAGTGAAGTACCTAGTTCATGAACAAAATTACTGTCACCAGCTGGGGAACAAATAACAGCCCTTTCTCTCCCCTGTCACTCTGATGGGTCGTGTCAGTTTGAAGATAGAAAGTACCATGCTTTTGCTCTGGAGCAGGCAGGTGAGGTACCAGGCAAGAACAGCCAGATTGCTAAATACCACAGGTTTGTGACAATCTTTTAAATTTGCTCATAGATTTCTTACCTTATGACCTCATTTGATTTTAGCGGAATCTTTCAAGATAAATCATGACCAGTTTTGAATGATTTTTGCACCCTTTATATGTGAAATGTATACTGAGGCAGAGAGATCTTCAGTTCTGATTATTGCATTATTATTTTAAAGAATTACCAGTAATAGCATGATGTGGAAGAAATAGCAAGTGATTTCTGGCTTACTGCAGTCCGCAGGGGTTTTCCCATTGACACCTGCAGGACCAGGCTTCTGTCTCTAAATTATATGGGTTAGAAGCCTTCCGAGGCAACTGAGGTAGTTGAGTTCAATCACACTGTCAGTGGCTGTAAATGGCTAATGAAAACGCAGTTTAGTTTTATGGATGGGAGTTCCTAGTATTAATTTTCTACAGCATGGGAAAGACAATGTAATTTTGATTTCATATTTTCTCCTTTTCCTTTTGTACGTCTGTGGAAGAAGATTTGGAGACAGGCTGTTTGTAGGAAAGAGCTTTGTCCCCTTGCAGTGAGGACTCTGGGGATACTGGAGCATAGCTCTGGGCACTGGGCTAATGAATTAAATATCATTGTCTCAAATTCATCTTGTTCCTTTTACAAAGAAACGTTAACATATAGTGCATCCAGTTAGTACAATCTGTTCAAGCTTCTGCCTTGTGGGCCCTGTAGGAATTTGCCTTTTGAAGCACAAACTAAAGTTGGTATGGGAGAAGATGTTTTGCTCTCTCAGTTGGCCCCCAATTCACTCCACCTCTTCAGCAGCATTCCTAGAGCTCCCTTCATGTGCAATGAGCTGTTAACCTTCATGTTCTCATTAAAGACTGGATTCTTCTGGGTTGTGGTTTGACTAATGATTCCCTATCCCTGCAAGGGAACTGGAGCTGTTTGTTTTCCTGGTTAGCGGGAGAACATTGCCCACTTCAGTGCTGCCTCAATTGCTCAGAGCAAGGGGGTTCTGCAGTCCCATAGCTCAGTGGTTTCTGGAATCATCTTTAGGGGTGGATTTGTGGCAGTTGCTAATTCCATGAGCAATACCATCACCCACAGCTGGTAAAGGACTAGGAGACGCTGTGGCAGTGACAGCAGCACTGAAATTCCTGTCTGCCCCTTGCTAAGAGATCCCGTGCTGCGAGTGCGGAAGGCGGCACTGACGCGTCTGGTTCTTGCTGTCCTCTGCAGGCTTCTGCCCAGAGACTCAGCCGGGAGAAACTCCAGCAGCAGCAACAGCACAGGTGGATGGAACAGACTTAGCCTCTCCAATGTCTCCTCGGACTAGCAAGAGCCGCATGTCCATGAAACTGCGCCGCTCCTCTGGCTCAGCCAACAAGTCCTAAGTGGCGAGATGCCTGCAGCTTTCTAGTGAAGAGCACTGGCCACCCTTCCCACAGCGACTCACCGCGTTTTGGTTTTTTTTACTGCTCACACCTTTCATTCAAGGATAATGTCTCTCATGCGTGTGCGCCCATGCCCTGCATACTCCTTTTCTGTATGTTTATTTTAAACAGTGACACTGGAATTTTAATATTTTAGCTTTGTTTTTTTTTATCAAACTCCAGTCTGCCTTTTTTTTTTCTTTGCAGTGCAGTTTGTACCCTGCACCTTTTACCTACTTGGATAATTATGGATGATTAACTTTGGGTTTTAACTCTGGTTGATCTCGAGTCAACATGGAATTGGAGACTGCAGTTGGATTACACTATATTTATTGTGCCCCATTGCAATTTTCTCTGTAACAAAGAAAGAAATATGTACAATTTGAAAATGAATGTACAATTTTAAATTGAAGTTGCATTTGTAAAGTCTTTGTCAGACGTCACAACGTTAATGCACAAGATGTGTACAGGTTATTTATGTTGAGAATAAAATAGTTCAATGGCGTTTCACGTATTACAGAATCCAAATGAAATAATTTGCTCATAGCACCCTTTCATCATAAAGCAATGTATCATTTCATAATTCTGCAGATAATCTATGCCAGAAAAAAAAAAATCACTATCCTGAAATTCTATTTATGCTCGGCTTCCAAATATTTTTATAATGTTTGTTTTTCCAAGTGGTGTCAATAGTAAATGCCATTGAGTTTCATGAGTTTTAGCCATTATCATTATGCTGTTCCATCTAGATGTATATTCTTTTTTCTTACATAAAAAAAATTAAAAAGAAACAATCACTTTCCTGATAGAAATTCATTGCTGTGATGATGGATACTAGGGAAGAAAAGGGAACATGCTCTGGGAGCCTGGCCTGAAATGCTGATAATTTCAACCTTGTGAGCGCAGATTAGTACATGAGTTCCACCCACCCAGAGGTATTTTCCTACAGAAAATTAAATGCTCACATTTTGAGTCTAGTAAACAACAAAATGCTGTTAACAAAATGTAGCATGGCATCGGTACTAACTGCATGTGTAAATATATGGGCAACAATAAAAAAAGAAATTATGTATTGTCATTCATGTAGTATCTACAAATTTGTAATGGTTGAAGAGAAGACATGCTATTTAATAATCCAATAAAATTATTCTTACCACCTTTTGTATATTAGTTATTCACCTCACTGATTAGATCCTTAGTCCAGTTTATAGAAGAACTGTGTATTACATGCACATGGAGCAGTTAAATGCAATACACAGCTTAGTTTTCCTTTGTATTAAAAAGTACACACAAGTTCTCAAGAATGTCCGACTGAAAACTTTTCCCCAGACCTAGTGAATACATTGCATATAGCTCTGCAGGTAATACAAAGCATTGGCTGTTCCCTCTGGCAGGCTGGTTGTTCAAGTGCTGATTGTAGGAGCAGTTAATAATCATCACGTTTGCGTGGTCTGGAGCCCTTCATCTTTGGCTACACAAGGAGAGAAAGAGGAACCATGATTTAAAAAAAAACCCCAAGCCTAGTGACTTTCTCCAGGGGCACGCTCATTTAATTGCATAAACAGGCATTTTTACCTAAGTCTCTGTTGCCAACAAACGACAGAAAAAAGCACAACTTAAATTAACATGCTTTATTTTTGGCATATTAGTAAGTTGCAAGTTTAGCCTCCTTTGTTGGAAAGCAAATCTTGGCTGCATTAGGTTATATTGTATTAATTCATTTGTCCAGGTTCTGGAACTAAAACGACAAAGTCCGTGAAGCACATTTAACATAAAGCACTTATCACTTGCTTGCAGCCTTTGGGCATGATACATCTTTTGTTGTGTGTAACAAAATATAAAACTACAGAAATAATTGCTTTGGAGGATGCTAATCGAGAGATTGAAATGTTTTGCATGCTCATGTCAGAGAGAGTGTTAGAACAAAGACTACGACTGGGATCAATTTGGTTCTTCAGAAGTCACCAGCTGACCCACTTTGTCCTGCTGAATTCAAGAAAGGCATGAGCTTTCTTTTAAATATTTTATTGAATTTTCTTGCCCTTATTTTTAGCCTCATCTGCTATCACATTTAGAAACAAGCACTCGTGGAAAAAATAAATAAGTAAGCAAATTAACAAACAAACACTGGCTGAAGTGTAGTAGCTGGTAAATTCAACAGCATTTCAAAGCATTTGGCCAGAGCACTGTCAAAGCCAGGGAATACATCCCGCGGGTTGCTTTGCTAAAGGTAGGTGTCGTTAGGGAGAAGCGCCTATCACCCGCGCTTCAGCAACATGTCTAAAGACTGCTTCATGTCCTAATTTCAGCTGTTCACAAGACTCGGAGGAGCTCACATCAAAAGCGCAGCTTACAGGGGAGAGGGCTCGAAGGCCGCCTGAAAAGGCGAGCCGCACACGGGGTGCTTTCCGCCTGCCTGCGGTGCAGCGGCCGGCAGGGAAACGCTGCCCACCCCGCCTGGTGAGACCGAGCTGCTCTTCTGGCTACTGTCCGTGCCGCACTAACAAGCCACTAAGGGAGCGGAGCAGCTTTTGGAACGGGCAGCTGGCAGAGACGTGTGCTTTGCCTACCACACAGTTGCTAGAGTACAGAGACGCACAGCAAGCAGGAGATGCGTACTTAGCTATAGAAGATCAACACCTCGTATTTCAGTTAAGCAGACAGCACGATTAATTTCCCATACGTTTTGCTAGCTATTATGTGACTTGACACTGACTTAATATGAACATTTACCTTCTCAGCTACCTTAGTACAGAGTACACCACGAACGTTGAAGCTCGGGGGCTAAGGCTATTAAGACAAGGTCACTAGATCAGGCTCCTTTTCTCACGAAAAATAATTCCTCTCTTTAGATACCATATATACAGCCGTACTTCTATCCGTGGCTACGGAAGATGTACTGGCGGTGGGCCGCCACCCGACGCCTCGGCACTGCCCGCCTCCCGGCAGATGCTGGCGGGGCTTTGTCGCCCGTTGCCGCCGGCCCGGGGCCTGCCGGTGGCTGGGGAGCTGCG
>WBNO01003394.1:58555-80243 GCA_013400575.1 Peucedramus taeniatus | reverse complement strand
GGAGCGGGCCGGGGCTCCCGCCGCCGGGGCGAGCGCGCCCGGGCTGCGGGGACGGGCGGGGTGTGTCGGGGAGCGCACCCCGGGGCCTGTGAGGCTGAGTGAGGCGCGGGGCCGGGAATGGCTCCGAGATGGGAGAGACCCCGAGCTGGGTCACGGGCGCTGCCGCCTCGGCCGAGAGGCCGGACGGGGCTCGAGCAGGAGCGTCTGCCGTGGGTGTTCGTGCCGGTGCCTTCATCCGCTGCCGGGGCCGCACGGACCGCCCCGCACCCCCTTCCGCTGAAGGGAGCCAGAGCTGGGAACCGGCTCCGTCCTTCGGCACAGCCACATCAGGAGTTTTCCCAGAAGTAGCCAGAAAGCTCCGGTATTGCGGTGAGCTCCCAATGCAAAAGCAGGGCTGCCGGGCTGCCACCGCCGCGTAAAATGCTAAATCACGACTCCGCGCAGGGGCCATGGATGGTCCCTTGCACCCTCACCCGCGGGCAGCCTCCGGATCCCAGGGGAGGCAAGATTGAGGTGTGGTACAGCAAACTGCAAAAGCGCCCGAACCTCTCCCAGTCCCGCCCCGAGGCAACTCCCGGCCCGTTCGCGGCTGCCGTGAGCCTGGAGGCAGGAGCCGTGTTTGCTAAAGCACGAATCGCCTTTTTAGAGGAATCGAGCGCACTGGCAGCGGGGTCTCAGCAGCCCCTCCGGCCCCCCCGCGCGGTACCAGCATCTCCTGCTGGACCGCCCTGCCCCGAGCGCGGCTTTGGCGGCAGGACGGTGCTGTCCCGCCCCCAGAGCTGCTGCCCGCAGGACACACGAGACGGCGAGCCGCTGGAAATGAGCCTCGCTCCCTCCCTGACCGGGGACAGACGGCCCTTGCCAGGGTAGCGCGGTCGGACTCACTCTGCTGGAAGCATCGCCTGGACGGAGGAAGTAGAGGACACCAGGAGAAAGGGAGAAACAGCACCTCTGGTTCGAGGGGCTTTCCAGAGGTGGAAGAAAGACGTGAAGCCTTCATGCAAGACCAGAGTTCCTCCCACCTGCTCAAAACTCTCTCTCAAACCACTTCTCTATGTAAGTGCTCCAATTACATTTGCTTAGCAAAATCTTAATCATGTTTTACATTATTCTCCTCTCCCATTTTCCTCCATTTTCATGGTTGCACTGAATCTCAGATTAGATTATGTACTCCACGGGCTAGAGATAACCCTTTGCTAGTACAAACCACTGTAACTGGGACCAATGAGCCATACTTTCATGCAATTAGGCCACTCCACTGACTGGCTGCTTGATTTTTACCCAGAGTTTTTTACCTTTGTAGCTGGACTTCCCAGCTACATTTCTCACTGAATACCTGGATCTCTGGTTACAGATCCACTGTTCCTCCAAGTGATATGTAAATAGTTCTTTCCGTTTCCCCTTGTAAGCAATGTAACATTTCATTTGCTTTTGTCACATTACAAAAACAGTCTGTGATAGGAATGTCCAGTTCTGGAATGTCCAGTTCAGTTTGCAGTCCTAAGAGGTGAGGAATCCAACGATGCCTTTGCCTTTTCCAGCACAGGAGTGGCTGGAGGTAGAGTACCAGTTGGAAAGCATGTGTATTGAGTGCTTACTGAAACTCCAAACATTTTTCCAGTAAAAGCTGTATATTGGAGTTGCATCAGGGAATTTCTCCAGGCCCCCAGTGTCATCATCTGACATGGCCAAGACATCATGGGAAAGCTTGGGGAGTAACCTACAGTCACAGATGTGGAATCACTGCTCGATCTCCCCAGCTGTGTCCCTCCTGCAGTGCTTCTCAGCTCTTCCCTGTGATCTGGTGCCCATCTGTGCCTCCCCCTTGCTCACAGAGCCCTCCAGCACAGCCCTCTCGTAGCTTTCTAAACTTGCCTCCAGGTTATGATCAGTTTCTAAGGTGGGACCCAAAACTGTAGAACCCATCACTCCACCCTGGTCTTGCTGCAGCATGTGCCAGTGCCTGCAGGTGTCTGACAAAAACACTGGCAAAATTGCCTGGGGATTCAAGCTGGTTCAGCCACCTTGTGACTTATTTCTCCCAATAAATATACTGGTTTCCCCAGTACAAACTCCCAGTGCCCTGGCTTCCACTTGGAAGGGTCACAATTATTCTGTGATTACAGATTATTTCTCCTCCCACATTTACAAGAGAATGTAACCGTGGTGACTGGCATTATACCCAACTCTCACAGCTTCTGAGCTTTCCAAACTGTTACATGGGTTTATCTTCTTGCCATCCTCCTTTACTCCTACCAAAAATTTTACAGTTAGAAAATTCAGATAATTTATAATAGTAGTTAACAATGCTGTGGACAGACCTCCAAATCCTGGGTAAATTTGATGGATTTTTATTTTTTCACTGTCTTATTACATTTCATTAGTCCCATCACCTAGCTGAGAGTGTAGCAGTACACCCTCCTGAACATGCTACTGCAGGGAAACTTTATTTAAGGCCAAAGCTTTTGTAAGCAAGGAGCTGAATGATGTTATTGCTCCTGTCCTCACACTGTGTTCTCTACAGTCTGCTAAAATCAGGTTGGCCTTGATGAAACGTGTTGGCTGTTTACACATGAGAGTCATCCTTATATGATTGAGATTAACCAAAGGGTTAATCCCACAGTAAATAGGAAATCAAACTTCTAGTGGAAAAATGCAGTAGTTAGTGGGAACTGGCAGGGTGAAAACAAGAGGAACCAGTTCCTCGTCTTGCATCCTTTGCTTCCTCAGTCCATTCCCTCCTCCCTGGTTGAGGCTGAATGCTGGTGGGCTGGGGAATGGAAACAAGAGTAGTACAGCACTGCTCTGCCTCCCTTTTTGCTGAAGTTTCTCATTTGGTGTGAGGGGACTTTTAGCCTTGTTCATAACTTTGCTGCTAACATAAGCCTGAGGGACTCATTCAAGCCTTGCCAAGATTCAGCCATCAGATTCAGAGATGGCTGGGCCAACCTCTTGGGGACCTTCCAAAGTGAGGACAATCTTCAGATTCCTCTAAATTCCTTTCCATGTTGCTGCCTTCTCTTAGGGACGTGGTTTAGTGGTTGGCTTGTCAGTGCTGGGTTAATGATTGAACTCTTAAAGGTCTTTCTCAACCTAATCAATTCCATGATTATGTGACTCTGGAGGATGCTCCATCTGATTGTCCAGGGTGCTCCAGAGTTTGGCACTAGAAGCTCATCATCCAGATCCCTGTATGTCCCAGCAGTCAGGAGACTGTCATCTCTGGCTGTGAAGTAGGGATACCATTGCTTTCAGCCCCAGCATGCTTTCATGTCTCCAGCAGCTCCAGGACACCTGCAGACCTGTGCAGACACTGAAGAAGAGGTCTAAACCTCCATGGTCCTCAATAAAACATTGTCAAGCAAGTGGGCAGCTGCATTTATATTTCTGAACAGTCTTGGGGCATAAACAGCAAGAGGAATGTATGACAGAAATGCCAGCTGGCAGAAAGAAGGTCTTAAGTGAGGTCTGGTTCCCAGAGAAAACCCTAAAAACTCTTCTGGGGGCTGAGGGGACAGAAAGAAAAAGAGAAATTCCTTTTGCCACTCTGTAAAAGAAAAAATAACCACAATTTAAAAAAAAAGTAGAGTTAAAAATAAAATAGAGAATAACTATAAGCAAAGGATTAAAGAACATTTCTCTCCTTCATGTTTCCCCTCCCCACCACAAAAAAAAGTTGTTGTGGTTGAGTTTTTTATATTGCAGGATTTCAAATAAAGTTGACTTTTAAATCTTGCCCTGACATCTGGTTTGTAATTAATGGAGCAGTAAATAGGAGGGAGACAGAAGCTGCCTCAGAAGCCTGTCCTTGATACATGACTCCCCAGCAATATAGCCAGATGAGTGATACCACCCCCAGGCTCCAGCACTTAAACAAAATCCAGGCTGGTTTTGGTGGCAACACAAGCCATTTCATCTTCCCCCTAGAACAGGGCTGCCAATTATCCTGCTGAGGTTGGGGATTTGATGCTGGTGACAGACACTGAAGGAAATATCTGCATTATGAGGATACAGATTGTCTAATATAACTGACCTTGCTAGTATCTTAATTGTGTTTTGTTTTACCTGAGGACAATCTGCTTCAAGAGGAAAATGATGCTAACAGCTGCTATGTTTTCTTCATTGCTCAAATATTAACAAAATCTTTCTGTAAAGGAAGGTACAAAACGCTGTTCTGTGAAGGTACTTGGGTTAGAGGGACCTGAAGGGTTTTGAAGACACTATGAAAACATTTAACCTTCCTCTTTTCCCACAAATGAAGTGATGCTGTGAAGTGGTCCCATCACTTCACCATCACTGAGGTGACACTGGGAGGACAGTGGTGCCATGGCTCCTGTCCCTAATCCATAAGTGAGCAGCTGCATAAGGGCCAAAGGAGCAATCTCACGTTTGGGTTCTTCCCCACCTCCATCTGCATTAGCCCATTGCAGGTAAACCAGGTCCTCTCCAGGGAGCAGACTGATGTTCCCAAACTTATAAAAGTTACAGGAGACTCCATGGGACCATTATGACTTTCATTACTTTATTACAGATTTCAGCTGGATTTCAGCTCATACCCCTCAGGCTGAAGCCATTCACTATTGGCCAAATTTTCCTGCAATGGAGTTATTTATTGGTATTGCCATGTCATAAATAGGATGATTTGGCTTCCTTTGGCATGAGATTCTCAGCAGTCGGTTCCCTACATGCATCACTATATGTTGCAACTCACTGAAAAGAAGATCTCCTAGTACAGAAGGCCATGGTTACCAATTATTTGGATATCAGTAGTGGCTTCCAGGGAGGCTGAGTCCCATCTGGGCTCAATGCAAGGTGTGTGTGCAGGTGGATGGTTCTGTGTGCAAAGAGAGCAACAGCTGAAGAGACCAGAAGACAAGGCAGTGGGAGAAATAGAGGCAGTGGGAGAAATGGAGGCAGTGGGAGAAATTAAGTGTCTGAAACTCCATGCCTGCCTCCAGTAAAGGGAAACTCCATGCCAGCCTCCAGTAAAGTTTAGATAGGACAGAGAAATGTGCTGGTTGCCTAATTTCCCAAAAGGGCTCGATCTAGGAGGCTTTCAGAGAGCAGAGATCAGGAGCAGATGAATCACAGCCACAAATACTTAATTCTGTTATGGTCACACTTCATCCTGCTCTTGTGCTGGCACTGGAACGTATTCAGTTCTGCAGGAATGTGGTGCAGGGGGCTGAGCCCACAGGGAAATATTTACATTTTTTTTCTTCCTCTCCCCCCCCGCCCCATCATTCATGCCCCTGTTCCAAGGCCACCTTATTCAATAAAATTCCTCTGACTCAGAGGTGCAACAGGTAATTCCCCAGGGCTGTTGCCCAAGACCTTTCCACCACCCCTACTCCAAGATACTCTCTCTCTATTTCTCCCTCAATTTTCTTCAGGTCACACCAAATTCCCAGGTACTTTTCCAGCTAGAACTGGATGCATTTCCTGACAGAAGTCTGCTACTGTGTCTTTGCTTGCCTATGCAAAGGAACGGCAGGATTTGTTGTAGAATAAGGTGCAGGTATAGCCTGGCCACTGCAAAGCAGCTGGCAGTGCAGGAGCCACCACTGCCAGCAGCAGTTGCAAAGGGAGATGGAGCATGGGAGATGCTGATAAGGAAAACCAGTGGCAGGGGGTGGGAGAAGACAAGCAAACCAACATGGAGAGCTGGCTAGAAACAGCTGGGCAGAGCAGCACCCAGATGGAACAAGATGGAAAATTGCATTACAAGGCAGTAAACCACATCTGAGCTGGGTGCCTGCATCTCAGAAAAGCAACAAGGAGGATGATAGCTCCCAAAAGGAAACAGTAATTCATCTCTGTGCAGGGAATGGGACAGAGGAGGGCAAAGCAAAGGCGGCGCTGAGCCAGAGAGCTGCTGCTCTTTTCTGACAATGCACCTCCAGCTTCTGAGCACATCCACCTTGATCTTTCACAGGTGAGACCTGGCAAATGCCCATTGTGCAGGAAGCTTCAGAGAGGTGATCTTTCAGTGCCAGCTCTTGGCAGGTGTGTCAGGATGGAGAGTCTCCCCTCTTTTTTTTTGTGGATGAACACCCATGTGCAACCCTGAAGGGCAATGGCAAAATGCTTTGCTGGCTGATGAGGTAGGAAAAGGGAAGATGCATCAGTGCTTCAGGAGGATCTAAAACCAAAGCTCCTCTTCAGCTTCCCTCCCCTCTCCAGGTGGCAGTGCCTGCATGCAAGGCAAGGGCAGTGGTGACTGGAGGATGTCTCCAGCAGAACCCAGGGAAAAAGCACCACCAAGCCAAAATCATCATGCATATATCTCATCTTGAAAAATTTTGAAAACATTTTTTCCACTTAGGACTTAGCCCTCTTTACTTCAAAGCCAGGAGAGGGGACTCAAAACCAGCATCATGCTCCAAGTACTGCTAAGGTAATGATCCCTAGCAGCTGCCATGCAGGATTCTCCACTTACATTTGTTTTGCTTCTTTTATGACATTTAATCAAAGTCTTGCTATCCTAAATATTAATTAAAGTGCTTGGAGACAAGGCCTAAATTTCATTTTGCCTCCCAAGTTCACCAGCTTCATCCTGCTCCTCCTCCTCCAAATATGTTTTTCTATAAATTACTGGCACTGTTTCTGTTGATAGTCAACATAATCAAACATTTGTAAGCATGCTGTCTCTTCAATCTGTTCAGTTGATGCACTTTACCTGATCTTTCATTAAAGTAATCAAAACACTTGCTGTGCCACGTCTAATGAATGTTGCATGTATGATTAAGTACTTTCATTCATATTGCAAGTTTGATTTAATGTAATCTGCCTTTCAGACAGCCATTAGCCTAGCTCCTGCGTGAATTCGATTAATTGGCTGAATTCTTCCAGATGTCCTTTAAGTATTACAGGAATTTCTATGTAAAAACAGCAGGGACCATCTCACAGAGAAGCAAACAATGATACGTTATATTGCTGCCATGACTTACAAAAAGCTGGATTCATTTTCATTAATAAAACATCTGTACTGCTGCACAGCTATGCATCAAGATGCATTTATTTTATATGTTTATTTCTCTTATGACTATAAATAGACAGTTAAACAGAAGCACAGTATGTTCAGTTGGAAGATACACAAACAGAACTGTATCAGAAAGGAAAAATCGAAATAAAGAATGTCAGGGTTAGGACTTACAAAACAAGCATCATGTGTTTTAACAAACATGGCAGCAACTCCTATGGCTACGTGGTATTTCTTAGGATAAAGGCATTTTTCTTAGAGCATGATGAATCTGAAAGCAGTTGGTTCCTGGGCTGAAATGTCCTGTGTCCGGTTTATGTTTATATGGCTAATTGTACCTTTAAGTGGGAGGAAAAAATGCAGTTTGGCATTTTTAAATGGTATGCAGTAAAGAGAAAAAGTGTCATTAAAATAAACTGGTTTTCTTAATTCTCAATATGAAAATTGTTTGGGTTTTTTTTTTTTTAAACCACAAAGTTACACTTCAGAAAGTAATCACTTTTTCCTAAAAGCAAAGTCCCCAAAAGCCAGTTTGTGTTTCAGTGCCTACTGGACCCAGCCTGTGCAGGACGTGGTGCTGTTTCAGGGCATGGGGAGGATGCCTCCACAGCTCAGAGTAGCTGCCTTCACTTTCTGCTGACCTTACTAGATCTGATAGCACCTTTTGAAGAAGGATGTGAAATCTCAGAACCTTCTTGCCCCTTTGTCTTCCCTCTCCCTGCCTACCCTTCTCATCCTCAGGAATGAGCCCATGGGGCAGACTGGAGAAGTCTGGCAGGAGTTTGACCCTGTGGCCGTGAGCTCAGCACAGCTTAATTTTCCTGAATGTGTGGCACTTCTCATCTAAGCCAGAGAGCTGCAGGGCTCTGCCTGTCACCACTCGCTTTCACTGGGCTCTGCCAAGTCAGGAACTGAGGAAGGGAGAGCAGCAGCAGCCCTGCAGCAGTGTTGCAGCTCTCCCCAGCAGTGCTCCATCAAGTGGCTCCATCTCACCTGGGGAACAGCCGGGTCACATTCTTCCCTCTCCTCCCTGGCTCCCCTTTCCCAGCTGCTACACAGCCTTCTAAGTGTGTTTGATCCTTGAGGTACCTCACCTGTGCTAGGCAAATTATTGCCACTTTGCACCATGTCAGGACTTTACTGACTGCCCTGTCAAAATGAGCAGGAGCTTGTATTAGCCAGTTCATTTTCAAGGGCTGTTTAAATAGAGGATGGATTTGCAGGAGACATTTGAAATAATACTGTTCAGCAAAACTTAAGTGGTACAATGAAAGGGATTGAGACTTGCTAAACTGTATCTCCTTTTCCCAACATAGTCACTGCACTGGCCAACAGCTTGCTTCCTTGTGTACACATTCTCCTCTGCTTTCACTTTTTCTGTTTCTTGCTTTTGTTCCAATGTTGTCTATAATCCTCCTATAGCAAAGGTACCCATAAAAATTCTTATTTATATTATATTTTCAATATTATCTTTATCCTACTATGAAAAACATTTTAAGACTCATTTTCTGCCACAGCTGTGCTGTGACACTGCTCCAGTACCCACATAACCTCATGAAAGCCTGTCCCTGCTCGACTGTGCCTAAATCGTTACACTCACCCATTGCAAGGGTTTCCTGCCCATGACAGGGAAAGCAAAACACAGAGAGCTGATTGACTCCCTTGATCTCTGCTCCAGAGGGATTTTCTTAGCAGGGAGAGCAGTGGGTTGGCTGGAGAAGGGGAGTGAGTGGTGACAGGAGGTGAGGCAGGCTTTCCTCGGCAAGCCGCAGGAGCCTCAGCAGCAGCGGCAGGAGAAGCACTTTCCCGTTTGAGACAGATCAGACACCTGACTCTCAATACAACAAAAGCAATTTCTAGATTTTTGCAGAGAAGAAAATGGTGTAAATTTCACCTATAGGTGACCAATCTGAAAATTAAATGTAGCAAAGCAAAGCAAGCCTTTTCTAGTTGCCAGTGCTGTGTGATTTTCAAGGCAGATGTGGAAAAGTCACATCTTTTGAAGCCCGCGAGACTGAAAAATTAAATCAGGGGGCTTTGTTATTGATGCTTTTCTAATACAAATGTTTTGAAATCCCTGCCTTTCATGTGTCTCTTACAAATAAGCAGAAATGTGTGATGAGTCATCTTTGCTTTTAATTCCTTTAATAGATTCTTACCTCACCCGCTAACATCTAAACAATTCTCGTTTCTGCAACAATCCCTTCCTCAGTGGTAAATATTGCTCTCAGACAACATCTTTTTTGGAGGTTCATTATGTTCATTCTGTGGCTGAGACTCATTATACTCAGTTATTTATTTAAAAGAACAAAATGACAGCAAATGCCTGCATGTATCATGTCTCCCTTTACACATATATTAAATATATTTCAGCAACAAGGCCCAGCACTCTCATAGTTTTGAAAAAAACAGCTGGCCTTCCTTCCTAGCCATCACTCCTCGAGAAAGGAATACTGAGAGGTGATGGTGGAGTCTAACCTTGCCTGCTAAATGAGATTCCACTGACGCTAATGGGAAATTTGGCAAAGACGGGAAAATAATTTATGAACTGTTTGAATATTTTCAATTATAAAATAAAAAAAAAAAACCTTGGCGAATTATTAAGAAGGAAGAAGAAAATGAAAATGCCACTATAAGGCATGGTGAAATGGTATATGTGGAACCAGTCCAAGAAATAATTTTGATACCTAATGACAGGTTTGAGTCTTCCTGGAGTACCAAAGTATTACCCATCTCACTGAAGAGCTTGACAAAAAAAAGCTCACAACCTTTACACAGGGAAAAGTCCTCAGCCATTTAAACTAACACTTCACTAATCCAGCATTCATGTCTTCTGTTCATGTTCTTCTAAACCAAACCCCAAGTCTAGAAGCAACCCCCACTTCTGTTCACACCCGACTGCCTCTGGCCCTCAATGGAGAGGTTCTAACTGGTGCACAGTCATAGCAAAAGGTTTTTGAGATTATGATCAGCATAATTATAAAAATGGAGTGAGGTTTGTCCTCAGCGAGCTGTAAAATACATTTTTAACTAGGCCATTGATACAGCAGAGACAAGATGAAAAACAAGAGAGCAGGGCAAAGTTCGGCTGTGTGGCCATTCTGGGAAATGACTGAAAAACAAGAACAAAGCTATTCAGAGCAGGTTGTTAAAGAAAGAAAATATCTTAAACAAGCCGAAAAGATAGGAAATAGAAATATGGCACGGTCGCTTACAAAGCAGAGGTCAAAAAGACATCAGTAATTAATGATGAAAAGATAAAGAACCAAGCACTTAATTTCAAAGAAATAGTCAGGAAAAGCATAATGGCACTGTGAACAGGAAAAAAGACTTTGCAGAAGTAAATGAAAATGAATAAGATCTCAATAGGGGAAAAATGGATAATTGAAAAAGTAGAACTGCAAATTGCTGCAGAAACCTGGAACATAAACCAGTTATTTAGGACTAAGAGTGAAATATAGTTTTGAATGGGTCCATTTTTTTTAAAAGGACCTCCAGGCACACACCGCCAATTTTGCTCT
Source organism: Peucedramus taeniatus (assembly GCA_013400575.1). Taxonomy (NCBI): domain Eukaryota; kingdom Metazoa; phylum Chordata; class Aves; order Passeriformes; family Fringillidae; genus Peucedramus; species Peucedramus taeniatus. Next base: position 69,740 of record WBNO01003394.1, on the reverse strand, counting down.
GATATTTTTCCATTGCAATTTTTGTGCGTGGAAAATATAGGTGAAAATGTCTACCGTGTTTGAAAGTTTAAAGACTACTTTCTGAAATGCAGACCCGTGGATTTTACTTCTGTTTCAAGAGGTTCTAGAATAAAAGAGGTGGGAAGCAGAAGCCAAGAAAAATGCAAAACAGCAGATGATTTGAAACAACAGTTTCAACCCTATTAGCATCTTCCCTTGTTTCCTCTATTGTTTTCTGAGCTTCAGCTCAGGAAAGCAAAACTTGATAATCATGGAGTCCTAGAATGGTCTACATTGGAAGTGACCTTAAATATCATCTCATTGCAAACCCCCTGCCACAGGCAGGGACACCTTCCACAACACCAGGTTGCCCAGAGCTCCATCCAGCCTGGCCTTGAACACTGCCAGAAATGGGGCACCCACCATTTCTTAGGGCAATGTGTTCCAGTGCCTCACCCCTCTCACAGTACAGAATTGTTGCCTAATATCTAATCTAAGCCCACCCTCATTTAGTTTGAAGTCATTCCCTCTTGTCCTGTCATCACATGCCATTGTATAAAGTCTCTCTCCATCTTTCTTGTAAGCTCCCATCAGGTACTGGAAGGCCACAATTAGGTCACCCCAAAGCCTTCTCTTTTCCAGGCTGAATAACCCCAATTCTCTCAGCCTTTTCTCATAGGAGATGTGCTCCATCCCTGCAACCATCTTGGTGACCTCCTCCAGACTCACTCCAGCAGCTCTGTGTCCTTCCTGTGCTGGCACCCAGAGCTGATGCAGCACTGCAGGTGGGCTCTCACCAGAGCAGAGCAGAGGGGCAGAATCCCCTCCCTGGCCCTGCTGCCCACACTGCTTTGGTTGCAGCCCAGGGCACGTTTGGCTCTCTGGGCTGGGAGTGCCCACGGCTGGGTCATGTCCAGCCTCTCAGCCAGCAGCACCCCTGGGTCTGGGCAGGGCTGCTCTGGGTCTGTTCATCCCCAGCCTGGGCTGATACTGGGGTTTGCCCCAACCCAAATGCAGTACCTTGAATTTGGTCTTGTTAAATTCTTTGAGATTTCCCTGGGCCCACTTCTTGAGTTTGTCCAGGTCCCTTTGGATGCAATCCTGTCCTTTAGGTGTTTCAACAACACCACTCGGCTTGGTGTCATCTGCAAACTTGCTGGGGGTGCACTTGAACCATTTATCTATGTAATTAATGGAGTTATTAAATAACACTGGTCCCAATACAGACCCTTGCGAGACACAACTTGTCACTAATGTCCATTGTGTCTCTGAGCTGTTGAATGCAGAGTGTAAAACAGCAGTGGACAGTCAAGACTGTACAGACTCAGCTACACTCTGGAGTTGTAACAAAAGGAGTTCATCTCAATGAAAAAAGGATTAAGGGAAGGTATAACTTTCTCACAGTTGCTGATGCAGGAGGTTGTCCCAGTACTTCCACCTGAAGATGAGGAAGAGGAAATAATCTATATTACAGAACTGTTTCAGTTAATTTCCCGGTTAAGCTCTTCTTTTTTTTTTTTTTTTTTTTCTCCAGACTGTATGAGAAGACTCCTTCACAACAGCCTACAGCTGTGTTAAGCAGGTCACGTGTTTCAGAATAACCAAGCCTAAGCTTCTCCACCCTTGGTTGAGTGCCCTGATGCTGGTAAGCAGATCCCTGGTGTGTGGGATGACAGAGCCCTGCACAGAGGCACATGGGGCTCTGAAAAATTTATCTCCTCTTCTGAAGAAGCTGCCACACCAGAGGTTTGATGTATTATGTAGTAATGCACAAGCCCTCCCACCAGTCAGTGGCTGCTCCAGCCTTATCAGAAGGATTGATAACCACATCACCCCTGTACTGCAGAGCCAGCTCAGACACTAATTCCCAAGGGCTGGACCACAACACTGAACTTTTAAATGAAGAAGTAATATGAAGTGCTGTGCACTGTAAAATACAGTGAGGCTGTTGTGGGAGAGGATTGGTGACACATCTACCTGGAATAGCTGTGGGTCTCAGGCACTGAAGCAGGACACATATGGGAGCTGCTCTGCATAGCAGTGACCAAGCTTAGCAGAGAAGACATGATGCCATGTCTCAAATACTGCTTTTTATTAGCACATCTGTGTGTGGATTCAGGGAAGGAGAGTTCATTATGATCAGCATTTCAATGGAAAGTTAGAGTATGACATTTCCAGAAACCAGGCAAAAGAAGTTGTAACAGCTGTAGGTGTTCAGTGAAGGCATAAAGCCCTTAAACACCACAAGTCAGTCCGGGTGCATCCCTCTCTGGATGCTGAACCATAATCCCTAAGTGCCCAGCACTCGCAGGGGCTTAATCCTTTTCAACAATGGGATGAGCTGGAGGCTATATCCTTTCAAGATTTGCATAACACCCCAGCACACATGTCTTTTGGGAGGATAAGAGCTGCTTAGTATGTCCTGCATTCACATTTTTACAGCCATTTGGTTTATATCCATGTCTCTCTCCCCAGTGGGAAATCCCAAGCTGATGTCATTGCCCTCAACCCAGCACCATGCTGGTTATGGGCTTCCCAGCTGGCTCAGCCCAGCAGAAAGCACTTCTGCACCCCGTGTCCTGGGTGCAGCCCAGCCCTGTCACACAATGTGTCTTGTTGGGGCCACCCCACTGTGACCCCCCCAAACACACACAGGTTCTGTGTCCTCTAAAGATACAGCAGCAGAAACAATTAAGAAGATGAGAACTGGGGCAGTTGTGTGGGGAAGGACAATGGGACAATGTGTCCCATGAAAACCAAGCCACAGCATCCTGGTGTGAGCCAGGCTCACCGTGTTGTGAACCTTGCCTCACCCTTTATTGGTCTTTCTACGTGCAATTCTTGTGCTGCATCCTTACCTTAAGGGTGATCACCACAGAACTCCACAGTCAATGCTCCATTGCTACAGCACTACAATATGCCATGTTTCAATTGGGCCCACTGGATACTGCATCCACTGGAATGAAGTTTACTTTGAAACAAAACTCTGTTCTGGTGTAGTTCATAGTTCCTTTGAAAGGGAGAAGCAATCCTGACATCAGCTTTCCTCACTTTAATTACTCTCAGTGTTTCTTCATGCCAGCAATCTCCCATGGATGCAGCAATCAATTCTCAGGACAAGGATAGGTGAACAACTAACACATCTGAAATGAAAAGAGAAAAAAGGTATGAAATAGAGAAAAAAACCTACAATGAAAATTAGCCCAATCTTTGGTTGTCAGCTGATATCCTTGCATCTTCCTTTTCCCATCAGCTCTGTTTTCTTGACCTTCTTTTGCAAGCCCTGTAGCAGCTTCATCTGCAAACTGGCAGATCCACAGAGTTCCCTTGGCTCTTTTTTAGCAGTACAAGGCACTTGTGTCCAGCTGCAAAGACTTTCATTTTGCCAGGGACACATTCCAACATTATTAACTGTGGTGTTTTCAACACAACTTTTAGCCTCATGACACTTTTACAAATCTACAGTAGCAACACTGTAAAGTCCACACACATATGGATCATCCCCTAACCCCCTACTTGGGAGAGCAGGGTTATAACAAGGAACTGAGGAAGAAACTTGGAAATGTAACAACATACAAGTCAGACTGGATGTTATTAAAGTCGCTCCCAAAAACTTTATTATTTTGCCTTGTCCATTTCTTTCTACAATGTGCATATAATATTATCCCTTGTATCACAACGTACATAGATCTGTAAGAATTACATATTAAGGGGTGGCTTGTTGTCTTTCTCTGCCTGCTTTAGTTACTGTTTAAGCAATTCTGCCTCTGAGAATGGTGCTGGAAATACAAATCTGGCACTTGCATGATAAATATCTGACACTGCAATGATGAAAGTCCCCTAGATCTGTCACCAGAGCCATTGGATAAAACTCATTTAACCAAGAGAGGCAGAGTGCAGGCACACCTTAGCAGCTTATTTTGTTTATGCAAACCTGGTAAATGGGGTGGAGTCAAAATCAGCAATATTGTAATCTTACAGGAAAACACAAAATGTCCTCATCTCCTTTAAGTGCTGCATCAGTTAAGCCACTGTGTGCTTGGGGATGTGTGTGTGCTAGAAAAGTGATGCTGATTTTCCATCCCTTGTCCAGTTACAAGTTTCACCACAACCTGCAAACACCTGGAGTACTAAAACCATGTGGAGGCCAAGTACCTGCTGCTGGACAGCACTTCAGAATAGGCAAGATCAGAGAAATTTTAAAAGCCCAGAATCTACAAGTCCTTCTCCTGACCACAGAGTGGGTATAGACTGTCAGTCAGAGAACAAGTGCCTTCCAGCCCTGTTCCACCTTCAGCCTGACCACTGGGAGTCAATGGCCCAAGGGGATGTCCTCCAAGTGCTTTGGCTCAGCAGCTCAAATACCTGACTAGTTCATTATACAGAGACTTAAAATTGAGGGGAAATCCTTCACAAATATTTTTGAGCAATGTAGGCAGAGCATTAGCTTGCTCAATATAACCAGAGTGAGAACCAGAGGCAGACCAGAGTTTTTTTAGCACCAGACCTGCACACATTGGTGCCACAGGTTCCTGCCTGTGCGTGCCCAAGGAGGCATTGCTGGCCTCCATCACAGACCCCTGGCTCTTCAGGACAACGAGCCACCCATGGAGCAGAGGGGGAGTTAAAGAGGGAACATTTGGATGAAAATTCATATCTCAGTTTTGGGGGGGGGGGGGGGGTTATACTCAGATTCCTCAAAAATGCTGTGGCTAAAACATGCTTAGAGCAGACACACACTAGGGCACAGTCAGGGGGACACATACAGTATTATAGTGTTATACAGAGCTCAGTACAGAAATACAGCCAGGAAATGAGAACAAACATGAGCTTACAATGGGGTTGTTTATCATTTAAAAATGCTGCCATAGAAAAAGACACCCAAAAGAAGACAGATATTATTTGTCCCCATCATGCCCTCCTGTCAAAGAAAAGGAAAGTGCTGGTTGTCAAACAGTATCTTTCAGATTTAGATTAATTTTTTTTGGTAGGGGGAAGCAGGTAGGCAAACCGAAACACAAATAAATACAAATTTGTTTGTCTATCTAGTTTTGTGTGCCATAATACTTTCCATTAACATTAAGACTTAAAAAAAAAAAATTTAAAAAAAAAACCCAACACAAAAACCCCCAACACTGATAAAATAAGAGCTGCTGGGATTAGTAGGAAGAAGACAGGCGGCTTCCTGCTAATAGCCCCTTGCACACAATGTTGTGGAAGAGAGAGAGGTGAAAAAACACTGCTATAAGCACTAAGGCCATTTAATCCTTAACATGGGAATGTATTTCTGCTCTTTTTCCCTTCCTAGATTCATTTTATGTTCCCATCAGAAGGTTAATTGTGTTAACAGGAGTTACAGCCACAGGGGAAAGATGTGATTGAATGCTGAGTGCAGTTTTAGCTGATAACCTCCGAGTGAGTGAAAGGGCACAAAGAGGGGTTGATCTCCTCTAAAGGGGTTGTCAGTCATTCAGGAAAAAGTGCAGCTCTGGGAGAAACAGCCTTATCTCCCAGGACACGAAGAAGAGAAGCTATCAAAATAATCATGAAGCTACACTCATCCCAGGCTCTGTGGCTGTGGCTCTGACACTGGAGTTAAGTGAGAATAACTGGCTTTTTTGTGTATTTGAAAAAGCAGACCCTGACTTGATGCATATTCTTGAAGACTGATTAGATTGCATGAATATGTATAATTAACAACAGACCCCAAATAATTATACCTCTAAAAAGGTGGCATGAAATCTTGACATCTTTTAGCTTGATAGCACAACTCCTGTTTGCTGGATTGAAAATATGATTGCATGACAAGGTTTTAGGTAAGACTACCTGGGAAATCTTTCACACACACTTACATTTCATCAAAAAGGTCCATAAAAGGGTCTTCATGAAAAGCAAGGCATTCTTTCCATGCCCATGTCTGAACTCATCCTGCAAAATTGCTAGGATTTACAGGAAGTAGCTTGGAGAAGAAGGGCTAGTGTTTTTTAAGATTAAATAGAATAGGTAAAAGAATTTTTAAGATTAAATAGCTGTAGAAAATACAGCTGCTTGTCCAGTTAAAGCCGTAATACAACAATGTAGTCCTGCAAGAGGGAAATAAGCAGATGGGGAAAAATGCTTTGATTTTTGTTTAAAATGCCCAAGAATAAACCTGGCAATCTCTTCCCCCAAAGCATTTAAGTGCAAAAAAGTTGTGTAATATTAACATCCACAGTGCAACTTGAGCAAAACAACTAAAAGGCTTATTGACTTGGTAGCAGGGAAAGCCAGTTTGAAATATTTGATCCTATCACCAGCTAAGCAAGTATGTGTAAAGTGTAAAGCCTGCACTTGTTGATTTTTGAGATAAAAATCAATAAAACTGTCCATAACCTATAACTCCTTGGTTTACCTCTCCATAGAGATCAAAAGAGAGTAATTAGATTTCTGCCTGACTAGCAGGGGTAGAAAACTGTTTCATTTTGGATCAAAACCTTCCCAGTGGATTACACCTTCTATCCACTGCCTATCAACACTTAACAATTGCTTCTGTATTTGACTTTGACAGAACTACCAGAATGTTACTATCTAATTTACAGTGTAGTTGAAAGAGGGCTTGGATGCTTTATTCTAGTGTCAGATTATAAAATTAATTCTTCTCACTTCGTATTTTACATTTTTACTCTGCCTGGTGCTTTGTAAAAGCCAGCCTTGCAAATGTGATTAATAATTAAAAACAAAACTACAATACCCATCCTACCTCTAATTTACAACAAGCAAAAAAACCTTTATCTATTATTGATGATCCAGCCTTTGTATTCAGATATCACTCTAAACAAGCAGTTGTCTGCCTTGGATTGTCTTTGCATTTATATTCAAATGAGGTGGACGCTACTGCATATATTTTCATTTGATGACATTTTAATATCACCAGATGCTATTGCTTGCCCAGGAGATAACTGTTCCAAATACAGCCTTCTTCCCCCTCTAAGCACAGTGATATTAGGTGATGAGCAGGAAGCAGGTCATGCTTTAAAATAACATTTTATAACACTTGTTACTATCATGGTGTTTTTGCATTTTAACAGTCCAAGAGTCTCTGTAATAATGTTTTTTTAAAGAGAAATGTCACTCTGCATTTTGATCTTTCTTAACTAAGCAGCTTTTTGAACAGGCTGAGGGCATGAAATATCAAATAACAAATAGCACTCACAACAACTTTATGTCCTAGATAGAGATATAATATGCTAGAAAATATGTGACATTTGATGTTCCATGTAATGGGCTGTGGTGATGGACAGATGCAATAAATTCATGTCCTGATGCAGAGGGCCTTGTGAGATGAAGTCCAGACCACAGGCAGTCACCTGAAGCCTTCCAACACCTCCAAGTCTACTCAGAGTAAGATTTTGAGGGCATTTTGCTTAATTATTTGCTTACATGATTAACAAACCTCCCCATTCTCACAGCTCTGAGCCTTTAGAAAATAAAAACTAACCTCATTTTTAAAGAAGAATGCAGCTTGCAGTATTTGAACCTGGCCACAATGTATACTTGTACAAAAGTATTATATAAGGTTTGACTTTACCCTAAGTGTATGGATTTAGATTGAAACTCCCAGGAGCTGGAACATTTTTTATTATATCTTGAACAGGAAAAAGCACCCTAAGCTCTAAAAAGGAAAGTATGGCTAATGATTATTTTTTCTTTCCTACCTGCGGTTTCTCTGTCCCTGCACAATGCCAGGACACAGAGACAGTTGTGTGCAGTCTTGGAGGGCTTTTTAGTGGCACTATGTCCTGACACCAAGAAGATCTTAAAATGGTGGCAGAAGCTGGAGTTAAAGTGGGTGCATTCTGCCACTCTTCTTCCAGTGACCACTATAAAGAAATCTATGACAACTTCTATGGAAACAGAGTGCCTGACCCCTGCAGGGCTCCTCCAGGCTGCAGGACCCCTCTCTCCTCTGTGAAGGGAATGGAGGAGGGTGGTGGAATCAACCAGCTAGGCCAGGACATGTCTTGGTATGCCCCAAGATCTTCTGAATGATGAAATGTCCTCTTGCATGATCAAAGCAGTTAAAAAGAACAAATGTCCCACCAGGGTTCACCCAGACCAGAGCACAAGGGCAGAGACATCCCAAGGTTCAGACCTTACATCTACGTTGTATGATAGGCTGGCATTGTGTTCCTGTTCAGAAGCAAAACAGACACTTTCCTCTCCCTGGAAGACACACAAGTTAGAGCACAGACTCACGCTGATATGGCTGTACTAGTGCACTTCAGCTCAATCACACAGCCTGGGCTCAGGCAGATTTGGCATTGTACCTCCCAGTGGGAGATTAATAGATCCAGGACAGACCCAGCATCTCCACTGAGGGAGTTCTTTCCACTGTGAAAGTTTTGGGTGTTTCCACAGAGGGCATGCATGCTCTCTGCCATGCCTGAAATGGGGACAAATGTCAGTGCTCACCCCCAAAGGCAGAGAAAGGGCTACACTCTGTGCTTGGTGATAATTGTGCTCAGCATGCCACATAACACCACCAAGCAGCAGGGAAATGCTCTGGGTTTGCAAATTCATACACAAGATGGTACAAATTGCCCCACTTGCTTTGTCCCTGCCCAGATTCACATCTGATCTCCAAATCCCAGCATTTTTCATTGCAGAGGCCAGACAACACCACCCCTGCCAAAGTGCTGCTCATACACCTGAGCAGTGGGTGCTGGTCGTTTTGAATAGAGATGTGATTGTGAAATGTGGCTGTAAATATTGCTAACTTCAGCAAACAGTTTTGAGAGCCTTTTTTTAACCTCAACATCGTCATCTGCTTTCCTTCCACTCTTCTCCATTTTAAATCAGATTCAATTCTATCCATGGTTTTGTTTTTCCTTTAGCAAAATATCTCTTTATCCAATCTTTATCCTTCATCAGTTTCCGTTAATGATGATATGCATTACCATTAAAAAAAGAGTCATGCTATATGCTGTGCTATTTCTGTGCTATATCCACTGAAGAGTTACACAGGTAGAAACAACATCATATGCAGGTCCACAGAACAATTTCCAAGTGATAAAGCTGATTTAAGGTAGTCCCACCCTTCATGATGCAATTCACTGGGGTGACAAAACTACTAAAAGAAATGTGCATTAAACGGCTCCTATGAAAAAAAATACATTGGTCTCAAAAAATAATATTTTTAGAGCGTTACTGCTTTATTTTAAATGTTGTACTATCAGAATGGCTCAGGTGGTTAAACTGAACAAGGAATTCTTTGTCTATGTTCACCACTTAAGAAATCATTACACAAAACAAAGCTGCATTTTGCTGCAATATAGATGTGCCAGAGGGATCCAGTCCTCAACTGCACCCAAAACCCAAGCCCTCATTCTGACCTTTTGAAGGGCATAAAATAGATACTTGAGGATGGGGGAAAGACAAAGCACTTGTCCTCATGCCGATTTTAAGCAGTAGCTTCCATGTTTTGCTGAATTGGGAGCAGTGACTTAATTGTGAAATTATTTGTATTTGAAGGCAGTCATTTCATTAGGTAACCTTAGCACCTGAGGAGGACAGCTAAGTTAGAAGTGGCACTATATTAGCACAAAGCCATTGTTCACCTGACATCTCTGGAAAGATGTTTGGGCACTTCTTGTTCTCTCCATTGATTCCAATTTTGCTGGTGAGAGGACTATTCTGGGTCCTCATCAGTGCCCCCTGTTTTTCCCCTGCCTCATTCTGCTTTCTGCTCCAGAAAGGAGGCAGCTTTCTGTCTTTAATAAAGTCACACCAGTCAAGAAGTACTCCCTTGACATAACAGGCTGCAGCATAACAGACTTGGAAGAGTTCGCAATTGCACCTTGTTCTGCAGTGCACCCTGCTCTCCACTCTCCCTCTGGCCAGCAGCTCATTGTGTGATAGGGACACACTGTTCCTTTTCCATGGGTACCCGGCCTGGTGCTGCTGTCTGTCTGTCTGCCTCAGCCTCGCAGGCATAGGAATTGCACACAAGCTATTTCCAGGCAGGCAGTGTTCTTAGACCTTTCTCTACAGATGCCAATTAGAAGATTAGCGTCTTTTCTCTCCCCCTCTTTGCTATTAAATAGTCACACAAAAGCTGAGCTGACAAATTGCTCTCTCTATGGTGTGGGACAAAGACAGACAATAGATCAACATCATTTACTATACTCAAATCCTATTAATCACAGATTAATGAGAACATGTCTGGGGGGGAGAAATTACCCGAATGCGGGCATATTGTCTTGTTACTCATGTAACATCTGCTGTGGCTTTACCTTTAGTGTCATGTCATCCTTTATCACATTGAAATAATGTTTGTTCCAGAAACATAATTATGATAATGGGTCCTTCCTTTAACAATTACTGAGGTACAGTAGGATTATATTTCTCAGCAACTTGGTTTAAAAAATAGATATCTCTTAACTATTTTCTGAATGCTTCTATTAGTCATTATCTGATTAAGGAAGACATGTTTATAGGCATTAATAGAAACTTGTTATTCTCTATTATTATTAATTATAATTTTATTCATTACTTCTCTGAAAAATCACATGTGCAGAAGTAAAGTTAGAGTTTTGCTTTTAGTTTTTACGCTTAGAGAATTATTTCTCTTTCGGCTGTCTCTCAAACTACTGCTAATTTTTCATTAATTCACATTACAACAGTATTGGACCACGATGTTTGTTTTGAAAAACGTGCACTTTTCTAGCTATCTTCTTAAAATAATTCTATAGCTGAATTACTTATCAATTTGTTCCCATATTTTCTCATCTACTGTTGCCATTGATAAGGAATACTGTTCAGGGCAGCAGCTTGGCACGTACAATTGCCTCAGAGCATTTCATTGCTCAGCCTGGATGCAAATTCAAAGTTTTGGGTTTATCTAATTAGAATTCTTTGCAACGATTCCTAATGTTATCGTCAATATAGAACAGGATGCTTCACAGATAAACAGCAAAGCAATTATAGCTATAATCAGCCGGCAAATAAAGAGGAACTGCAGTCTACACGTGTGACCTCGTATTTAAAAAAAATTTTTTGGTCCTTGTTCATCTCGTCCCGAGCACTTGCAGGTCCCTGCTGGGCGGCCGCGCTGAGCAGGGCGGGGGCCGGCGCGGGATGAGCCGGGGCTGCGGCGCTTGCGGCTGTTTCAGCACCGCGGGGCGGGACAGCTCCGCAGGGCGGCCGC
>WBNO01003394.1:38410-58365 GCA_013400575.1 Peucedramus taeniatus | reverse complement strand
AGGAGCAGGGGCAGGGGCAGGGGCACTGGCACGGGCACGGCATCGGCCTCGCCGCCCCGGTCCCGCCCTGCCCCGCCGCCCTTCCCCGAGTCCCTCTCGCCTCCCCAAGGCCGGCGGCGCGGGTCCCGCTGCCCTGGCTGTCTCCCCTCCGGACGTGAGGAGCTGACCAGAGCGGGGCAGACCTGGCGGGTGGCCCCTCCATCCCGCTAGATATACACGGTCTAGCAGCGCCAAAACGCCTTTTAAATGTGCTTCTTAATCAATCGCGGCTCGCGCGGGATCTGCTGGTGCCACCCCTGTGTTGGCTGCCCGCTGCAGCGCTCAGCTGACAGGCGCCACGTTCCCCCGGCAGTGCCACAGCCGCCGCATGAGCGCCCGGCATCACCTGCAGAGACGAGGACCATTCGCAGCTGGGATCACAGCGGCTGGCACAGGGAGCAGGGAAACACCTCAGGGGGGCCAATGAACATTGTTAGGGCTGCTAAATGGTAACCTTCAATCTTCCCGAGGACTGGGGTGCAGCATTGCACGAGTGCCATTGCTCACCTGTGATTCAGAGACCTACACCCTGTTCCTAAAGTAGGCTCGCTAGATATGTGTTTGGAAAAACAAAAAAGGGATTATGAGCTTCTGTAATGCATTACACCATATTTTACACCCTCATACAACAGTTTATCACATGCACCCAAGACACACAAAAAAACCCCAAATGCTTTTATCTGTCCAAGGAGTGTCCACTCATCCCCCTTCTAAGTACCCCTCACCATCTGATGAGAGTTAGTTTGTATTGGGGTACTCTCCAATCCTTCTGTAGGAATGAGGTCACTGTTCTTGAATTATTAAAATACTCACAGAGAAGGGGGAAGAGAGTGATCAACTTTGTTGCCTGGTGTCTAAGGCAACCAGAGGAAAATCTAACCACCTGTTCCAGTCCCTGCTCCAAGAGTGGCTCATAGGACTTCATTCAACAGTTGCTCTGTACAGTACCCTATAGCTTGGTGGCCTACAGGAATATTTTACCCAGGGATCTAGCATGAATAATTCTTACCCATCTCTGAATGGGATGAACAAGCTCAGCAGAGTGGTTTGGTTCCACCAAAGTGGATGGCATGTGGAAACAGAGGTGAGGCACTGCATCTTCACCAGGCCTCAGTGAAATTAGTGGATCTTAGTAAATTGGGAAGGCCTACTTTTTAGCTCTTGGCATGGGCAGTTAACTGAAAGCAGGCACAGAGAGATCTGAATCCTCCCAAATCCTCCTCTCTCACCTATATCCTGCATGACTGAGCTATTCATTCAATTACCAAATATAAGACCAGTGATAAGGCTGCCAAAGCTTTCTGTATCTGGCTAAAGAGAAAGAAAAAAAAAAAAGTGACTCCAGTGGTGTTATATGTAATCTGCCTTGAGAATTTCAGCAGACTCTAAATACATGGTGGCAGATTCACCATCCTGTGGAGAGAATCCTGCTGAAGCCACCTTTCTGACAGAGCAAAGCTTAGAACAGGTAGATGCTATGACCTGACAAGATCAGGATCCTTCAAGGTATGGTAAAAAAAAATATCTTCAGGTATGTGGGATCCACAACAGAGCCATCTTCAAAGTAGGGGGACTTTGGGTAGCAGCTGCTGAAAATGGTCTTAAGGGTTACACTGAGATTTAGGCACCTTATTTCTGTCCAAATTCTGCTTTCTTTTGTGGCTTTGGTCTGTAAAATGTGGATATATAGCCTTTCCAAGCGACTGTGAGGATAAAAGTATTCATGGTTTTGAGGTAATGGTGCTAAAATTCTGGTAATGGGGATCCAGAGATAGCTGAGGGCTGCTTACTCACACTGTGCTTCCTTTCTCAATAACTAATAGCATGTCTAGGCTTTGATGTTGATGGGTAGGCAGAAGAGTGGTCTTGATTAAAAGCATTAATTTACCTCTCGCAGATAACAGATTCATATACACAGGTCTAAATCAGGAGTGACTGCATCAAAATAAACAGCCCTTGGGTAAAACAGGTGTAAAAGAGAAGAGAACCAGACCCTGCATCTAGCAGATATATGACAAGGTAAATGGGCAAACACAAGAAAAGTGAATTATTGTTATTATATGTGTGTGTTACATTCAGTACCATTAAAATCTAATGCTACAAAGAAAATACCTTTCAAGCCTGCAAAGTATAGGCAATAGGGGCTGTCAAGAACTCATCAGAACCTGTGAATGTTTCCTTTGTATATGTTGCTTTCATTGCAGCATTGATATAAATCAGGAGTAGCTTCAGTCACAGAAAACTGGCAGAAAAAAAAAATCAGGTCCTTTAGCTTTAAAGAAATTAACTGAGATCCATTTACTCAAGAAGACCTTTAAAATTTTTGAATTACATCTTAAATGAACATTTAATTTTATAATTCGTCAACTTAGATAATAATATTAAGAGATCTATGCTGATACAAACAATTGTGTTAATTACAGTAAAAGCCATCAAATTAAATTCAGTTCCTGGAATCAATAGCATTTCTTCAAGTACCATTTCTAATTATGGCCATACCTTCCATTTGGGCTTTTATTAATGCATATGTTATATCTGTCACCTTCTTCAGCTGTGAGCAAACTCACTGTATGTTAATTCACACCTGATAACAATCGTTTTTCTGGTACTTACCTTCTAAACCTGATGATAGGATGTGTCAACACCTATAGAATTTTTTGTTTTCTTTGAGGACTTTGTGAAAGTTATGTTCTTTTTATTTTAAATTTGCTGCTAAATGACAGTTTCCAATTCTGATTATAAAAATGGACAATAAAAATGAAGAGTAAAAGACTTTCTCTCTTTGATGCAGTCTCTACTTTAGACATGCTGGGAAGTAACAAAATCTGAGCAGATTATACTTTAGAAACTGTTACTTTAGAAATTTCTCACTTCAAGGACAAGTTCTCTCATGCTTCCACACAAATAAAGGATGCCAGTAGTTATTTAGTCACACTTCCCCCTGCCCCAAATAATCTGTTTGTATTAAGTTTGGACCAAATTCTCTAGAAAATTCCCCATCACACCTGCCTTCCTGTTCAACACACATTTTCACGTTGAGTATCACAGTCAAAGCATCACCATTCAAGAGCCTCTCTCAGGACAAACTGCCAGGACACACTAAAGATTGATGTGAGTACATAATACCTCATGCTAATTTCCAGCATATTTCATCTCCACAGGCTTGCCTCCCTTTACCCACCTTGTCACCAGTGAACTCTTCCAAAGTGACATAACCTTAATTACATTTTAACTTGAACCCAGAGGAAAGTGATATCTTGGTTTACTGTTGGGAGGCAATTTTCAGGCTGAGCTGCAGGTGTATTTTTCACAGACTTGTGTTGTCAGGCAAGGCACAACTATGACAACATGTTAGAAAAATACAGTCCTCTTTAACTCTCAGTAATCTTTTAATAGATCATGAAAACAGTGAGGTTTTTGTGGTTTGGAGTTTTTTTGGGGGGGAAAAAAGCACCTTTCATGTGACAATAACTTTCAGGGGCCACTCACCATAGCCTAAATGAGATATTTTGGACAGCTTTTTTTTGGTCTCTCTGTGGCCCTTGAAACACTCAGCCCAAGCATGACAAACCCACCCTCAGTCTCCATGGTTTTTTCCACATATCAGTGTCCCTAGGGAACTTAGTTTTACTGGGGGACAAGAATTCTGTCCAGGCATAGTGACACTTGGCATTCCTAACACACCCCTAAGCCCTAAGGTCACCCCAAAGAACAACAGTGCCACTAGTGGGAAAACTACCCCAGCAGAAGAGATGGAGATGGGAAATGCTGACAAATGGGATCATAAAAAAAACCCCAAACAACGAAGTTACATTTGAGGCAGAAAGGCAACCACTAAGGTAAGTGGAAGTGTTACCAGAGTCAAACAAAGAACTGAAAAATTTATGAGAGATAACAGGAGGAAAAAAACATTGAAAATTTGGGGGTTCCAAAGCAGATTCCACTTTCAAGTGCCAAAATCTGTCAGAACATCTGCCCAGCAGCTGGGGAGGTCCTGGGCAGGGGGATTACACATCTTTGCTCATCGTTGGAGTATTACACACCACAAATAGTGCTCACTTGTTAGAGGACAGACCATCTTTGTATCAGTTGCTGTCTGCTCATGTTTATCAGGTTGCCAGCATAAAAGCTATCTGTATATGCATATCTGATCACACTGGAAAAATTATTATACCAAAACATCCCATTTTCACCCTTTACATGTAATTGCATGTAAAGCAATTAGATAATTTTCTGGTTATCAGTGCTGCTGTCATCAAAACACTTGCTCTCATGTTATTTTTACAGTAAAGTACCTAACTATAAATGTCTGCATGGACACTGCCCTAAGCAGAAAGATACATTCTTCAAAGTATGTGCTTATGTATACTATGAGCTAATCCTGCTTCCAGTGAAAAAGAAATTTAGAACTAGGCCCTGAGATAGAAATGTCACTAGTAATAAGTGGAGCTGTCAGATATGCACAGCTTTGGCTGATTGGAGGTGAGGTGGGACAAACATTTCTACAGCGAAGCACCAGGTGACCTCAGTCAGCATCCAGAAAGAGCAGCCATCTGAACCCCCTGTTGAAAAATGTGATTTCACTGAAGACATCCAACATTGCACTGGCATGCTCTCAGGGGCACTGGGTGACCATCTCATAGCACTTGATGACCATCATCAGCATTCACCAGCAGCTCCTCTCTCTGCCCATGAGCTTCTGCAGGGGAGAGGAGGAGGTAGGACTCTGCAGGCTGCTCTCTCCTTCACTCTGTGCTCTTATTCAATGTTAGTCACTCTCCACACTGTGATACAAACCAGGGAGGGAGCCTATGCTAAAAATAGAGTGTTACTGTGTAAAGCAATTCTATCTCCTGGTACACACAGCAGACATCAGACTGGGAATTTTAAAAAAATTACAACCCTAAGAGTACAAGTCCCTTTATTTTGGCATTTTCTTCCTTCTACATGCTAAACTTTGCAAGCTTAATGTTATACTCATTTTCATTACTTTATTACTGGTTAATTCTAAGCTTTCTCATACAGCTAGAATCACCACCCAAAATTCATTCACAACAAAACTTGGGATTTTGTAAAATGCTACCAAGAAGACAGTACAGAAAGCCTGTGTAGCTTTGTAAATATACATGAACTTTATGTTTTATATTTCTTATTTTATAGATAAATTTTTATAAAAATATCTTGCTTACTTATTGAAAGTCAATCTAATCTCAATATATTTTGTCTCCTACAATGGCCAAAAGCAGGTGCTTGGAGAAAAATGTAGGAACAGGAAAGCATAAAGTGGTACTGTCTCTAAATATTCTCTCAACAGCCCTCTTTGGTTGAGGCAATTTATGAGTGGTGTCCTTTTATTTAATAGATTTAATAGATTGGCCTTTCCATCCATTCACTTTTGAACTCTTGCAAACAATCAGCATGTTCAGAAGATTGTGAAAGATGGTGAAGGAATGGGAGTGCTCGCCTGGAGAGCAGGACATCCAGGGCTCCAGACCATGCTCCAATGAGAGCTTATCTTTCCCATGAAATAGCCACTGAGTAGCTGTGTCCAGGGGCTGGAGCTGACATCACCTCTTCTGCAGAAATCTCTCCCCAGTTGCTCCTTTTTCTGCAATAAAAGAAAGTTTGAAGGGTGTACATGAAGCAGCACCTTGCCAAAGGTGTGTGATGAGCAGCTCACTGGCCTAGGCGCTTCCAAGGCACATTGGGAGGAAGGGATGCAAGGTCCTCAGTGCAATAACCAGGGACCTGCTGAGAAAATGAGCAGAGGTTGTTTCCAAGGAAAGCACCAGTATGCCAAGCCCACTCCAGGCAGACCCTGCTGAGGATCCCCGGGACCGTGGGTCTGCAGCGGGGCTGAAACACTGGACACTGAGCAGCTGAAGCCCTTCACCACATGGCAGCGTGGCATCCACAGCCCTCAGGCCAGGGTCAGACAGTCACTGAGGGGCAGCTCTCACTGTCACAGCTTTGAAATGAAGTGTCTGAGTCCTGCCCAAGCCCCATGACTGCATCTCACCCAGAGCTGGATGCACACCCACCATCATTGCTCAGCTGTTCCCACTGCTGGTGCTTTGCCTTAACTAAAAGCCCACGAAGATCCTTTAAAGCTGTTCCGATAAGACAATATAATAATAATAATATTTAAAAGATATAATATTATTGAGCATGAATTAACTACTAACATTACTACTTCAACACACTAATAACATTTTAAAGTACCCTTAATAGTTTATTCATTTTAAGGGCAATAATCAGAAGAATCACCCGCTTCCCCTACCAGACATCAAGGAAAAAAACGTTTCCTTTTCTCATTACAAGACCCACTTAGGATGAGAAGAGGGCAGCCCTGTAATGGCTTCTAGCAGCTGCTGCTGAAGGGACTGAGAGGGAGGAAGATATCAGGTTAGCAGGAAAATACATGGAGGAAGCAAGGCCAATAGCAGTGCTGGAGAATCCAAGTGATATTAACAGCATGCAGGTGCTGAGATGATCAAATGTGGGTCAACAACAGTGGCATTGCATCAACAGTCTTGCCTGTCTCAGAAGAGAATGTGCAGTCAGACTGAGCAAGGGGAGAGAGGTCTGAAACACAGTGACATAAGGGCACAAGGTAATGAAGCAATGCAGACAGGCCTGGAGGCTTGGGCCAGCAGGTCCTGCACCTTACTCCTCCCAAGTGCTTGGTTTGGTTAATTGTGCGCAGGACAGGTTAAAAATATCTGCATTGAGCTTTCTAGCATTCAGTCAATAGGCAGTGAGGAGCAGGCATGATGTTTGCTCAGAGTAGCTCCAGGAAGGTGGGTACAGGGAGCCCCATCCCTGGGCAGGACACCCTGCAGGTAGGATGCCCCACCTTTGGGCTCAAGCCAGCATGCTCCAGATTGCTCTGAGCTGTTGCCATTAAGGATCTCTGCCATTCACTCACTGATGCCATTTATACTAGATCTAAGAGGAGCTGGAGGATTTAGCTACCCTCTTGCAACTGCCTTGAGACATGGGATATTTTTCAAAGAATGTGAAAATCCCATACCCTGCCCAGGATATCTTGAGAAAACTTGAAGGCCCTGCAAGTAGCTGTGGAGAAGGAGATTAATATATGTTTATGCAGTGGCTAAAGATTAAGAGTTGGACTCAATGATCCTTGTGGGTCACTTCCAACCCAGAATATTCTGTGATAAACTGTGAATATCTCTGGTCACTATTTGTGAAGAGTTTCTTATCCGTATAAGGCTTTTTACTTCAATTCTCATATGTGTAATGCTTTGTTTTCTGAAGACCTATAGCCTTGCTGTTTTCAAAATTCTACTGTTACTTTTACCAATTTCTGCCTGTTGCTTGTAATACCAAATAGCAGCAAATCAGTGAGAAAGTCACACGGCCTTAGATGGACTCTCCCAAAGAGGCATCAGGCAACCAGGAACATCCTTCAGCATCCAGGAACAAGCTGGATGCTTCAGCATCCTAACTCACCCAGACAGAGACTCCTGGAAACAAGCTCTTAAACTGTGCCATGAATGCTGCGCCAAATGCCACCAGACTCGGCCTGCACCAAACAGTGCTGTTATTGAACAGGAGTGCAACAAGAACACTGACTCCACATGGTCAAGGAGAGAAGAAGAGTCCTTCATAAAGACATACCCTGGGAGCCTAAGGAGGAAACAGGGCTGTACTGTTTTTGCTGTAAAGCCAGAGCTGCTCTCCTGGAGACACATCGCCGTCCCCAAGGCTCGGGTACCTCTGGAAAGGTGAGCTTGGCGGGCTCCGAACCCAGCCACTCCTGCCAAGCAGCGATGGCCTCTTGGAGGGGACACTGCGTCCTTCTGCAGGGCTCAGGCACCGCTAGAGGGAAACCCAGCACCGCCCTCAGCCGTGCCCTGAGCTGCGCACGGGAAGGGGCGGGCGGCGAGAGCGGGCGGGCCAGCTCCTCCCGCCGGGCTGCGGCGGCGGGGGAAGGCGCTTTTCCCTGCCCCTTCTCCTGCCCCTTTCCCCCCTCCCCTTCGCCTTCCTCTGCTTCCCTGCCCCACCATCGCGAAAGGAGCGGGACGGAGAGGGGTGTCGTACTAAAACCCTGGGGGGAGTAAACAGGAAAGACGAGGGGGAAATAATCATAAACTAAACTAAACTAAACTAAACTAAAATTTGTTGATTGAAATGAAATACCGTCATAGTAAACTGAGGAGCGGCTGCTGGGAGGGATGCTAGAGTTTCTGAGGGTCCCTCATCCCTCTCAAACCAGTAGTCACAACTCCTAATTTTAATTTAATATTAGCCCAAAATTGCTTCCTCCTGCTTCTCTTCATCTTACCAGCAGAGACACGTCTCCCATTTAGCTCCTAAGAAGATAGTACTGTTCCAAACAGCTACTGAATTGTTTGTTAGCAACAAGATAACTATCAAAGGACAGAGCAATGACAAAAAAGGTTATGAGAATTATCATTACCATAATCATCATTGTAACATACTTCACTAGCTTGTGTAACAGGCATGTTTCCTCCCCTACATCTTAAAAGAAAATAATGCCAAGTCTTTTACCACATGATCTAAGGAAACAAAGTGAAGGGCAAAGAAGCAAAGGCTGCAGTTGATGAAGAATTATTCAGAAAATATTAAACTATAGCTAAAAAGTACATAAATATTTCATAATGTGATGTAGCAGAGCAATAAGAAGTTAGGTTTGCATTAAATTCCACATGAACAAATGCACCATACAGCACCTGAGGGGCAATATCTATACGTGCCACAGACTTTAAATGAACAGTTTTTACTAGGAAATTAATTTCAGAGACATGATGGATACCTAAGATTAGGGTTCCATTTGTGGAAAACACCCACAATTAACAGTGGATTGTTAATTAATAGGACTAAGCAGAGAAAAAGCCAGAAAACATCATTTTGCCTTTCTATAAATCCTTAACTAGAGTTTGCACTTTGTATTAAAAAGATAGTCAGAAAAAAATAGGTTCTGTAAAAGGTAACCAGGAATGGAAATGTTCTCATTTGAGAAAAAACAACCAGGATAGAAGGACTAGCTGAAGCTTGGAAAGGAGACAGCAGAAGGGGGTGACAGCTCAGTCACATCACAGGTCCCTAAAAAGGTGAGGAACAAAATCTCATTCCCTGTGTCTCTGAGTAGAAGTATTGATTTTTCTCAATTGAAATACCACCTAGTAGTTTTAAAACAAACACCAGGGATTTTTGGTGCAGTTTTCTGTTCAGCATCGTCACAGGATGTTGTGAAGATCAAAGATGTGGGAAAGTCCAGCAAGGGATTAGAGAAATTCACTGCAGCTTCTAAACAAAGGTGCATGGAAAGCTCCTAAAGCTCTGGAAGCTGGAAGCACAGTCCAGGAGTGGGAGCATTACCTCTTTGTCTGCTTAAATTTTTCTTCTCTACGTGTCTTCAGGTGGCCAGGGAAGGAGGGCTGGACTGTGTGACCCAGCATGGTGTAGACAAGTAGGGAAGCTGGATCACAACAAGGCTGTGATTTTCTGAAGTTCATATGAAACTTAGGTTAGAGCTGGGAACTGACTTCACACCTACAAACCATCATATCAGGAATACAGCAATATATAACCACAGGGGCAGTTTCCCTGCACAATTGTGTGCCAGAGTTTCACTTGCTGGTCTGGAAATGAACCAGGCAGTAAAAGCGATTAGCAGTGGAAAGACACTAGACAGCTATAATTACCTAAATGCCTTCCTATTAACCATGTGAGAAACTAAATCCTCACAATCACATTCATTAGTAAATGCTAAGGACAAACTAACTACATGAAGTTTCATTTGATTAGGCAGAAGAATTCTACTCCAATATGATTATGTTACACAGAATGACCTAAAAAAAATAAACCAAGTCTGTTTCAGAGAGCAAATGAATGTTAATACTGTTAATACTAGCAGACAAACAAAGAAGCCCAGTCCTTGTGGTACAAGGGCTGCTCCTACCAACAGCACAGCCAGGCTCCCTCAGCTGATGGCAAAGGCTCCCAGCTCCCTGGCGTGGCTCCAGCTCCTGTTCCCTCTGCTGGACCTGTGCATGGTGAGTGCAGGAGGGACAGAGCCAGACCTGCTGCAGCACATTGTAGAGACTCACCTGTGTGTTAGCCCCACTTGGAAAACCCTTCAATGCCACAGCAAGAACAGATAGCAGGCAGCAGGAGAAATTCACCTTGTTGATGCCTGCACTGTTTTTCACCTGAGGCAAAAATGTGGTTCAGTGGACAGAGCATCAGAGTGAGTGGCATGAGTGCAGCCTGACAGCTGCTCACCTGACAGGTGCTGGGATTCAGCCACCCCTGGCACACCATGTTGCAAAAGTGTGTCACTGGTCCCTGTGCCAGACACATTCACTCCTTCCTGTGTTAGCAGAGCATGAGAGCTAAACATAACAATCCCTACAGATATGTGAAAAAAGTACAGCAGGCATCAGTTTTCAGGGCAGGTTGCTTTCTTGGTATCTTTGATTTCTTTCTTGAAATACTGATAAAGAACAAAATTTTCTTAAGAATTAACCTCTTCCAAGAACTTACAAGTATGGACTAAGAAGGGTTGGTGAGCTGGCAGTGGGAATGGAGAAGCTCACTGCACCTTTAAGGGAAGTGTGAGAGTAATTCCAGCACCAAGCTGAATCCCACTGGATCTATAACATCCATAATTTCTGGATACTGAGGTGGCAAACATCATACCAATGTCAGACACAACAAAACAACATCCATGCATAAAACAATGAACAATGATCACAGTCCATGCAGAGCATGAAGCACTTCAGGGAAGACCTGTGTCTCCAGAGCCTAGGTACCAGTGA
Source organism: Peucedramus taeniatus (assembly GCA_013400575.1). Classification (NCBI taxonomy): domain Eukaryota; kingdom Metazoa; phylum Chordata; class Aves; order Passeriformes; family Fringillidae; genus Peucedramus; species Peucedramus taeniatus. The sequence goes on along the minus strand of WBNO01003394.1, from coordinate 47,518 downwards.
TGAGGACAGGAGGAGAGAGTAAAAACCTGAGCCAAAGGGTCAGTTTCCAATGTGAATTACAAGTGTGACTTGTTCTTGACTGAAACTGTAATTGTCAGTTTTAAGCATGAGTTGCCTCCATACCCCTTTACTGCCAGGCAGACGACATGGATACCTGGTGTTTGTGTGATTTTATCCAGTCATCCAGTTTAGGAGATTCAGAGCCCTGTGAGACCCTTCAGGCAAGGAGGCAGAAAGGAGAATGAAGCCTCTCCTGAGAGCCTTCACCACATTTCTGTGTGGGCATAAGTCTCTCTGAAGTCTATGAAAGCTGCCCACGCAGATGAAGGGCACCTAGACATCATCTAAGTACTCTTCTACAGCTCCACAGACTCTGTAGGGGACACTGCTATGTGCTGCTGGCAGGTTAGGGATCACCCATTCACAGAGTCCACAGGACAGGCAGGTGACCAAGCATCTGGCTGGTTTGCCACCTCATCCTGTCCAAACACTGCAGGTGAATTCTTTGTACATAATCAAATAAACCAGAAAGTTATTAGATTTGAATTAGCATTCATTAACACAATTGATTGTGTTGATTTAGTCATCTAAATGGTCAATGCTAGGACATTTGGATAATTATTACTGTTTAGTGATATTTCCTCAGCTAATTGTTTTTATTGAATGACTCACTTTGATGATGCAGCTGAAACTAATGTGCAGCTGGGCTCCCAAGGAGAAGGCTTTTATCTGCCCAATCCACCTCCCAGGGGCTCCATCCTTCCTGTAAGACAACACATTTTGGTGCTTCTGGATGGTCCTTGGAGAAGAAACCATTTGGGAAATGTTCCTGCCTCTGCCAATGCATGCTTGATCATAGGTGGTGTGATTTCTCACAGCAGCTCACTCCAACAGGATTTTAAAAACCTGAGCTAAACTAAGCTGGAATGGGTTCTTTCCAAACTCTGCTTGAGTGGGTGCCACCTGGGAGGGCAGCAGGGCAACAGCCCAGTAAGGTATTTCCTACTCCACCCTCTCAAGCACAGCCCACCCTTGCCCCATGAGCTAAGACCCTGCTGATGCTGCCCTCCTGCCCCTCCTGCACAGAGAGGCTCACCCCACTCCCCCAAAGCCAGGCTGAGCCCCTGCCCTGCAGCAGTGCCTGCCTACATGGGAGGGCTCGTGCAGTGGTCAGGCTCTGGGATTGACCACAGGTGTCCTTCACTCCCTTCAGAAGGTCACAGGTAAGGTTCTGCCTGCACAGCACCATGACAATGTAGAGAGATCAGAGCTGATGTGAAAGTTTTCCCACCTGGAGCTCTCTGGAAAAGCTCAAATGGGCAGAGCACTGCTACAGCAGCAAGAGTTCCTGTAGGCTCCTGGGACACAAGGACACTTTGACTGTGATGGTTTCTGTCTCCTAGGCCTGCAGGGCCAAAGAACTGCCAGCTGGTGAGGATACAGGAGGTAGCTGCAATGGCCACAGTGGGATGCTGGGCTTTGGGAGGCAGAGGATGCAGCCAAGAAAAGGATTTGTGTCTGTGAATGCAGGCAGAAGAATTAAACAGTGTGACAGTCAAACAGTTATTTCAAAGAAGGGTTGATACAGATTTTTTCTTTAATGATCTGGGGGAAATCACTCCCTCCCACCTCACTTCCCTTGCTGGCTTTCCCACAAATGTGTTTCAGAGCCTCCACGAATCTTCCTGACCTAAACATAAAACCAAGCCCATGACCCTAAGCCTGTTACCAGAGGTCAGTGTTTTCCCAGGCAAGTTATATTTTTGCCTGCTCAGAAATTCGGTCTGGGAAGAACTCAAGGACTAGTTTCCACCATTTGTACAGGATTCCTGAACATCTAGGGGTGGCCAGCAGCGTGTGTCCTCAGGGCTACGCCATAGGCAGGCCCTCCAGACGTCACCACAGCATGTGCACAGGATGGGGAGTTCTCAGAAGAACTGAATTTACTGCTGTGCATGAACTGTCTGTCCAAGAAAGGCAGGAACTGATCCTGAAGAGATATTTCTGTCCAGGAAACAACACAGGTTAGTACATAACTTCCATGAAATCTGAAGAAATCTAAGCCCTAAAAGGAGTACGCTAAATGAAAAGTTACCCCGGGAGTGGGTATTGCCTTGGAGAGAGATAAATTTAAACTCCTTAGAGGCTAGAAAATCTCCATTGCAATCTCCATCTGCTCCCTCTTCCTTCCCAATACAACTTCAATAATGAACCACTGATCCCAGCCCACCCTGTAAGATGCTGTGTTATTTCCAGTTCCCATTTTCCACATGCAGCTCGGATACCTCAGGACCAGCAGGAAGAGCCACCTTCCGACCACTGGCTGGGCAGCAGAGCTGAAGCCACACCACAGGATGGCACTGCTCATTTCCTAGCTCCCACATGTGATGGTGGCCCAGAACTTACTGCCAGTCATCACCTGAAAGAGGTCAAGCTCAGAGTAAACAGTTGGCTGCATGAAAATAAGAGGGAACGAGAGCTGTGTGGGAAAATGAGGATTTTATTATAACCTGTGTCCTGGGACTGCAGGCAATACTCGGAGCATGCAGAACATGGGATGTGTTTAACCTCTCTCAGCCTGCCTTTAGCCTCTCTGTGTGTAAATCAGAATTCACCTAACACTCCTCTAAATGCAGTCTAGCTCTTTGCTGTCCCTTGGAGATTTTCTCCCAGCTTACTCTCCTGCAAAGAATAACTGTGATACCCCAGTGCTGCAGCCCTACTTCTGTCAACAGCCATTTGTTTACCTGGAAGAAGGATGGGCTGGACCAGGACATGGCACCAGAAGCTCATCCAGCCCTTGGACAATGCTGCATGCTCCCTGCTGACACAGCCAATGATCCAGCTCTGAGCAGAACTCACAGCTATGCCAGAAAAAACTGAGGTTAAAACCCTGGGAACTTTCCCAGCAGAGCACCAGAACACCCAGATGAGTGTTTTGCACTGAGGTATCTAAAAGCCAAGCCCCTCTTAAAGCCATCTTATCAGCAACTGCTGCCGACACCCCTTGCCAGCCTCAGGCAAAGTGTGGATGGCAGACTGGGCTACCACACCCGGAGCCATGCAGTCTGCCAGGCTCTGTGACTCCAGAGGACTTTCACCAGAAGGAGCAGAGAGCAAAGAGCCTGCCTTCCTCCGAAGAGGGTGTGCACAGGAGGAGCTGACCTCGACAGTCCCTTGGCTGGCAGTCCCTGGGCTTTTTCAGGAAGAACACAGCCCAAAGTTCATCTTCTGTTGTTGAGGGTTTTTCCTCTCAGGGCTATGCCGTTAGTATTGTCTGTATTTCCTGCTTCCTCTCCTGGCAGCTCCTGCGCTAGCTCAGACACAGCTACAGCACTCAGTTCATTCGCCCCTGTGTTTGCCACATCCGTCCCCAGGGAAATCCCTGGGCCCAAATGCAGCTGAGCTTCTAATTGAGGTTTGCCGTGCGCCTGTGTGCTGCACGGGGCTCCCACTGAGCACACAGGAGCGCTGTGCTGCCTTTTTGTGTTTAGCCAGGATTATTTGCACCCATCAACTTTAGGCACAGAGGTTGCACAGGAGCATTAGAGGTTCAGAGCAAGCTATGTGCTGGAACAGACATCTCTCACTGCCCACAGGCAGCCAGGCTCTGATAGCCCCAGAGTTAAGGTCCCTAGTTTGCTCATAATACCATCTAGTATCACAGAGAAATTTACATCCAGATCGTTTTGACTTTCTCTGTAATCCAAACAGAAAGAAAAGTAGCTCCCTGCTTTGCACAGCCCTGTCCACTCTGCCAGGCTTAGCTATCTCTCCCAAATGCTCAGTTTTCTGCATGGTCCCACTGTTCCACCCTCTCCACCTTTGCAATATCCCTACTTGCTGGGAAGAGCAACTAGAGACTGTAACATTACCAAATGTCACAGCTGTCTGCCAGGGGGAAAGTCCCTTTTAAATTATTATCATGCTCCCAGTTCATATTTTCCCCATTAGGTGCTTCCACTCTGTCTGCAACCACACAGGGGGCTGTACTGATGAGGAGCAACGTTATTGCTGGAGGGAAAGTAGCAAAACAAGCTCAAGAGACCTGTCTGCTCCCTCCCCAAGATTCTTTTCTCCTACATGAAACAAGTGTGGCAGCAAGCTTTGCTGCATCAGGCACTGAGCATCAGCTTAAAGCTTTTTGAGCAACATGCTTTAACAAAGCTTCCACATGAAAAATGGGAATGACACCAGAGAAAACTTGTCTTCCAAGTAGTAGCAAATTTCAAATTACTTGACTTATATTTACCCTTAAGGCATAACAATAAAAGCAGTTTAAATTGATATAGTACATCTCATCCCTAAGGATCCCCAGAAATGCAACCAATTGATAAACATCCCACAGTTCATGCAGAGAAATACAGACCTTCCCAGGGATGCAATGCATCAGTTTAAGACTTGCCAAAAATAAGCTGCAGTCAAAAAATAAAAGCAGACTAGTGTAGCCAACCAGAGCTCTAGATCCATTAGACTCTGGTCAGGACACTGCAGCTAATTATATTTTTGTGTCTGTGGCACATGGGTAGGACTTTAAATGCCCTAATTTGGACCTTAGCTTTATGTGCCAAAAATTACCCTGCAGACTGTTTGCCTGGATATTATACCAGCTTAAACAAGGTGCAGAAATGCTTCCTACTGCATTCACCATCCTGCTCTTTGGAGTATATGACCAAACCAAAATAACCTCTGATGAAAACGTTTGAGGAGGTAGAAATACAGGCCACATTGCACATGTGACTACTTTTGACCTTCATCTTGGCTGATAAAAATGGACTTTCTCTCATTTGGCTGTTTTTTCTTTTTTTAGTTTTCAAATGAGTTACTTATGTTATTATTAGAAAGCAGAAGGGAAATACGTTTTCCTTGTTTACCACTGGACTAATTGTTTGGAGCTGCCTGGTTCTTATCTCTGTAGCAGATGTAAATGGGAAACTGAGATATGTGGATTTTAACTGCAAATTATTATCAAAATGACAATGTGTCTTGGTTTGAAAGACAGGTACCTGCCAGCAAAAAGCTGGAATCTCCCTTTGAATAGAGAATGTAAACCCCCTCCCTCAGATTGTTATAATTTTGCAATTGGAGGCTCTCAGGCAAAGATTTGGGAGTGGGAATAACAGTTCTTTACTAGGAATATTAGACAAAACAAAGAAAAATACAAATGTAATAGCACTAAGAGACAAGCAAAACAAAAACAACAAAACCCCAGAAAATGCCCTGACAGAGTCAGGGATGTGACCTGACACCCTGGGTATCAGGGTGTTAAAGCAGTCCAGATGAAATCCTCCTGGAGTAAGAGATGCAGTTTGTAAAGTGAAAATAGTCTGTAGGAAAGTCCAGTGGTGACGAGATGAGTCCAGTCTTCCTCTGGAAAGAAATCCAGTGGGTAAAAAACAAGCCGGGTCCTCTGGTGCTCCGACGTCCTTCCGGAGCAGTGTTCTCGGACCAAACTGTCCTGTTCCCTGCTGTTCCCCAGGAAAAACCTGCTGCCCCCTTTTGTTTCAGTCAAGTACCCATAAGTACCCATCAATTAGTTACCTAGCAAAACCACCAGGAAAAAATTCCACAAACACAAAAGAAACAGATCCAACCCCCGACACAATGTCAAGTGTCCCCTGGCTTCCCTTACACCAGCAAAGTCCATCGACTTTTGAAGCAACAGAATCCTATTCCAAGCGGTATCTGCATGTGCACGTACAAGTACAGACAGCAGGTCTACTTCTCTGATTTGTTTTGCTTCTGGCTTTAACATCCTGGGCCAAGATCTTGCTGGATGTTGTTAACTGATAAATTTCCTGGGAGCCACATACGGTCTTTGTGATTAAATGAGAGGAAACAGTTAATAGGGATCTGCAGCAGCAGTCACAAAAGGATGAAGCTGTGGGACCAGCTCTGGTAAATCAACAGCACTAGACAGTTGTCATGATTAGTGTGGCAATCAGGAAATTACAATTTAATGTGTTTGCTGGAGGAAGCAGCACAAGAATTCTTCACGTACTTTTAAAACTGATTAAAACCCTACTGCCCCTTTTCAGTATTCAGACACTTGAGGCTGCTTCTAGGAGCCCTGCCAAGGTAGAATAAAAACAAACATCACATCCCTACAGCACCACAGACTTGCCAATTGAGTGCTCAAGGCACCTAAAGTGGAGGAGGCTTTTGCAAAACCTAGCTCTTAGGCATCAGGTGCAAAACTACCTCCCATGGTTACAGTTTTTACATTGTTAAAGTCACTTTTAGGTAGTCCTTTGGCATTGAAATGCCTGCTGGACCAGGCAGCAGAGACTGCTAACATAATCCCAAATTAGAAATGCAGAGAATGTTAATCTCCTCTCAAAATGACAAGCACAGAAAACACTTCTGTGAAATTAATGCAGACATAGCAGAGGTATTAAATCAGAATACACAAGCAGACAAAGTTCAGGTTGGCACCGATGACTGCAGTGTTCATGAAGTTTTGCTCGTGTTTCAGCAGGGCCAACCCCTGTCCCTGGATAGGTACAGCTGCCCCATCCCCTGGGGGCCTATCTGAGCTTCTCAGAACTGCAATACTTGGGTGAGAGGCCACACAGGAAACTAGGATTGTGATAAGCTCTACCCTATATCCAAAAAGCTGAGTTTGTTTCTTTCTATTCTTTTTCTCTTATGGACCATATAGAAAATTGCATAGAAAACCTGCTTGACTGTGATAATTTTAATAAATAAATAAATAAAAAGAAAAAGGACAGTACTTCAACAGCACAAAGCAGCACCGATGACCTTCACCACTCCAAGACCTTTGCTTTATGCCATCTTCTATTATGTCATCCCTTCAGGCAAATATTGTACGACTGTGCGAACTGTGAGGAGTTACAGCAAAGACAGCAGCTTTATTTGCTTAATTGCTAATGAGGGCTCCACCGGCCCCTGCATCTGCAGCTAGCTGCTGCTTTACGTATGGGTTTAGGGCTAAATCCCTTCCTGAGCCCTGCTTTTCCTTGCCTAATACCCAGGGTTAGTGGCCCATGTGTGGCCCCACTATGATGCCTAGGGCCAGGCTGCAGAGCAGCAGCACCTCCCTGGGGCAGGAAGTGGGCTGGCCTCAGCATGACTTTCCATCCAGAAAACATTTTCCATCACCTTTCTGCCACCTACAACTGGCTGCAGTACTGCCAAGTTAAAACACACACAAAATAAAAGCATCTCATGTGCCTCTGAAAAGAGGCTGCTTGCAAATGCTTGCTAAAAATAGTCCTGTGATGGCCTGTGAGGGCAGCTGGAGGTCTCATAGAAGGAGGCAAAGAATTCCCTTTGCTGAAATCAGTTTACAGCCATCACAGCTAGCACAGGAGTTTTCAAGTTTAATGTCTGTATGGTTCTAGCAAAATCCCAACTGCAGAGAGCAAGGTCCTTGCTGGACTCAATTCCCCTGCTAGTCAGAGCAGGAGCTTGCTTTTCAACTCCCATCTTCCTTTTTTGAAAAGATGCAGATAGGAGGAGATTCATTTGTTAATTGAATTTCCCCTGCCAATTTACATTAAAAACGGGGAACTGTTTCAAAAAGCTCACAAAACTTTCATAACCTTTAACTTAAAAAAGAAAGAGTTTTACGGCTTTTTCTAAACCTGCCCAAAAGCACCACTGGATTGTCCCAGGGCAAGTGATGAATACTGAAAAGAAGTCCGGGAATGGCACAGCTGGGCTGAAAATTGGAAACACTTGCTCACAGAAAGCCAGGCGTGCTTCCTCTCCTCTGGCTCTTCCTTTTATCTTTGGATTTTCCCACAAGTTCTTGTTCAAAGGGATGCCATCCCATGGGAAAATAACAAAAGGAAAAAAAGTACAGACACTGTTACTCAGTGAGGCCAGCAATAGTTGCAAGAGAAGAAAAATTCTTCATGGGAATCCCCTACATCTGAGAAGCAGAAGCAAAAATTCACCAGGAAAAATTCAGTGCTGTCAGCTTTGCAGACAGACAATGCCTTTTATCCATGTGGGATTCTGCATTTATCCAGTTTTTATTACCCACAGATGGCATGGCAGCAGTAAAAAAAAAAAAAAGCAGAGAAGGGTCACTAGGAATGGCCAGAGAAAGTAAGAAGAGTGGCTGAAGATGTAATTTCTTCTTTAAAAGATTTGTTCTGTTATGGAGTGAAAACTTACACAGCAGAGATGCAAAATCCTCTAAACACTGAGGCAACACCTGCACACCTGGGGGCAGGGACCCGTAACACCCATCATGTGCAATACTGCCTGAGTGGCTCCAAGAAGTGACACTCCTCACCAGGCAGGCCAGATGCAGGGTACTGATGCAGCAGCAGCCCCAGCATCGCTCTGGTGGTGTTTGATTCCCTGACATTTTACCATGACTTTGCTGCCCTGGGCTTGCTAAAAACTTGTTCCTAATCGTTAGATAGATGCTGGTGAATGACTCCTAAGGTGGTCCCTCTCATCAGACTTCAGAACGATCCTCACAGGCTCAGGGATCTGTCATTGTGCAGACTGTGCAAGAGCGAGGTGCCGTGCTACACTGCACTGAGTGGCTGGCTGAGATTCTAGAAGGAGTGTAATGCTCACGGCCTGGCCCTCTGGCCAGAGGCTGCTGCAAGGACCAGACTGCAGCCTTCCAGTGCTTAGGGCAGCCTACAGAAACAGATGGGGACAGGCTTTGTAGCCAGGCCTGCTGCCATAGGACAAAGGCAAAGGGTTTAAAACAGAATGAAGGTCGATTTAGATTAGATATAAGGAGGAAGATTTTTTTACAATGAGAGTGGTGAATCCTCTGGACAGCCTCTTACTGTTAGAGGTTGCCCAGAAAGGTGGTGGATACCCAGCCCTGGAAAAAATTAAAGGTCAGGTTGGATGGGGGTCTTATCCAGTTGAAGATGTCCCTGCTTGTGGCAGGAGTGGCTGGTCTAGATGGGGCTTGATAGATGGGCCTCTAGATAGTTCTTGTTCAAAGGAATGCTACCCCATGGGAAAATTACAAAATGGAAAAAAAAAAGCACAGACACTCAGTGAGGCCAGAAATAGTTGCAAGATAGGGGAAAAAAATATTTTTTATAGAACCCTTCCAACCCAAATTATTCTGATTCTCTGATCCCGCAGCCCCTCTTAGGAAAGTGA
>WBNO01003394.1:0-36224 GCA_013400575.1 Peucedramus taeniatus | reverse complement strand
AGTGGCCTGGACTCCATGAAGGAGGAGGAGTACCGGCAGCTAGTGAAGGAGCTGGAGGACATACGGCTGCAGCCCCGCGAGCCGCCCGCCTGGGCACAGCAGCTGACGGAGGACGGGGACACGTAAGTGGGGGTCGAAGCCGGGGCAGGGGTGGCTCGGACACGGTGGGGAACTCGGCACGGCCAGTCCGGGACAGGATGTGCTTGCCGGCGGGGCGGCGCCGCGCTGGGCCGCGCCGGGAGGGAAGGGAGGGGGTGCGGAAAGTCCCTGGAGCGGCGCCAGGGAGAGGCGGCTCCCGCGGCCGCGGAAAGCCCCGGCCGCGCCGAAAGCCCCGGCTTGCGACACCCGCGCGTGACCCGGCCCGGTCCGGCCCGCCGGGCGCGGGGCTTAGCGTGGCGTCAGGGGGGTTAACGCGTGCCGCTTAATTACTCCTTTTTTCCCCCCTGCAGTTTTCTCCACTTGGCCATTATTCACGAGGAAAAAGCCCTGAGCCTAGAGGTGATCCAGCAGGCAGCCGGTGACCGGGCTTTCCTGAACTTCCAGAACAACCTCAGCCAGGTACTTTCACCTCGATAGCCCCAAATCCGGATCAGCCCCTGCCACACCCACACACTCCCTCTGGGGAATTCCCCCAAAAAAGTCCCTTTAATTTTTTTTGTTTTAATTGATGGAATCAATTGAATCAAAGCCTAACTTCAGGAAAGTCCCCAGCTGGCTCCAGCCAGTGTTGGTACAATGCTTCCTCTCCCCTGAGAGAGTGGCATTTAACACCCACATTTTTCAAATATGATGCCATGGGTTGCATCTGTCTTTATGGAAATGTTAATGATACCCTTCATACCAGCTGGCGGTTGATTTATCCAGAGAGCCCAAAGTTCATCACTTCCAGATGAATGGGCAACTATACAACAACTTGGGAAGCATAAAAAACTGAGTTTATGGGGTGTGCTTTCATGCTTCTATTTGTTGGCACAAATCACCAAGTGAACAAGAGGTCTGCTTGTCTAGATGTTGGTGCCAAGTTTGTGGTGTAACTTACAGTCTGCTTTTGCTCTTATGCGTGCAGACTCCTCTTCACCTGGCAGTGATAACTGATCAGCCTGAAATTGCTGAGCAACTTCTGAAGGCCGGATGCGACCTGGAAATCAGGGACTTCCGAGGAAACACCCCCCTGCACATCGCCTGCCAGCAGGGCTCCCTCAGGAGCGTCAGCGTGCTCACACAGCACTGCCAGCCCCACCACCTCCTCGCTGTCCTGCAGGCAGCCAACTACAACGGTACGGCCACACTCCTGAACGCTCCAGCTTGCTGTGCTGTGCTGAGGGTAGGGTCCGTCTCCTATGGATCTCACAGATCTCTGGAGAGGTGGAGAAGGATTGTTATGTCCCATTTGAGAGTTGAGGAGCCCAAAGCATATAGCAGTGTCTGACTTTTTTGAAATGCACTGTCTTGTAGGCCTTCTCACTGTTGATTATAGTCTCTCATGGCTTTGAACTTTGCATTTTTAGTGAGTGCCTTCGCCCTGCTCCTCCTTTTTTTGTTTGCAATAAGTTGCACTCAAACACTGGAATAAAGCCTCCAAGAAATCTTTTCAAAATCCAACCTTTTTATTCATACTGGAAGCTGGAAAGCTCTTCTGGAAAACACCTTTTGCCATGAATGAATTGCAAATTTAGTTTCACCTTGGCCTATCATCTTGACTTTTAAGTAATGATGAGGCATTGAGTTNAAAAAAAATATTTTTTATAGAACCCTTCCAACCCAAATTATTCTGATTCTCTGATCCCGCAGCCCCTCTTAGGAAAGTGATAGAACGTCGGGAGGATGCAGGCTGCAATCAGGGCTAGCAGTGCCCGGCACTGAGGCGCTCCTCGGCCTTCAAGGGGCCCCACAGCGCCCCACGACCCCGAGGTGCAGTGGGACCCCGCCGGGGAGGAGGCGCCGGGAGCCCCAGGATCGGGCAGGGTAGAGCAGGGAAATCCCCGCGGGGCGCGGCAGGGAAGTACCGACGGGGACGCCGGAGAGGCGAGAACTTCCCCCCTGGAGAAACGCCAAGTTCACTCTCGGCCCGGCCTCTTCCCTCCCCTCCGACGCCCTTTCTGGGCGGCCCGAGCCGCTCCGCCCTCCCTACCAGCGCCAGCGGCGCCGAGCAGGACCAGACCCGTCGGTCGAGCTTTGACTGGCTGGAAATTCCCGTCCTCCGCGGCTCCTCCCCCGCAGAAATCCCCCGGCCGCGCTGTATATGCGAGGCTCCGCCGCCGCCGCCGCTCACTCGCAGTGCCCGCAGCTCCGCCGCCATGATCGCCGCTCGCCGCGCCGCCGAGCCGCCCGCCATGGATGGCTACGAGCACCCCAAGAAGGAGCGTCAGGGCGCCTTCCCGCTCGACGACCGCCACGACAGTGGCCTGGACTCCATGAAGGAGGAGGAGTACCGGCAGCTAGTGAAGGAGCTGGAGGACATACGGCTGCAGCCCCGCGAGCCGCCCGCCTGGGCACAGCAGCTGACGGAGGACGGGGACACGTAAGTGGGGGTCGAAGCCGGGGCAGGGGTGGCTCGGACACGGTGGGGAACTCGGCACGGCCAGTCCGGGACAGGATGTGCTTGCCGGCGGGGCGGCGCCGCGCTGGGCCGCGCCGGGAGGGAAGGGAGGGGGTGCGGAAAGTCCCTGGAGCGGCGCCAGGGAGAGGCGGCTCCCGCGGCCGCGGAAAGCCCCGGCCGCGCCGAAAGCCCCGGCTTGCGACACCCGCGCGTGACCCGGCCCGGTCCGGCCCGCCGGGCGCGGGGCTTAGCGTGGCGTCAGGGGGGTTAACGCGTGCCGCTTAATTACTCCTTTTTTCCCCCCTGCAGTTTTCTCCACTTGGCCATTATTCACGAGGAAAAAGCCCTGAGCCTGGAGGTGATCCAGCAGGCAGCCGGTGACCGGGCTTTCCTGAACTTCCAGAACAACCTCAGCCAGGTACTTTCACCTCGATAGCCCCAAATCCGGATCAGCCCCTGCCACACCCACACACTCCCTCTGGGGAATTCCCCCAAAAAAGTCCCTTTAATTTTTTTTGTTTTAATTGATGGAATCAATTGAATCAAAGCCTAACTTCAGGAAAGTCCCCAGCTGGCTCCAGCCAGTGTTGGTACAATGCTTCCTCTCCCCTGAGAGAGTGGCATTTAACACCCACATTTTTCAAATATGATGCCATGGGTTGCATCTGTCTTTATGGAAATGTTAATGATACCCTTCATACCAGCTGGCGGTTGATTTATCCAGAGAGCCCAAAGTTCATCACTTCCAGATGAATGGGCAACTATACAACAACTTGGGAAGCATAAAAAACTGAGTTTATGGGGTGTGCTTTCATGCTTCTATTTGTTGGCACAAATCACCAAGTGAACAAGAGGTCTGCTTGTCTAGATGTTGGTGCCAAGTTTGTGGTGTAACTTACAGTCTGCTTTTGCTCTTATGCGTGCAGACTCCTCTTCACCTGGCAGTGATAACTGATCAGCCTGAAATTGCTGAGCAACTTCTGAAGGCCGGATGCGACCTGGAAATCAGGGACTTCCGAGGAAACACCCCCCTGCACATCGCCTGCCAGCAGGGCTCCCTCAGGAGCGTCAGCGTGCTCACACAGCACTGCCAGCCCCACCACCTCCTCGCTGTCCTGCAGGCAGCCAACTACAACGGTACGGCCACACTCCTGAACGCTCCAGCTTGCTGTGCTGTGCTGAGGGTAGGGTCCGTCTCCTATGGATCTCACAGATCTCTGGAGAGGTGGAGAAGGATTGTTATGTCCCATTTGAGAGTTGAGGAGCCCAAAGCATATAGCAGTGTCTGACTTTTTTGAAATGCACTGTCTTGTAGGCCTTCTCACTGTTGATTATAGTCTCTCATGGCTTTGAACTTTGCATTTTTAGTGAGTGCCTTCGCCCTGCTCCTCCTTTTTTTGTTTGCAATAAGTTGCACTCAAACACTGGAATAAAGCCTCCAAGAAATCTTTTCAAAATCCAACCTTTTTATTCATACTGGAAGCTGGAAAGCTCTTCTGGAAAACACCTTTTGCCATGAATGAATTGCAAATTTAGTTTCACCTTGGCCTATCATCTTGACTTTTAAGTAATGATGAGGCATTGAGTTAGACTTACTCAAGTTTTCCCTTTGTTTGTGTCTTCCAGGACATACGTGTCTCCATTTAGCATCTATCCAAGGATACCTGGCTATTGTCGAGTATCTGCTGTCCTTGGGAGCAGATGTAAACGCACAGGTATGTAAGGTGTACCATTAATTTAACTCAGTGGGGCTCTGTAGTCTTAAGAATCAACAGATCTGACAGTGGCTGTGCCTCTCCTAACATGCCAAACCTTACACTATTTTCACACAGGAGCCATGCAATGGCAGAACAGCACTACATTTGGCAGTCGATCTGCAGAACTCTGAACTGGTGTCGCTTTTGGTGAAACACGGGGCAGACGTGAACAAAGTGACCTATCAGGGCTATTCCCCCTATCAACTCACATGGGGAAGAGACAACTCAAGCATACAGGAGCAGCTGAAGCAGCTGACCACAGCTGACCTGCAGATGTTGCCAGAAAGTGAGGATGAAGAGAGCAGTGAATCGGAGCCTGAGTTCACAGAGGATGAAGTAAGCAGCTGTTTCCATTTTTACAAGAGAAAGGGGGAAATCCTGTCCTGTGCAGGGTGTTTCTTGATGTCACTCTCCTAGCATGCCCCAGTGACCTCTTGCTGTGTAACAGATAGGTATACCAAAGATTATGCTATCAGCAATCAGCAAAATGGCAGATGAGGCAAGCATGTAAACAGAGTAAAAATAAAATGTAAAAAATAACATGAGGAAATGGAGGTTAACTTCGTGCAACATGGTTCTCTGAACACAGTTCTGTTGCTGACACAGAACTTCATGAAGGAAAATTCAAGTTAGTGGGTGGTTTTCTCCTCGCTAGTATTTGTTTTTCTAACATTCTGAGTACTGCATTAAATGGCGTATGTAATAAGCATTTTGGTGTAGAAATTTTATACAATGCTGAAGAATTTGCATGTAGAATTTAGCTGTTATCCCAGAGTGGATATGATACTTTAAGTAAGATTTTTGCGTTAACAGCATTTGGGGTTTTTTTTTCTTGCAGCTTATATATGATGACTGCCTTATTGGAGGACGACAGCTGGCATTTTAAAGCAGAACTTTCTCTGAAAAGAAGTGACTGTATACATATGTATAGAGAAAGGACTGACTTTCTTCACCTGAAAAGAAAGTCACAATGTGGAGAGAAAAAAGAGGGAAAATACTACACTGCCCAGCAAGGAGAAGGAGCATGTAATTGTAACAGGACAGTTCCAGGATCTCTCTTATGTTTAAATACAGGAGTGGGATGTGTAGCATCAGTACAGATCTGTGATTATTCACACCACCTGCTAAAGAGCCACATAGCCAATCTTCTCAGCCCTGCAAAGGTAACAGACTACACATCCAACCTGCTTACAGGTTACAGGGAGCTTTCTTGTGGCATCAAGTACTACAGGGAACAAGTGACCTTTTGTGGCAAGGTGGACTCATGCCAACAACCCTTTTCAGAGACTCTACGTTCATTTGTGCTGGGCTGGTGGCAGTCCCTGTCCTTTCTGACTGACCTCAGCTGCTCTCAGTGAGGCTTCCTGGGTGGAGGAGTCAGACCAAGGGACTGGTGCCCTCTTGGCTCTTCGGCAAAAGTAGCAATAATGTTAACTGTGGGCATTGGAAAAGTGTGTTTCACACTGTGTGTGTCAAAATTGCTACACTTTTTAGCAACTGTATATTGTGTAAATACTGTACATTTTTTTTGTTTATAATTATTTTGGTACATGTGAGATGTATTTATTAAAAACAGATTACTGTACCTAGTCTGCAAAACAGTTCATTGCCCACCTCCCTGAGATCATGGGAATCTACCTGGTTTGCTTTTTAAGAAATGTTTACCACCTAATAGCCCATTGGGGTCACATTCTCAGGGGTTTTATGTGATTCACCTTAGCAGTGGTAAGACATCTAAGCAGCTTGCAGCTTTCAGTGCTTCTGCTGCAGCTAATTTTGGAAGCAGACGTAGGTGTTGTTTCCTGCACCCGCTGCAGCAGGCGGATCATGGGGCTGGGATTCCCCCTCTTCCAGCACCAGGCTGCCAGCCCACTAGAGAGGGGGTTTTAGGCTGGTTTTGGCAGCCCCCGCCCACCTGCCCTCATGGCACCTTTTGTTCCAGCTCAAATACTTTGCAACTCTTGCCAGGGGAAGCTGGAGGTTTGCAGCACAGCCCTGTGTCTGTCCACCTCTTGTTTTATCACCTGGCCCAGCTTCAGTTTGAACTCTGACCCCTCTGGAATTTCTGAAGGGGATTTCCATGGGAAGAGGGAGCACGTCCTGGGAAGGTGTGCTGCTGCCTTGCACCCCTGAAGTTCAGGTGGGGCACCCCCACATCCCCACTGGAGCAGCTACAGCTCTTGTCCAGTTCACAGCAGTGAAGGGTGTGGCTTTAAATGCTTTGCTTTTTCTCTAAGTTTCTTTCCAGCGTTCAGGCAGACAGAATCACTTTGCCCAAATCCTCTGCTCCACCTCATTATCTTCTGACAGTGCATCACAATACTGGATTACTTTCAGCAACAGACTTGTAGCCTGTTGTGTGTCCCTGTAAAGGGTGGTTTGTGTAAAAGGTGACCGTGCCCTGTTTGTGCTGTACCCCCTGGAAGGAAACGGAGCAGCAAAGCTGCTGAGGCAGGATGATGGAGCTCTGCCAAGAGCTGGCCAGGGGAATTCTGTGCTGCTGGCACTTGGCCCAGCTCAGGCTGTTGGAGAATGCTATGGCCCCAGGTTGCACAGGGACACCCATTGCTTTTTCTGTCCTGCTCTTCCCAAAGGGTTCCTGATACACAACCTGCTCTAAGGAGAGTTTGCTGGTATGAGGAAGAGCACCACAGCTGGCTGTGTGCTTCCTACTTTGCATGGGAGCCAAAGGCCACTGTGGAAAGGATTGTATAAAATTGTCATCCTGAGTCCTTTTTATTTCCCTTCCACTCTCATTGCACAAGCATAACCCAGGTATATGCACTGAAACTTCCTTCTGGCAGACATGGCTACATCTGCACTGCAAACCTGCATTTGTGGGGCTGGATAAGAATCTGCCAAAACTTTTTTCTTTTTGGGAACTCACCCTTCACTGACCAACCATTAACTCTGGGCTGGGAGTGTTGACTGTGGGAACTTGCTCACTTGCTGCTACAGGTTTTTCACTAGCAAAGAACCCCAAGTAATTCCACAGCTGGAAATAGAAACTGGAGTGTTCTACTTGCTACATTTCCGTTTCTCCTTGCAAAGCAGGAGTTGGAAATGCTGTCAAGGCCCTGCAGAGGCATTCACCAGCTATAGCTATCAGTGGTCTAAAAGTCCTTCGGTGCATGGCTAGACCAGGTATGCAAATATTTAAATAGATACCATCTGAAGGCAAATACTTCTCATTTGCAGGCCAGAGGGATGGAGAAAAATGCAGTTATCAGTAGTACCAGGCTGGCCGAGTAGTTTCGGAGGCAGTGGTACATTCTTGGCTGCCCATTGAATATTTAGACAAAGAGTATCTAGAAAGGCACTGCTATAATCTTACAAAAATTCTGCAATGACTCAAGAAATTAAGCAAATGTTTTACTGTACGAGGAAATTTTGCAGCTAAACAAATCATTGTTGAAATGCCACGTGCTGGTTTTGCTACTGTTTGCCTCTACCTGTCATGCAAAAGTAACCACTCAACATACATGGAGAAACCATGGGTAAAGCAAGCAGGACAGAGATTAATGTGAGAACATGTGCTTGTTAGCAAAATAGGTTGGGACATGTGTATTTGTGCATTGCTAATACAGGATTGCTCATTGGAGAGCTTTGCCTGTTCACTCAAAGATATGGGAAGATTGTCCACTGCAGGACATCCCCCTGGCACCCCCAGTTTTGAATGTGCCTGTTAACTGCTGCATGTCCACCCTGTCTCTGCCCTTTCCACACCTATGCCTTTAGAAAGATCTTCTGAGAGTGGTTTTGGTGATGAGCTGCCTTAATGCTGTGTTCTTGGATTCTGGCAGATGCGTGGCGTGGTCCCATTTGTAGGATATAGAGCAAGAACACCTTATGCATTTATTCTTCCAGCATATCTTTTTCCTTATTCAGATTGCACAGCTGCTATTTGCAGAACACACTAGCTTGTTCTTACTTCTACTGCCAGTGCCTCCCCACACTGAGTTCAAAATTCTGTCCCATCACCTTTTCCACATGCCCTGTGTGGCTCTGCAAGCTTCAAAGCATCCATGGTGCTGCAGATGGAAATCCTGTGAAGTTCAGATTTGGTTTCCTAACTGGCCCTTTCTCCATTAGCCTCCTCACTTTCCTCAGCTCGTGCCATGCCTGTGTCCTCTGCTTTTATTGCCTTTGGCACTCATATCTGCCTCTGCCTGCTCTTTTTTCCCTTCCTCCCTTTCCTCATGCCCCCCCCACCCTTTTCTCCTGCAACACCAGCTCATTCACCCATCATTACATTACACAGGATGAGGTTACATTTTTGTTTCCAGCCTTTCCCTGCTGCCCATTCTTGTAAATCTCTTTGATAATCCCACAGGGATATTCCCATACTTCCTTATATTCCACACAAAGAACAAAACTCCTCACTTCCTCCCACACCCTCCTCTTCCTCCTTGCATTCCTGCTCACTGTAGGCCTTTCTCACCCAAACCACAACCAAGACGCCTCCTTCAGCGCCTTTCAGCTTTCTCAGCATCAGCCCTGGACTTCTCAAGAACCTTACAGTAGTGACAAACAAAATACAGACTGCCAGGGTGGTGATGCTGAACAGCAGAGCCCAAGGCCTGATTTTCCCCCAGTACTTTAGAGCCCTTTTCTTCCATTCCCTGCAGCTTTGGAAAGTGTAAAAAGCAAAGGCAAAAGGCAGCCTTGCACCTAGAGACGTGCCCAGGGAGGCTTTGTGCTCCCACTGGCTCCAGCGCCAGCCTGACACCTGCAGTGATGAGCAGACCCCTTCACCACCCCCTCACCTGCCTGTTCTGCCACTGCCTCTCTCTGGGTGCTCCTTGCACACAGCTTGGGCAGTGTGAGCTGGCTGACACATGGATGTGGGTGTCTCTGCTTCCCAAACAGAGAGAGGTCTAACTTAGAGTCCTTAGCCTTACTGCCTTCTCCTCCTTCAGCCTTTTGACATCAGGAAGGGGTCTCTATTGGCTGCTTAGCGTTTTACACACCCAGAACTGCAGGTGGAACAGGGCCAGCAGTGTTTACCAACCATGTGTCCTGCATGCAGCTGGTGGACACATCTACCTGCCTTCCTGGCAAGGACTTGATGCACAGAAGGCAGTGAGGCCACCAGAACTCTTAAACTATCCCAAAGAGTGGCAGCCTCACTGCTGCTGGCCTTGCCCCACGGCTTCAGTTCAGATTTGGATGAGCAAGATGGTTGAGTGAGTAAAGGAAAAGGTGAAACCAGAAAAAACACCCAAGGAAAGTGATATCCAGGAGGAGGACAAGTATCATTTGTGGTTTGTTTTAATGGGAAATCTTCAATGATGGTGGACTCTGGGCCAGGCACATAGCATTTTTCTGTGGAAGCTGAGCTGTGAAAATAATTAAGCATCTGGTTGTTCCTAGAAGTAAGAATTGCAAAACAGAGTGCAGGGGTAGCAGAGAAGAATCTCTCCCTGGACAAATGGTTACCCTCATTTCAGGGGGATGGAGGAAGGATTTTTCCAGCACTGCTGTGCTCCCAGCACCAGTGCTTTGCTGAGGAGTGAGAACTGCTCAGTATTCCGAGGGATGAGGGAACAGGAAAGTCCTGTCCCCCCATGCCAACCTGGACAGCTGCTGCAGAGCCTCCCCCCTTCTCCAGCAGCTGTCTTTCACAGCTCTGGCATCTCTCACCTCCTTGTCCCTTCTCTGAAGCATTAACAGGAACAAAAGGTCTCCTTTAAATGCTGGCATATTTATCAGGTCATGATCCAAGAAGTTTAAATCCAGAGAGATTGGAACAGAAACTTCCCCTAATACCCTGGAGGTTTGCCCTTGCCATGATCCAGTGCTCAGATTTTCCCAGGACTGCCTCCTCATCCAATTTTCCAAACAGGACTTTCCAGTCCTGTCAGAAGGGAGCTGGGATTTTCCCTGCTCCTCCTCTCTGCAGCTCTGCCCTGTTCCACGGCCGTGAAGCACGGGCCAGGCTCCATTGCCTCTCCAGCTGCAGGAGTGCAGCCTCTTACCTGCCCACCACCAGCCCCAGGGGCTTCCCTGCTCTGAAGGAACAAGCCTGCACCCCTTCAGCTTAAATTCTTCCCCCATTCACAGTTTTAGCTAGTTCAGATTAATTTTGCTGTGCATCTTTCAAGATAAGATTTTCATCTCTCCAGCTGAAAGCACAATGTGAGCAAGTGTATGGTTCAAGAGAGAGCCTTAAAACACAAATATTTTTAACATGCACGCACACCTTGAAGGGCACACAGCTACAATTGCGGTGCAACACTTAGCTTGGTTAATTATTATTCCTGGATTTCAGTAGCTTGAAGGAGAGGGAGTTTCCCAAGGCCCTGTGGAGGACTCTGAGTGCTGCTGCTCTGCTTCAGCAACGCTTTGTTCTCACCGGGGAGTGCCCAGGGGTCAAGTGAGAGGCAGCTCCCCCCAGGAGCAGTGGGAAAAGAGCTGGGCTGTGGTGTTTGCTCCCGCAGCGTGGGAGGACCCGCGTGGTGTTTCTCCTCTGCATGGGAAAAGGACATGCCACATCTCAGTCAAAGCTCAGCACGCATACTGAGCTGAGCAGGACTGAAAGGCAGTAAGGATGGCTGCCCAGTCTGGGAATGAAACCACCCTTCTCTTTCCATTTCTTCTAAGCAGATGGGTTTCCATTCCAGCGTGCGTCAAGGGTGATGTTTCTGGATTTCTTCCAAAACCTTAGATCTGACCCCTGGCAGCATCTTCTCTGAGATGTTTTGCCCTAGCAAACAAACAAACAAGCCCTCCTCCAAGCTGCATGGAGGCTCCTTACCCCAGGCTGTGCCAAGCCTAGCTTGGGGAAAACAGTCCCAAGGTGGGGGATTCAAATCCACCTTACCCTTGAGCACACTTGATTTCCACCTCCTCTCTAACAGTCTATGAATTGGGCTGCTAGAGTGAAAAAAAGCCAAACTTCTAGACCACTCAACATCTTCCATCTCTCCATGCACCCCAGACCTCTTAATGCTCCTGCCTGTGCAAGCCTTTTCCCCTGGCAGTAGCAAACTGAAACTCCTGGAGCTGGGCTGCTGGACTACCACACCAAGGCAGGGGCTAGCTCTCAAACTGCCCTGTCTCCTGCCTTGGTAGCCACTCCTGCAGGGCAGCAGCCCTGCCCTATGGAAACTGAAATAATGAGGTGCAAACACCCCTGCCCTGTAGCTGTGTGGGAGGCTGGCAGGCTTCAGCTGCAGTCAGCCAGGTTCAAACAGGGGATAAAACAGAACGAGGGCATGTTCAGCAACTGAAATGGCAAAAATGTGTAAGGAAAATTAATCCACAAACATCAGAGGTTTATGTCCAAAAAGGAGACAGAGGAGTCCCTTTACTTTATTCCAATAAAGGGAGAGGCCAGGGGCATTCCCCTGGGGTCTCTCGAATTTTTGGAGGGCACAGCCTCCTTTTTATCCCAATTTCCCGGCTGCATTTCCCTCTCTCTTTCCCCATTTCTGAGGTACTTGAGAGGGACAGACTTCCCGGAACGCCTGATCCCAAAGATTCCCCTCTAGTGTATAACCCTCCCTTTTAATTTTTAATTCTTACAGAATTTAGGGGGTTTCTTTCCCATTGTTTCTTTCATCTTTCAATGTCTACTTTCAATTATCAGCAAACCTAGAGTTTATTTGTAAAAGCAAATATCTTTTTCCATTCATCAATCAGTGGAATCCTTCCCATTGTTTCTCTTATCTCCCAGTGCTAGTTCTATCTACCAGCTCGTTTGTAAAGACAAATCTACTATTCCTCTCAAAGGCAACAGTGCCACCAGGATGGAAAAGCTCGGGGGGATCCACCACCAACAGCAGATAAGGTACACTGCTGAGGTGGTCTCCTCCCCTTCCCAGCTCAGCCCAGCTGTAGCACTTTTCATGCAGAAATGTTTAAGGTTTGCCCACAGCATCCTCTCCTCTGACTCTGTCCCAGAGGAAGGGAAGTGAGCAGGTCCAGGGAAGGTCAGGACTCCAGGATGTCTGCCTTCCTGCCCTGGCTGATGATACAAAAAGCCAGTTTCTCTTCTCCACACAGCTGGACTGCCAAGGTGATCCAAGCCCCCACTTCCCCCCACAAGATACCCCTGTATCTGAGGGACTTGTAAAGTAAGGAACTGATAATTCTGTTTCCTTTTTCAGAGAAGCCCAAGCAAAGCAGAAAAGGGAAACTACCATCTTTTTATGTCTTTTTTTTATTGTGGCACCCCAAACTGCCCCCAGCACTTGAGGTGAGGCTGCCCCAGTGCAGAGCAGAGCAGGACAATCCCCTCCCCTGCCTGGCTGGCCATGCTGTGCCTGATGCACCCCAGGACAGGGTTTGCCCTCCTGGCTTCCAGGGCACTGCTGGCTCAGATTCAACTTGTCATTGAACAGAACGCCCAGGTCCCTTTCCATGGCACTGCTCTCCAGCATCTCATTCCCCAGTTTATACACACATCCAGGCTTGCCCCATCCCAGGTGCAGAGTCCAGCATTTTCCCTTGTTGAACTTCATGTGGTTGGTGGTTGCCCAGCCCTCTGGTTTGTCAAGGTCTCTCTGCAGGGCCTCCCTGCCTTCAAGGGAGTTCAACAGCTCTCCCCAGTT
Organism: Peucedramus taeniatus; assembly: GCA_013400575.1. Classification (NCBI taxonomy): domain Eukaryota; kingdom Metazoa; phylum Chordata; class Aves; order Passeriformes; family Fringillidae; genus Peucedramus; species Peucedramus taeniatus. The sequence goes on along the minus strand of WBNO01003394.1, from coordinate 23,373 downwards.
TTGTATCATCTGCAAACTTGCTCTGTACCCCTTCCAGTCCTGCATCCAAGTCACTTATGAAGCTGTTGAAGAGCACAGGGCTGGGGACAGAGCCCTATGGAGCCCCAGTAGTGACAGGTCACCAGCCTGATGTCACCCCGTTCACTGTCACCCTTTGTGCCTGACCCCTGAGCCAGTTGCTCACCCATCCCATGATGTGTTTATCCAGCTGTGAGCTGGATGTTTTGTCCAGAAGGATCCTGTGAGAGACAGTAGAGAAAGCTTTACTGAAATCTGAAAGAATTACATCAACTGGCTTCCCCTGATTAACAGGGTGGGTTATTTGGTCATAAAAGGAAATCAGCTGTGACAAGCAGAACTTTCCTCTCATGAAGCCATGCTGTGACCAATGCCTGCATTGTCATTCAGGTGGTTTCCAGTGGCTCCCAGAATAATCTCCATAACTTTACCAGGCACTGAAGTGAGACTGACAGGCCTGTTTTTTACAGGGTCCTCCATCTTGCCCTCCAAAATCAGGACAACATTCACCATATTCCAGTCAGCTGGGACCTCTCCAGATTCCCAAGGCTACTCAAAAATCATTGAGAGAGGTTTTGTGATGACATCAGCCAGCTCTTTGAGGATTCTCAGATGAATCCCACCAGGCCCCATAGATTTTTAGGGATCAGCTGAAGCAGCAGATCCCACACAATTTCAGGGTTGACTGGGAGTTGATCATTCTCACAGCCATGGTCCCTTAGTTCAGGGCACTGAGACCCCCTTAATCTGTCATCTGTTTTGAAGACAGAGGCAAAGAATGCATTAAACACCTCTGCTGTGTCCATGTCCCTGTTTGTTCCTCATCCTGGAATGGGCTGATGTTATTTCTATGCTGCCTTTTGCCATTAACATATTTGAAAAAAACTATTTTTATTGTCCCCCACAATTCTGGCTTCAGCTCCAGCTGAGCTTTGTCTGTATGAATTTTCTCCCTATGATGGCAAGCAATATCTCTGTATCCTTCCCATGTTACCTGACCTTGCTTCCACTGGGCATACACCTTCCTTTTTTGCTTTATTTTCAAGGGAAGATTCCTGCTCAGGCAAGCTGGACTTCTGCCTTACCTCCTTAACTTCTGATATTGCCTGCTCCTGTGCCCTCAGGAGGTGATGTTTAAAAAATGACCAGCACTTATGGACCCCAGCACCTGCAAAAACATTTTCCCAGGGGACTTTACTTGCTAATTCCCTGAGCAGCCTGAAGCCTGCTCTGCTCATGCTGAGGTTTTGCTGGCACTTTTCCTCCTGTCAGACGTTTCCCTCTGTTTTGTTTCAGTTAGAAACAATGAATTTTTAAAAAAATATGCAAGACTAAATCCATGTTGAGAACTTCCCACGTGAAACAGATTACTTCTTTAGACTTATAAAACAAGAATTTATTTCACTTTTTTTCTTACTCATTGGAAACTTCAGATGTTTGTTTTCTCACTCACCTGAAAAATGTTTTCTCCTAAGCTTTTGTGATTGCGACATAGTGGAACTTCCTTCCTCTCCCACTCTTTCCCTGAGTCATGTGAACTAGGCATACCTTCATCCTGGGGCTTAACATGCCATCTCTGAAAAGCCAGCCCTCAAATTTGCATCCAATTACCATCCACATAATAGCTGTTGAACTCCTCATGCTTGCATAGGGGCAGGTCTTCATTTAGCCTTAGAGCTAGCAGCCTTCCATCGGGTCTGCTTGGCTGTGCTTCCTCTCACCCTCACAGCATCCAGCCCCCTTCACACACACATCCTGTTCCCTCTAACCATTGACTCCATCTTTTGGCTGCTCTAAATACACCAGGAAGAAAACCCAGCTCATTGGAGGTGATATTTTCAAAATTGATCCTGAGGACACTTTTATGCTGAAGGTTTTGGGGCTGCAAAGCAACCTGTGTCCAGTGTACAGCTTTGGATGGTAAACTGATGCTGACTCTGACACCAACCAGTGTCCTGCCACTGGATATTTTGCCCATGACTTGGACCATATCTGGAGACTGATTCAACCCAGGGTGTGATGCCAGTGCACATCACCCAGGGAGTGTTAGGTATTTCCCATGCAGATGCTTTCATTCAGCAACAAAGCAAACACAGCTCAGTGTGTCCTCTTCCTGGAGGCAAGTCCCTGGTGTTGTAAGCACATTCATCATGAAACACCACCACAGACAGCTTCTCAACATCACTGTAAGAAAAATGTTATCTCTGCAGCTCTTCTGTTTCACTGAACTCACAGCTGGGCCCTTGAATGCTGTCAGTAGAAATTGCATGTTCCTCGTAAGCACAGGATAAAGGCATGTCTGTGTAGACTTATTAATAATTTTGCTAAATGGCACATGAAATATCACCTTCATCTCCAATCCCAGAGGTCCAGAGTCCTGTCTCTGAGGACACCAAGGAAACAACTTGGGAGCAGTCTCCCTTTAGACTGTGGCTGGTCTTACACCCAGGCTGAGGTGTGCAGGTGCATCAGAGGATGCTGCTGCTGGGCAGGGTGCTGGCAGTGGCACAAATGGTCCTGCCCCTCAGTGTCCCCTCCTTCCCACATGCCTGCCCACTGGGAGATGGAGAGCTTTTAACCCAGCCTGGGTCTGACCCTGTCCCAGCCACAGGTGAGGATGGATGCATGCTGCTGTGTGCCATCACAAAGGGGTCTTTTCAGACTGAACTGAAAAGCAAGTACGCCCTAGTGACAGGACAGACTTTTTAATCACATTTCAATCACTACTTAGCCCAAAGAGCAGTGCTGTGACACATGCTTCACTGAATTTACAGCTGGGCCAGCTGCTCTTTGCTCCTGGTGGCAGCTGAGTCTTTATACAGGAGCAGGCATTGGATACAATTGCTCCTGCCATCAAAGCCTGTGGTCAGGGCAGGATATGTCCTCTCCAGTGCCTGGCACTCCAAGCCCTATTCCATTAGCTGTAGAGGAGCAGCCTCAGTAAACCACAGTAGGAAGCCAAAGACAAGATGTGTGAGATCAGTGAAATGTGCAGAGTATGGTCCCACTTAACCTCATCAGTCACTGGAATGTGGAAATCCAGAGTTCAGGGCATGATGCACCTACAGTGGATGTAAACAGTCATGACATTCAGAAGCAAGTAAGCTGCAAAATGAGAGCAAGCCCTGCAAAACATCCCTGTTTAAAGGGTTAAAGCAGCGAGGCTCCTTGTGCTTTTGACCTCCAGTGAATGGAGTAGCTCACCTCCCCTGAACTGAGCCTCCAGGAGCTCTTCAGACAGGAAAGTGCAAGCTGGTGCAGTGATGGAGCTGCTTTGCATGGAATTTCATTTTCACTTTTTTTTTTTTTTTTTAATGAAGTGGAGGTTAGAAAAAGAAGCAGTGGTGATACATGCAAATATCTGCAAGGCATCAAAGCTTCAGTAGGGAGCATGCTTAGCCCTGTGGTCCCTGAAATGTATGGCTGTGACTTATGATTGACAAAAATTTTGCTGCAAGGACTGACTGCTCCCCTGAATGCAAAGTGCCTTTATCCCATCAACAGCAGTTGGTGTTTTTTTGACTCCTGCTCAGACAGGATTGAAATATTTACTGAAGATCTGTCCTTGAAAGTGAGAGCTCGGCACGCCTGGCTGCCTTACAAGAAGAGTAGAAGCAAGAGGAAATTGTTAGAAATGTGTGTGTGTGGCATGAGCTGCATCAAGCTGCAGATAGGATGATTCTTCTCATGTGTGGTGCAGCAGCTACCTCAGTGTCTCTCTCCCTCTTACAGCTGATAGTTAAATCATTTCTTGCAGAGCTGTAATCATATACCTAATGAACTGGCTCCTGCATAAACCCAGAGCATCTCCCTTTTGCTAACTAGCAACCTGCTGTGCCCTCTGTCCATGCACAGCACCTCACAGAACTCACATACAGTGCCAGACACGCTGCTGGCACAGTTTTGAGAGTCCCCAGAAGGGGCCTCCATGAGAGAGCTCTGTGCTTCCAGCATCTGCCAACTGGGGCTGCACATGGCTCCAGAGAAAACCTCCCTTTGAGAAGCCAGGACAGAACAGGCTGATCAATACCAAAGGAATGAGGGAGAGGGAAAGAAATGTTTTTGCTAGCCAACAGCCAGCAATTTAAATTAGGAATTGCAGTAACAGCAGTGAGTCTGACCGAATGTGGTATTAGCCACTTAAAATACTCACAGTACAAATGTTCTAAATCCCCAATGGGAAAAATGAGATACAGAGAGTCAGTGATTTATGCTGCAGCATAGGAGGATTCAGTCTGCTCCTTAACACCACTGAGGACAATGAGAAAGTAAAACATAACCTGTCCTCTGAAGCACCTTCTAGTAACAAGAGGCACAGACAGGCAAAGACCAGGTCTGGCTCCATCGTGTGTGACTGGGGCAAAGCCACTGCCACCCATCCAGCTCTGCTGCTCCTCACCCAGGCAGGCTGCATGGGCATCTTAGGGCACCACAAACCAGCAGACACAAAATGTTGCTGTAGGACATGGAGTCACAGCCCACACAGGCTTCTGGCCTGCAGCTTCTCTGCCCCAGCTTTGGGCTGCAAACTCCCCAGGGCAGGGATTGCCTTTAAATAGGTGTTGGCAGAGGAGGTATTTCCCAGGGCAGGCTGCCTGGAGAGTATGTGCTACCTGTCCTCTCCTCTCCTCTGCAGAGCCATGAGGAGCATGAACTGGTAAAACATCAGCTGCAGTGTTAAAGCAGCTGCAAACATACCCACTCTGATTTCTGCTGGGGCTGGCAAGATTTGGGCTGCTGTCTGTGCACTGGGCCTCCCTCGCATGCTCCAGGCTCTACTAAACCAGCAGACTTCCTCCAGCAGTGTGCAATAAGGCAATGTGAAAGGCTGTGAGCGTCAGCAACCAGAGCTATGTGGAAATTCAGGAGGATTTCTCGCTGGCAGGGGCCCTGTGGTTTGATGGGTTTCACCTTTGCTCAGCTTTGCTGGCAGAGGCAACCCATGCAAATGCTGTTCTCTAAGCTTTCACACACGGGACTTTCAAAGGGTTCATGCTCTTCAGAAAAAAAATGTATAGGATCAGATTTTCCTATGGCCCCCCAAGTAATTTTATTAATCACCGGGACAAATCTCAAATGTCTTTCAACATTGAGAAATTCCACTTAATCACAATCTGCCCTGCTACAACCTTCTCGGCATCAGATGGAGAAAGAAATGATGCAGCAAGGACCTTAGTCACACTAATGCTGCTTCAAGGCTGAGCTGGGGAATGGGACATGAATCATCTTTGCCTTTTCTTTCTTTTAAGGGAAGTACAGAAGATGGCTGCTGCTCTGAGAGTAAAACACATGAAGGGCTGACAGGTCTTCCTGTTTCCTTTCCATCTCAGGTCCCTGCTGTGCTCTCCTTCCCTGCACTTAGCTGTATCCACTGAAAAAGCCCACCTCTCTTTCAAGCTACTCCTTGGAGATGTGTTTATCACATCTTAACAAGTGCAGAGCCACACAGAGCAGCTGTTCAGAACCAGCTGGCAGAGTGAATCGCAGGATATTTTCCAGACAATCCAGTTCTCCTTACAGAGAACTTTTCTGTGTGTACAGAGGCAAAAGGGCAGTGGGATGTGGGCCTGGGAGATAAAAGACCAGTTCCTTGGAAAGGTGTAAGCATGGCAATGACAAGCATTGCTTCACCTCACTTCTGTGTGCCTGCCAGCTCGCAGGAGTCCACTGGGCCCATCTGCTGCCCAGAAAATAGAGCAAGGGGCTGCCTGCACAAGCAAAGGGGGATGTCAAGGCCAGAGTTGCACACTCAGCCTCAGGCTGGCCAGCACAGCAGGGCAAAAGAGGTGACTCAGGATCAGAGGTCATGATAGATCTGCTCTGTTAAAAATGTTTCCTGTGGCCTCTGCTTTTGTCCCCCTGATCTGAGGCACACAGAAAGAAGCACACCCTGGGCCAGCAGACTGTCCCTTTCCCATAACAGAATAACTGAGCAAGGCTTGCTCCGAGCTACCGTAAAACAGGGAGCAGGAACACAAACTGCATGCAAGGACAGGGAGCAGGGGGAAGCAGGTGGAATACTTTGCCTGTCTCCCATCTGCTGGAAAATGCATAACCACAATTCCCCATGGGGGCAGCCCCTTAGGAGTGGAATATATTATCTTGCTAGAAGAATCAAGCATTTTTAATCTAGACACGCTTTGAGCGAGACTTAGGAGACACTGAGATGAAGAGCTGGAGCCCAACTCGACACTAGCACTGCCCCCAGCACTTCAGCCTGCTCCTGCCTGACGAAACACGAAGATGTGGCAGGGCAGGCTGCCCAGCACGTCAGCCATGGCTCCCTGCCCAGGAGCTGCAGCCCTTGGCCCGCGGCTGGCAGCCAGGCACGCTGCTGGGCCTGCCTCTGCAGGCTGCCTGCAAAGCTGGATCCCACTCAAGGTTTGGGCTCCCTGGCCAAGCAGAGCACGTGACTCGTTGCAAGCGAGCCGGCTCACGGTTTGCTGCACAAAGCCCACGGTGCATTGCTGTGGAGAAATCCCAGCAAGCTGCTCGGGCAGGCAGGGGTTGCTCTATTTCTGTTTGGGGTTTCCTGGCCTGACATAAAGGTTCCTGTGTGGAGAGAGGCTGCATGCATGTGGTAAGTTTGGCAGGATGTACTCTAGGGATCCTGGTGCGTGAGGAGACAGTCTGCCCAGCGCAGCCAGGGCACATCAGCTGCACTTTGTGCAATCCAGAGTCCAGGATTTCCAAACACTCAGGTGACTGGACACAGCTGCTGTTTTGCTGGGGTTGCTCAATGTCAGCTCAGGGTTACTGGACTGTGCTCAGTGGATCTCATGCAGGGAAAAGGTCAAAGGAATCCTTCCCTGCAGATTGCCTGCCAAGGATGGTTTGGTTTGGATAGAAACTTGCAACTAATTCAGCGGCACGGTCTGCACGTGGAATAGCTTGTCATTAATTTTGGCACAGCTTTCCTTGTTGTCAAAAATTTGCAGCCATCCAAACTCAGATGACATAAAAAGCTGGGAATCCCCCTGCCCCGAAACCTTTCTATCACCAGAATAAAGCCACCTCCCTACACCACAGACCATCAGGCTGGTTACAGCTCTTGGAAGGACACCTGTAGGGACAAACCCCAGCCACAGAGTAATGTCAGAGCTTGGAGACAGGCATCCATCCAGCCTGCAGAGTTACCTACAAGCAGACACAGCTTCCAGGGTATGCTTTTGCTCTTTCAACCCCAATGATTTCCCTCTTTCTCCCAGCCCACTACCACCTTGGAGCAGCCGGTCATGTCCAGTCCTGGCTTCTGACAGCTGGCACTCCGATCACACAAGTTCCTGTGCAAAGCAGGTTTCTCAGCTCACTGAACTCTTGTGTGTTGTTTGATTAGATTTAACAGCTTGGAGGTGATAAACTGGTCTGTTCCTTGAAGCCTTGCCACGGGGCTGGCAGCCTCTCCTGCCGCCAGAGATGACTCTGCAGGAAGGGGCTGCTGGAAGTTACCCAAGCAGAGGAGCCCCTGGCAGGAGGGACTGCAACAACATCCTCAGCATCCAGGATGTGGTGGCAGGCTCCAAGGTTGCTCACTGCCATCAGCCCCAGCTCGTTTACCTGCCAGGCACTGCAGCAGCCACACGTGCTCTCCGAGCCCTTGCTCAATGCCAGAATCAAAGCTGTGCTTGGGGCCATCTGAGCTCATGTGATTGTACTGAAAAACAGAGGCCTCATCCTTGGAGCTGAGCAAACCCATAATTAATGTCAGGGATGATCAACCTTGGGCACACATGGAGCCACTGAAGGTGCTGCTCACATTGCTCTCCGTGCTGCAATTGATTTTCCAGCTGGGCTATTGCAAGATGTGTCAGGGTTACATAAAGAAAATGCTGGGTTACACAAAGAAAACAGCTCGTTGAGGAACAGGCTGAGTTTGACATTCAGTAAGGCCACCCTAATCACCAGCCCAGAGATCTTTCCAGTCTGTTGTGTTGTCTTCAGCCACGACCAATGCTGGAAATGCTGGGATATAAATAACCTCAGCATCTCTTGGGCTCTTAGCAATTAGCAGTTCAGGCCAGTGCAGGGTGATGCTTCTGCCCATGTTGGTGTCTGCATTAACTACCCAACAGCAGGACAGCTAAGAGCAGTATAATCCAGCCCCAGCTGGGGCTCATGCTGCAGGGCCTACAAAAGGGCATTCTAAAGTGCCACAGGAACACAGCAACTATTTCATCCCAGCTTCAGGAGAAAATACTTTCTGTCCAGTAGTGGAAATTGGCACTTGGGCATGGATCCCAAAAGGGATTTCAAACCCTAAATCAGGATGCTGATAGGCTCTGAAAGCCTGTATCCAAAGCCAGCAGCTGGAAAGCCTGTGCTCAGCAGCTCCATACCTCCTGCAGTATGTACAACTCACTAGTGGCTTCTCTCTTGAGGAGCCAGGGGTGAACAGCCAGGGGTCTGCATGGGTGTGTGCCTCACCCAGGGACAGGACCTTTCAATGGGCCCACTCACTCAAGGACTGGTAGATCTTTATTCCCTCTTGGCCAAGCAACCTAATCCCATACTCTTGCACTCTGTTCCTGACCCTCTGCCACTGTCCTGAATCTCTGGCATCAGGGAAGAAAAGGTGACAGCATGGCCCCTCTTCTCACTCTCTCCTACATGGAACTCAGGCCTCATTTCCATGGAAATGTGCCTGGCAGCCTTTGCACGGCAGGACAAGACACCCCTTTCTCATGTGGATCGGCTAGCTGGAGGTTTATTATGGTCACCTAGAAGAGTGTTAACTTTGGCATATTTCAGGAGGAAAAGAGGAAGGCTTTGAGAGCCAGTGCTGCTCACACCAGAGCTGAGGAAGCAGCCAGCAGCAGCCTCTCAGGAGTCTGGGTGTTAGGACAGGCAGATCTTCTGGCAGAGCCTGTGACTGGCACTTCCAGCTACCCTCCTTGGCTAACCAGCCAAGCACCTCTGCTTAGCACAGAGCTGCTCTGGCTTTGGCCCCTTGTGGAGAAGTGCAACACAGGACATGTCTTGCTGAGCCCCAGCTTTGCAGGTGGAAGAGCTGATGACCCTGATCTGCCTGGCTGCCACAGCACTCATATCACAGCTGGCAGAGAGGATTGCATGAGTTTTCCATTAGTTCAGTTCAGGCAGAACCAGCCAGGGTGCCTTAATTTAAATTGACCTGTGTAATTTTGCCCAAAGCAAGCAGAGGGAACTGCACTCTAATTGCTCCACCAGCCATCCAAGGGAAATCAACCTCCAGTGGGAGGGGTAAGGAGAGCAGGGAGACTGAAAACCTCTTCCAGAGCTGGATCTAAAAGAACAGGAGTCCTTGTGGCCCAAACCATGCAGGAAATCCCTCCTAGAAATCCACCAAATTGCCAGGACAGGAAGGAGCAGCAAGACTTCCTAGCAACAGGCAGAAGCTTTTGCTGAGCCTAGAAGAAAGGAGAGGTGGAGTTTGGGCACTTTCCATATAAAAAGAGAGGGCCTTGAAGGCTCATCATGGGAATGAGCAAGAGAAGCCAGTAGGAGAACTTGGGAGCACAGAGCAGGTTGGAGGTAGGACAGGGGCCCCCTCAGATGGGCAATCAAGGTCAGGAGGACACCAGGGAAATAGATGTTGTCCATGCTGTGAGATGAGGCTGCCACGAGAAACTGTCAGGGAAAATGGCAACTTGCACGACCAAGTGTGTGCCCTATTGAAATAGAGAAAATCAAAAAAATGAGAAGAGTCTGCTGGCTCTCAGTGCTTCACCATGGCAAACAGAAGTATCACTTTTCAGTCCCCTGCAGGCTCTGAGGCCACCCAGCATCAGGGAGGGGAGGAGAGGAGCAGCAAAGCTGTCCCAGTGCACAGGTGTTGCTTCTGCTCACATACAAAGGCTCACCTTGCAACAGGCATGGCTCCAGGGGGGCAGGCACTGAGCTCCAGGGCTGGCCCTGGGCCACAGGAGCCACAGCTGCCCTCAGCCTGCAAGCAAGCAAGGAGGAGGTGGGGCACTGGAAAGAATGCCAGCTGCTTGATGGAAATGCAATCACTTGAACCTGCTGTTCTTACCTTGGGAAATTCCGTGTTCCTTCCACAAATGAAATGTTCCCTTTGCAAGCTTGTTTTGGTGGGGCTCCTGCCTCCACCCAGGCTGTATAAACAAAACCAGCACTGAAAGTAAAAGTACCTGTCCTGCACTGTGTGCAGGGCTCCCTTCACTTCTTATGTTAACTGTGGTGTGACAGCCACCTTCCACTTCCTCGGGAACACGCACAGCCAAAGCTCTGCGATGTGAGCAGCACGTGCCATCCCACCTGGGTCCTCTGAGAGATGGCTGGCATGTCCCAGGTCACCTGCTGACAGGTAGGTGTCTTGGTGACTCAGCTCCCAGGACCTGTTGCTGCTCGTCAAGGAGAGCTTCACCACTTCCACTCTAAGCCAGCAAGGCAGGTGTTCGAGCTGATCTTTCTTCTCTGCTTCATGGACACTTTGTGTCGCAGCTGAGCTGCCAGTGCCCTTCTTTATTCCATTTCCTTTGAATGCAGAGAGCTACAAGGTGGATTTGCCATGAAGTCACTGTAAATGTTAACATGCTGAACTGAACACAGGCACTGCAGACGAGCAGTGAGGAGAAAGATCCAAATACTGAAATGGGAGAGGATCCCACTTTGAAGGACCAAAATGAGATGCCAGTTTGGAATTGTACACAACAGCTGTGAGAACCCGGAAAGCTTCCCAGTGAGGGTCAGGGATGGGAGCAGAAACACAGAAACTGGCAGGAACTGAGAGTGGGGAAAGGCAATTGTCAGACAGCCAAAGCAGATCAGGGCAGAGAGGTACAGCTGAAGATTTTGCCTGAAATGGTTATCATCACAGAAAATTACACCTGGATCAAGCTGATGCAATTTCTAGCTGGATGTACTGGATTTCAGTGTAAATGTGTGTGCCACACAGATAATTTTTTTATTTGTTTGGGTTTTTTTTCTTGTGGGTTTTTTTTTTTTGTTTTGTTTTGTTTTTGGTGGGGGGTTTTGTTTGGTTTTGTTTGGTTTGTTTTGGGTTTTTTGTTTCTTTTTTTTTGGTTGGATTTTGTTTGTTTGCTTGCTTTTAGGTGTTGGTTTTTTTTTTTCTTTTCTCAGAAAGTGGAGTGTTTCCTTTGGTCACTTGCAACTCCTGCTCTTGGGTTTGGAGGGAAGAGACTAGGGAGAAGGCAGGACTTTCTCTTGGGCTTGGGAACAGCCAGAAGGATCATCTTCCTCTCTTCACTCTCTCTTTTTTTTTTTTTTTTTTTTGCTTTGTGTGTGCCTGACTGCTGCAGGAGCTGCTGCTGCAGCTCCCATGGAAGACTGCAGCAGGGGAGCCGTGCCAGAGCCGGCGCCAAGCCACTCCTTTGGCCTGGACTGTGGTTTTCTGGGGAATCACCCAGACCAAAGAAAACACAGTGCACCTGACAGCTCTTATTAAAGAGTTTCTCACTTCCCTAGTGCAGGTGTCCTCCAGTGCTCTCAGCCCAGGCTGGGACCAAGCTGCCTGGCCAGGAGGAGGATGCTCCCGTGCCCACCGCACTGAGGTGTCTCCAGGAGGGTGAGAGGAAAATCACTCACAGCTCAATAAGACACATAGGGTGCCTTATGCCATTTTCTGCTTAGTATGAACTTTCCTAAGTCTGCTCTCATCCACTTTCATAGTGAATCAAGTGGAAAACACTGTTGGGACCCCAGTTCCACTGAGTGTGCAGCCTCAGAGGGGCACACGCTGATTGGAAGGTCAGGGACACCAGAAGGGTTGGTCCATGAGCTGAGCTGAGCCCTCTGCCCCTAGTCCAAGTATCAGCTGGGATCTCTCCCACTCATTTGCCAGGAGGAGGAAACACTTGAGGATGTTTCCAACAAGCCTACAGGAAACAGGCTTACATACTTACAGATGTGTGTGTTTTCCTGGGTGGAAAACACATCTGTAAGTAAGGTTGGTTATTTAGGAAAAAAAGATTAAAACCGATCCCATGAGAACTGCAGGACAGATGCTCTGCAGTCCTTATGTGAAAACAAGGCACATTCCTCCCATTTTTTCAGCCAGCTCTGCCTTGCAGCTGAACACAGCAAGAGACCTCAGTAACATAACATTTCCCTGGGCACATTTCCCTTCCCTTCCTTTTTTAATTTTTTTTGTTTGGTTGGTTTTTTGCCTTTTTTGTCCTGTTTTTTCCTCTGACTGGTTGCATGTGGCAACAGCTGCTTTAGGAGGAAAATATTGCCATGGCCTCAGCATCCCCTGTTCAGCTTACTCAGCTTCTCCTCAGGGGGATTTCTAGAGGAAGGCAATCGGCACTGTGGCTAAAGCAGCTTCCCTTCAGCAGTGAGCAAATAATCCCTGACCTCCAGAAGAGGGGCAAATGCACTTTGCTAGAATGAGCTGTATTACACAGTCCTTGGTAATGCCTGGTCCCTGTCCTGCTGAAAGCAGGGGGAGGAGAACCAAGGCTTCCAGTCCGATGTGTTCATAGCCCCTAATTCTCCAGATCCCGTAGCTGACTAATCAGGATTGAGGGGTTTTGTGGGATTTAAAGGGATTTTCCTCTTTGTGAAAATGATATTTCTACTAAAGTTAAAAACGCTGTTAAGTGCCAGTTGTACAGCACCTCTTCTCCATTTACTTACTCCATGCTGAGTTTGTTTTCTCTTGCTCCTTATCTGCTTAAAATCAAGAACATTTTGGCAAAAAAATTTGCAATTTTGTGGGTTTTACAAGCTGCCTGTGCCCAGAGGCACTGTCTATTGTCCTGACGGAATGGTGGAGGATAAAAGGAGGATTCCTCCCTCCTCCTCGTACCAGCAGGGTCTCCCGGGGAGGCGAGGCTGTCATCAATGGAGCCACACCGAGCGCTCTTTGCTGCTCAGAGGGCACCGTGTGGTTGTGGGATGACAAAGGCGCTGCGTTTCAGGAAGAAAAAAAGCAGAAGGAAACTGTGCAAGACAGGGGGTTCCCGGCCCATGACACTGCCTTTAAACACGGTACTTTTGAATGGACGAGAAGTTTGGGAACAGGGAAACCAGGAGGGGGTTTTGGTAGCTTTACTTCTTGCTGAGCCTGTAGCTGAGATCCCAGCTGAGATCCCAGCTGAGGCTGTGGCCATTTCCCCAGCGCAGGCAGCCCACGGCAATCACCGGGCAGGCCCTCGCAAGCCAGGCGGGATCCTGTGAGCTGCGAGAGGCAGGCAGAGCACACAAAAAACATCTTCTGCCTCCCTCGCTTCTGGACCACTCGTCTTGTGTCATCTGCAGGGAGTTTTGCCATTATCTGCACTGCAATGTGTGAAGCAGTTAGGTTTGAGCTACGGGTGGAAAGATGTCACTGCCCTTCTGACCACAAGAGGTAAAGGCATCGACGAGACCAGTTTAGTCTTATCTGAGGAAACCCCATTATTCACTGTTTGGCAGGGAAAAAAAAATAAAAGGAGGAAACCACAATGTCTCAGGCAGCTGCAAAGGCCTCGATAGCTCTCTGTGCTGAGCAGATACAGCCTGGCCGGGCTGCAGGAGAAAGGCACTAGCACAGAAAATCCTCTGAGGGGGAAGGACTCCGAAAAGGCCGTGCATATCCCTGAAGATTTCTGCTGTGTTTACAGGATCTGCAGTCAAGCTCGACCCGGAGCTCGCTGATGTTTGCCGGCATTCTGCTCCGTGCAATTACCGGGCGTGGGAATTCCCTCCGGGTGGAGCTGCCCTGGGTGTGGCAGCAATAAAAACAAGAAAGGTTTTCCCTGCTTCTTCCAGGGTGGGCCTCGGAGCAGCTGCGGGTGGGGAAAATTGCTTTAAAATGTTTCTCCCCGGGTCGGTGCAGGAGTAATTAACTGCTAAGTGTATGGAAATTGAAGGGGATGGGATTAGGACTAGCAGTGATTTAACAAATTTCAAATTATCCGTGTTCTGATATTTTGTAACTTACTTCCAGCAGAACTTCTCATCATTTTTGTCTCCAAAAAAGAGAAGTGATCCATTCTCTCCGATCCAAAAATATGGGCATGAAAGGTTTTAAATGACAACTGAAAATTGTTTATAGAAGTTGCTCAGTTTGCAGAGTCCGCTCCATAATCATGTTAAAAACTGTTGGAATAATCATAATTTATAATTAATTAAAGGAAAGAAGGAAAGGTGGTAATATTTCTCATTGTTATCAGTGGCAGAAGGTTTTCAGAAATCACCTGAGATTAGAGGGGAGTTCACAAACCACCAAGCCCTGTGGACCCTCCTGCAGCAGGGAGAGCAGCCAGCACTCGGGGCTGCTGCAGACACATCACTGCTATCATTAACGAGACTGCACCGTGCAAGGACATTTCCAATGAAAATGTCAAAGCACAGATCCAGGAGAAACTAGCCAGGCAGGTTCTGCTGCAACTATGTTTAATGCTGTTCTGAGTCCTCTCCCACAGCCTGTGGCAGAAAGCTGGTGAGAGCACAGCCGTGCTTGGGCTGGCTTCCTTTCTATGAGCTATCCTCACATGACCCTGCTTACTGAGGACAATGCTGTTTTCTTTCCCAACTCTAAAAATCAACAGATGTGCAAAACTGAGAACCCAGGTTTTGATCACAGTTTCTGTAAATTATAGTCGTGTTAAATGCCTATCTTTCAGTATTGATGTACTTTAAGAGTTTTGCTGTATTTTATTTATTTATTTTCAAAAGACCTGAAGGTAAATCTGAGTCAGAACTTTATGGAAGAGCAGAAAACAACACACTAGCCAGCACAACTAACCTGTCTCAGCAGCTCCACAGTATTTGTCAAGAGCAGAGGGAGCTGGAGCCTTTCACCAGCTGGAGCAGTTCCAGGCAGCAGCCACAGCTCTTGAATGCAGCCCTCAAACACCCATTTTGCACAAACTGAAGGAAGCACACGCATAAGGAGTTTCACGCTCTTGGTATGGCTGTGAATGGGGCGGCACCTACAGAGCCGGCTAAAGGACCATCTGCAGGATCGCCCTTCGGCGCTGCAGAGTGCCCTGAGCCAGCCGTGTGCGTGATGTTGGCAAAAAGCAGCTGTTTATTCTCCTAGGAAACGATCCATCTGAAAATGTTTCAAATACCATCACAATATAACCGTAGCAACCCGTAGTATGTGGCACAACCCAAGCGAGGGGTGTGCTTTTTGCACTCTGACAGGATGATGAAGCAGCAGCCTGTGCTAGCTGGGTCCTACCCCTCCCTGTTTCCTCAAGATCTTATCCCTCTCCGTTCTACAAGCACTGCAGCCCATGCAACTGTGTGATGAGCCAGTGAGCTGGGCCAGACAAAAGTTAATCCTGCAGCAAAGGGATGAGCACTGGCCCAGATGGGCTCCCTGAACTGTGTCAGCTTGCAGCCACAGGGCTGCCAGTGCTGGCCCAGTGTGGGACCCAGCAGTGACTGAAGGCAGCTGTTTCTGGCTCTCTGCAAAACAAGAGCCTATGTCATGCACCTGAGCCTAGAAGCTCAAACAAGGCCCTTTGCCCACTCTGCACTTGCAGCATATCTCGGTCTTTCCAGCGCTTTTGAAAGCTCCACATTCCCAGCAGAGCTGGATTAGAGCATGGATCTATCCACACATGTCAATTCTTGTTACAAAGCACAAGTGCTCAGGTACTGTTTGGTGTGTGTTTTGATTTGCCACCAAAGTGGGAAAGCATCACACTCTTGTTATTATCTATATTTGAAATAAAGACTGTAACATCACTTTGCAAATATGCACTTCATCAACAGAAGCGGTTTCTCAATCATCCTGCTGAACTCCTTGCACATGCTTTTATTTATCAATATGTCCAAAATCAGTGAGCAGAAAAAACCAATCCATTCTCTTTTTCTCTATTAGTAACTAAACTCCCCTCTTGAAATTGACCTTTGCTGCTTCATTCCTGTAATACAGACCACTTGTAATGCTACTTATCATTAATTTGTTTTGTTATCTTCCTTTTTTTGACAACCTTGTTCTCTTTTCCTTAGCTGCATACCAGGACATTCACACCATCTGGGTCTGTTTTTTTTCTTCCCCCTCCAGACTTATTTTGCAGCCCATCTCTGTACTGTAACTTCTGATTTTGAACCTAAGGACTATTAATGCACTTATAGAGATGTCCCCGATGAACTACGTACACAAGAGCCCAGTCTGTTTCCTGCGTTGGAGTGAGAGAGATGTAGGTGTCAGTGCAAAGTACTCAAAGTAGGGAAAAAAGTTTACTAAATTACTTCCTTGTAAATATTCTTGTCACCCATGGGATATCACTATTTTTTCACTTCCAAAGCCAATTCTACACTATTTAGTACTTTATTTACTTACTTTGCTACTAGGTAAGAGAGGTTAGCAATGGAAACTTCTCCTATAGATAGGAATGGGAAACATCATCACCTAATCTTCTAACAAATATTCAACAAACATTTCATGTGTGCAGACACCCACCAGGCTAAGAAACCAGGAGCCACAGGCTGAAAAAAATCCACTGGAGATTGAGGTTTTGGGCAACTTGCCACTACCTTGTGGCAAGTCAGGCAGCCTTCCTGGTCACCACTGGAAACCCTCCTTTCTCTCCTATCCTTTCTGCTAACAGCTTTGACTCCAGCAATCCTCAGCCAGCTTCCTGTTACCTTCAGGGGCAGTGAGTAACTAAGCTAACCTGGTAGCCTATTTTCAAGGTTTACCACATCCTTAGACGAGAAACGTTTTTTGTGTTTTTTTTCTGTCAGCAGGCATTTCCAAATACTGTTAATTGAAACTAGGCTAACATTCAGTGCAAATAAATTTCTTCACAACGCCCTAAAGGTATGCAAGGCTACAAGTGATTTAAGAGACAGAGACAGAAAAGGAAAAGAAAGAAAGGCTGCCCATCCCACTTGTGCTAAAACCCAATGCAAGGCAGCTGCTGTCCCCTCTGGTAGCCAACTTGCTGCAGGTTTTCTTGATACCTTGTTGAAAGTTTTGGCTTCCTAATTGACCTCACGGTGCAATGCCCAGAGAGACCTCCTGCCTAGCCAACCAGTTTAACCAGCCTCTCCTTATGGATCCTGTGCTGCACTGCCCCCTGTGCTGGTACTACTATTGCAGGACCGGCATCGAGGTTAAACCAGTGTCCACACTGAGCTGTTGCTCTGGCTGGGTTTTCTTGTTTTGTGTTTTTTTAAAATATAAGCTTGTTTCTGTATCAGGTTCCCTGGGTAGCTCTGGAAATTGCTGGGTTACACAGTGGTGACAGGAACAGAGGAACTGAGAAGGAGCTGCTGTGACAGCACTGTCCCCAAAGAAACCTTCCTCAGAGGAGACAGGAGTAGTCTTGATGTTGCCGAAGTGAAGGCTCAAGTCACTTGCTGACAAAGGCAAACACAACTCTGGTGAGCCAGGT
The DNA here is from genome assembly GCA_013400575.1 of Peucedramus taeniatus. Lineage (NCBI taxonomy): Eukaryota > Metazoa > Chordata > Aves > Passeriformes > Fringillidae > Peucedramus > Peucedramus taeniatus. The sequence goes on along the minus strand of WBNO01003394.1, from coordinate 6,052 downwards.
GTCATCATACAGGTTTAAGTCAAAGCCTAGCCAAGGGGATAATGAGCTCTGGAAACTCCTGTTCCCTTGGTGATGCAGGCTGTGGTTTCACAGTGGATTAAAGCAGAGGCAGTGCAATCCCATTTTCCTTTTCCCTTTTACATCTGCACTACAGCCAGTTTGATCCCAGAGTAGGACAACTCAGGTCAGTTATGCAACAGAGAACTGAACCAAAAACCCCCAATGTTTCCCATCAATTAAGTAAAGAGAATGGCTCTTTACAAATACAACAGAGCACCACTGCTTGCTGAAGGAAGAGCCAGGAAAAAAACCCAGGGAGACTGAGCACACCTGCAAACATCACAGCAACATCAGATGGCAATGAGTGGCATTCCTGCTCAAGCAATCCTAGTCCATGCACATTCATGCTACTTTTCTCCATCAGCTAGTAAATTTGACTCTCTAACTTGAGAGAGGGTTGCTTTCTAATCTAAGGAATCTCATAACGGATTAAATACCTTATGTTTACAACTCTTTATGCCACTGGGTGTCACAAGAGTCAGTTTTCTGGAAGAGGAAACAAACACAATTTGCTGGCAAAAAACTGAAGTCTTGGTTTCTGTATGCTAATCTGCACTGCATACTATGCTGCTAGAGGCTCAGAGAGAAAACTTCATTCCAGAGCTTTGTGGTCCAATGAACACATCAGCTAAGCCACAGTGACAGGTAGGAGACAGCCATGAAGTGCATCTGCAGTGCCAGGAAGCTCAGCCATGGCTGGCAGGTTCTAAAAAGAATCAGCAGAAAAACACTATCCCCAAAAAGTGGAAGCACACAGAACTTGGAAGATGAGTCAGTTCTGCCAAGCAGTTAGCTGGATTTTGACTTTGTGATATGCTGGCTCTATTTATTCATCAGGTCTGTAGTGAAGTACATAAGAGCTACCATATTTAATATTGCAGCACAGAATTTTCATAGAAGATGGTGACACAGGTAAGACCACTACTACAGAAAAGATGAGTATGCTAAGAAAATCTTAGTGAAGAGCAGCAAATACTGTGAATAACTGAGGGGTTTGTCAGTCACTTAAAAATGCAAATTTATCTATACAGATATACAACAAAGGACAGGTTGAAATGTTTCATGGGGTTTTCTAAAATATGAGCACCACAGTAAACAAACAAAGTCCAGACTATTTTAAACAGCTTTGCATGAGCACGTGATGATCCTTGTTTTAGTTTGGGCATGAGAGCTTTACTGTTCCAACAGATCCTGAACTACAGGATGTCTTGCATTGTTTCCAAGTAGTTTGGGTTACAGCAAAACAACAGAACAGAACAAACTGTTACTAGCAAGAACTGGCTGGAACAAGCTGTGACAATTTAAAAATTTCCCATCTGAAAAAGCAAAAATTCACTGATTATAAAATGAAAAGCAATGTCCCTACCATTACTACCCTGGTAGTGTAGCTTTTTTTCCTAGAAGAAAACATGAATACTGCTATGGATATGTTTCACAAAACTTAATCTCATGACCCAGTAAGAATACTGTTTTACAGAACTCCAAATAGCAGGCTTTGCTTCTGTGCCAGGGAAAAAAAAAGGGAAAATTATGTACTTTTTTTTCTTCAGAGGCTAGAAAATGACACATAGTTCTTTGATCTTACTTCCAACAGTGTGTGCGGAACCCAAATATTTCTTATTTGGTTAACCTGGAAATTGATTTAATGCAAAACAGGACAGAGAAGGTAAAAAAGAATGCTGCATGTAATTCCATGTCATTAAAATTGTTGTGATCTATCTATATGTACTCGCCCCATCTGAACTCCCCACCTACCCCTGTCCTTAGACTGTCATAAGCTTTACAGTGATAAGATACAGCCAAACATTGTGCATTACACAGTAGCACATACTGCTCCTAAGAGGTACCTGAAAAGCAACAGAAGTTCACTACTGCCTGCCTTAACAGGATTGTTGTGTGTTAACAGAGTCTTGTGAGTGGAGATTGGCCACAGTGACCACAAAGCGATCCAGTCTAAAATCTGTGCCGACAGGAGGAAACGTGCCAGAAAACTTCAGCTCTAGACATGAGGAGAGCAGACTTCAGGCTGCTCAAGAAGCCAGTTAGTAAAATGGGAAAATGCCTCTAAACACCTAAAGGATGTGCTCATCAATCACAGCCAGAAGGCTTCGTGAAGGGAAAGTCCTGCTTATCAAAACTGATTTCCTTTTATGACAAAGTAACCCACCCAGTGGATCAGGGGAAGCCAGTTGATGTAATTCTTTTGGATTTCAGTAAAGCTTTTGATACTGTCTCTCACAGGATCCTTCAGGACAAAATGTCCAGCTCACAGCTGGATAAACACATCATGGGATGGGTGAGCAACAGGCTCCACAGAGTGCTTGTTTATAATACATACCTTAGTGTCTTTGGGGCTCCATTTGCATGGAGGAGGGAGGTTACTCATCAGAAATCCAGATGACTTTCAGAGTTCAATAAATACTGATTTACCTAAGCTGACTCCATGTACTTGGCATTTGCATCCTTACACTACACCAGAGATAAAGAACACTGGTAATGGGATGTGGACAGTTACAAGGAGGTGCAGAGCCAGTACAGGCAGCACTGATGTGGGTCTGGTATGCAAATAAAACTTGATCCTATTCCTGTTTAACTACTTGTGCATTCACACTGTAACTGCATCTGCCAGTTTTAAGCACTGGCACAACAAACCACAAACACACAGAGCAATCCCAAGTCTGGTATCACCCTTTGTGAGCTCTACCCAAACTAGAAGCACCAGGATTGTACCACACATACTACAGTTTCTTTTGAAGTGCCAGGTTTGAAACAGCAGGTGATGCTAGCTACAGCTCAGCACCAGCCACAGCTGTACAGCTTGGTTGCAGGTGATATTTGCTCCAGGGTGTGAAGAATGTAATTATGTGTTATGTGTATTACATGGGGGTTTCCCATTCCATCAGGTAACCCCACCTGCACTGCTGCCTTATCTTCAGTAACAAAAAGCTTTGACTAAAAAAGAAAAATCCCCATTATTAATATGAAAAGAGAACCACGAACTTTCTCTACAGGGAAAAATACTAGCAAAAATGTCATTTCAAGTGCTGTGATTTTAATTTTGCTTATTAAAAAAAGGGCAATGTTCACAGTTAATATATTGTAGACAGCTTATTTCATCATCTCTGAACACAAGATGGGATGTTCTGCATGCATTGCAAAACAGACAAGGTATGAACAAACACCCACTGCTCTCAGAGCCACCACCTGAGTTATACAATCCCATACAAGCTCCAAAATTTAGAATTAAAGGACTTGCAGAGAGTTTTGATATTGAATACAGTACAAATGTACTCTAATCATATGGATCCCTGATTGTCATCTTCTCTTTAATTTTTGTTCAAGAAGTCATTAGTGACATTTTCCATACATTATTAAAGCAATCAAGAACAAACTATCAACGGATGATATTTTGTGGCAGATTAAATAATGACCTAAGCCTAGTCAAATTCCAGGTTGTTATACAACTAGAGTATTAGGAAGGAAGGCCTTAAGGGTTTTCAGAAACTGAACTATCACTGGCAGCTGAAATAACACAGACTTTTCTAAATGTGCCATTGGGTGCACAAATGCGCTGATTGTTGCACAAACCCACACAGAATTCTCAGATAACCAACCCAAAACCAGAAGCAGGGGTGCTTATCTTATCTACACTACACTGACATGAGGGAAGCTGAAATTTGGAGGCACGAATAGAAATCCAGAAGCTTTGTGAAGTCCACAATTCACTATACATCTGATTCTCCTCAACTCAGTTATCATATAAGGTTAGCACTATAATTTATTAAAGACAGAATTGCAGCTTCTTTATTACAATGAACTTGAAAAATACATATTCAAGGGGCTTTAACTGTAAAGCACAAATTAAACAATTAACCAATCTCAGTTTCTGAGAACTTTTAAGGCCTTTCTCAAATGCCTTGAAAAAAAGCAAAGAGAATTTTAGAATAATTAAAGCCAATATGAGAAGTGCACAGCAGAGGAATGAAGGTAAGGAGTTATGCTGCATTAACTTGGCTTTCTTTCAAGGAGACTTGTGTGCAACAACTAAAACTGCCTGGTAATCTTCCTTTTCTCCACAGTGCCTCCTCCCTCACAACTTCATCATCTCCCCGTTTACTGTTGAGGCTGGAACCTCTTCAATTAAAGCAAAACAAAAAGGCTTTTTTTTTCACCTTCAAATTTTTGCAGTCTCATCTCCAAACTCAAAACCTCTGAAGGAGCAAGAATTGCTTCCCAGAGACATTCCTATTGAAGGACTTTCTCTATTGGCCCCAACACTGCCTAAAGCCTCAAAACCTGGTAGGTGACTAAGCCAAAATCCCAAAGTACACTACACATAAAATATTTTTCCTAAATAAATGTCAGCTTCAGAGCTGTTTAATTATAGAAGACATCTCTTAAATCCACTACATGCACTTCAAATAAATCAGTCCAAAGGACTGGACTTGGACTCACAGCTCAAGCTTTTTCCTTCTGCTTTTGCCCTATATCCTCACATAAACCTGAGCAAATGAAGTCTTCCTAACTTCCCCACAATTAAACCAGTAATGTTGTAAGGCTTTCAACATCAGGCCATGGAGAGAATGAACATGAATGTAAGAATTATCTCAAGACACAAACAACACAATAACTGATATTAACTTTACACAAAGAGCCAAATAGCTCATATGAAAAATACAGCTCAGAGCATAAAATTTCTCTTAAAATACAATTAAAAGGCAGGCAATTACCACAGAAACGCTAAAAGTCATCAAGCATTTTGATGACAATTTCATAGAATTGGAAGTTTAAAAAATAACATTAAAAGGAGACACGAAGAATTTCAAAAACCTCTGTTTTATTTGTACAGAGTAAAATACATCATATAGCGAACACTGTTTTCCACCCATAATCTAAAACCATTATTAAGTGTTTTCTTCTCACCAAACATCCTGGCCAGAAGCACAGACAATGGAAACAGGAATGCTAATTAGTCTCTCTCTGCCAGAGCTACAAGGTGCACATCAATCTCTGCTTCTGTAAGGATCCTGAAAGAACAAAAAGAAATCTTAAATAGCTTAAATGATTCTTCCCTTTAAGCTCCAATATTACAACCTAATATCTTTACAAATAAGTTTTACAGCAATGCATCTTTCTGCCCTATAAAGCCCTGCTGCCAGTGCCACAGGCTGACATTCCAATTCTCACGAAAAATTAAGGAAGAATCAAAGGCACTAGAGATCAAGGAGGTAACAAATTATAGAAAAATAGTAGGTAATTCTTCATGAGTAATGCATTTGCAATTTGAGACCTAGTGAGAAGGTAGCTTGATCCCTTGAGTGACAGTAGAAAAGGGGTCATGCAGCTCCTGTGTCCTTTCTCACAAACACTGTGCTGCTCTGGTGTCCTCAGCACACACCACCAAATGCAAAACCACCCATCACCATGTCCACCTTAAAAACATTAGGAAGGAAGCACTTAAAAGACTGAACCTGTAGGACCCAAGGGTTTGAAGCCTCTCTTCAGTCTCCACTTACCAAGTAGTTAGACTAAAGTAACAGCAGACTTTGTTCCCAATTTTACTGTTCCTCTCTTTTGTTTTTAAATAAAAAACTCAAAAAAACCCTCAATTAAAGACTAAAGCAGAAATAACGGAATCCCTCTGCAGCAAGGGAGGGATTTAATAAATAAAATAGATAAATAGATCAATTTATCTATATTAATCTAAATTATCTATATATAATTAGATAAATTATAAATAGATTAATAGATAAAATTACCTAAATTTTAGGTAAGCCATACCCGGAGGGTTCTTTTGCATTACAAAAAATCCCCAAAACTTTCTCTGCCACATTTCCTGCACACTCCTGCAGCTATACACCGTGCTGAGAGAAGGCTGTCAAGTACACTGTATCCTACACGAAGCCTTCCTGCCCTCAGCAGGAAGACTTCCAGGTGTTGCCTTGATACACTGGCCAAGTAATCTTGGTGCACACAGTGTGCTGCAGGCAAT
>WBNO01003393.1:196903-287943 GCA_013400575.1 Peucedramus taeniatus | reverse complement strand
GAGCGGCGCGGAGGGGAGCCCTCCCCGCACCTCTCCGCCGGGGCCACCCCCGCTCGGCGAGTCCCGATCCCTCACCTCCCCGCAAGCGGGAGGAGGCGGGGTAAGGCAAAAAAGGGGCAGGGTTATCAATTCCCTGTTAACTCTTCTCCTTGCGGTCTTGTCTCGTTCCTCGGGCGGCTTCTGCGCGGAGGGTGGTGCTGATGGAGATGATGGTGGCGGTGGGATGCTCCGGCAAGGAAGAGGGGGTTACTGGCAGGGGGATCAGCAAGGTCCCCGAGCTCCTCTAAACCGAGCTTGATGGGAGCGGTGCTGAAAAGCGGCCAAGGAAGATTAGCCCTTGCTCATTTAAAGGTTAAGCGCGAAGCCAACCTTTGTGACTGGGTCCTGTCTGCAAGTCTCGCCATCCCGTGACTCTTGAACGTGAATAATTTTTTTCCCCTACTCCAGCACTGATTCCTATTAAAGCAGTCTAAAAATGGCAGATTGTTTCTATACTTTCATATACTTACAGGTGTTCATTGCACGAGTACAAAAAAAACCCCAGCCATGCACCAGGACCCCGATACAATTAGCACTATAAACATGAGCTAAAGAGATAGTCCCGTCCCAAGAACTTATAAATTATGTATAAGAGATTACAGATGAAGAAGAATGCAATGAAACAATACCAGCCAGTATGACAGGCAGGGAACTCAGCACAACATTGCACAAAGTACTGAACGTACTGAACTATTTACTGTTGCAGGTAGTCTTTTGCTCAAATAATTTTTAAGACCTGAAGACAGGATTATGAAGAAAATGACTGCGTACTGATGGGATTTTCAAGACTGACAAAATTACTCAATAACATGCATTCCCTTTATTTTGACAATCCCACCTGAATGAAAAGATTCAGGGGAAGATTATAAGAACAAGATGAGAATAAGCATACTGAAAACACATAAAGCTAATATTCCATTAAATGGACCAAAGTCATGGAGGAATGATGAAACTCTTGGTCTCCATTAGGAAGGAATTCAACAGCTAGATAATAACTAACCTTCTTAACACCTTCAAAGAGCTTTGACTAATTTTTAAGACATGAATGTCCTTTGCAAACCTAGTGTTGACTGGTCCCTGTTATGCCATGCTTCCGTGTACGTTCTGATTTAATTCTGTAATGTAGTGTCAGCTAAATTGGCACAGACAAACCAGGGTCTGCCATTCCCAGACTCTTTCAGATACCTTTTTTGGAAGATGATGCCATATATGCCTCATTCTTCCTTCAGGTAAAATTCCTCAAGTGTGAATAACACCTTATGTTATTTGTTGACATAAATCTTTACTTATTTTAAAAGCTCTTCAGTTTGAAATAACTGCCTCAAATTCAACCTTCTTAGAAAAAGATTCTGATGCAGACTTATAAATCTCTACTGTGGGGATTTCACACAGCCTTTTCCCTTACCACCTAATCTTTCCTGGATGTTCCTGAAAACCACAATTAGGTATCACGCCTATAGATTCTCTGCAGACTTCCTGCTTCTGATGCATTTAAAATAGTAGCTTAATTCACTTTAGGGAAAAAAACACTTACTTTTTTAAGGTTTTACTAAGGTTAACCCAACCCCCACATTTATTAAGGTCTCATCATGGTCTCACCATACAAATTTAGGCAGAATGAAAAAAGAATACTTTTTCCTTTGGAGTACTATGCATCTACAATTACATAATGACCTGCAGTCTGTAGCAACCCCTCCTCCCTAAACAATTAAAAGACCTCATTAAAGTAATTTTTTTTTCTATATTAAAAAGGATTTAGGTCATTAAAATAAGTGACTAAACATTGGGAAAGCCAGAAGGCTGCCCATGAAACCTTAATTCAGACCTCTTGTGCCTGTGCATTGCAACCCTGTACTTAATTATGAGTCTGTCTGCAGAATACCAGGCTCCATTTGGAACATTTGAAATTATGTAGTGGCAAGCATGTAAGACTGGCTAATTATGTTGCCTCTTGCATTCCCATTCATTTATTCCTTTACTTTCTAGCATCTCTTTTGTGCTCATCCCTTATCATCTTTCATCTGGAGATAGTTCTCCCCCTGGTCTGTCTGAAACCTTTACCCTTAGATAACCTTTTGCAGTCAATCAGGTAAAGGTTTCTACCAGAGGGTTACAGCAACTGCTAATTATTCTTTCAAAGGTTATTTGTGATTTTTTCTCCAAAGGTGAGGAAAAAAAAAAAAAAAGGAAAGAAAAAGGAATAAAAACAAAGCAAAGGAAAAAAAGAGAAGGAAACCCAAAGAAATAAAAGTTTCCAGGTTGAAGCAGTAGGGAAATAAGGAATCGAGGTCAGTTTTCATGATATCATAGAGCTTCCTTATTACAAAGGATCATCTCTCAAATTACAAGCTTTACAAAGAGACAGTTGTACTTGAAAGCAAAAGGAGGCATTAAGTTGCCTGGTGCCTTGGAGGGGCAGGATCATGCTGTATTTATAAATAAGGCTGCAGTGTCTCAGTATACATTCTGGAAAATTGATGATTTTTTTTTAAACTTGTGACAAAAACTCTACTTTATGTCTGCTTCTGTTGGAAGAAGGCCTCATCAGACTTTGTTTCCTCTCTATAATAAGTAGTACAAAGAATAAACACCTTTGAGGAGCTTATTTTCTATGCAGATGCTTGAGAAGTAGTCATGAGCTAATGACTTACACCTTTTGTTGGTGAATTTGGTCTTCACATAGAATGATAATGTTACTGTCAAACTGTAATCTTGTTTTAAAAAGTTTTCCACCAGAACTAACAACAGGTGGAAGCAGTGGTGTTTGTGATAGTACTGCAGTGAACTAAGAGCAGTAGCTTCACTTCGTGGGAAATTTTAGACCTGAAAAGGATAAATAAATAATATTCTTTAGCTGCAATTATTTTTTTTTCTGGAACTTGAAAATCAAAAAAAATTCGAGCTAGAAAAACCGTGCTATTTCCCAAATGAAATGGGGTCTCCAAAGGCTTAAGTTTCCCAGTGAAATTGAGTATAAGCATATTTTGATTGCCTGGTAATCTCAATATCACAAAAGTCAAATTTTCAAAAGAAGTTTTTAAGAATGGTAGTTACTGTCCTGAGTGCTTCAGTCTTTAGGGACTTTCTGACCCTTTCCCATACATGGTCTTTTCAATCATTGGCAATAGAAACTTGATTTCTTTAATAAAATTCATATCCTCTGCTTCTCATTTGCTTCCAGGAGTTTTAATAATAAAAAAATATCCTCAAAATTTTGATAATACTGTGTGCTGAGCCATGCTGCAGGGTATAATGGATTTACTTTGAGTGGGATAAGAAAGCAAAACAAATTTACTGAAAGTAAGCCATATTACAGTCCAGTAAAATTAAACACTCATCACTTCAGGAACATAACTGTGCAGATATTTTTTTTTTTTTCCCATAGGTTTACTATGCAGTCAAGCTTGTATCATGGGAGATTTTTAATGTGTGACCTTCATAGCCTACCACGCAGAGCTGCTGTGGGGATTAACTAGTTAAGATTTGTAAAGTGCTTTGAAGATTATAAGGCATTAAGTTGCACAAGTGCTAAGCACTATTATTTAATACTTAAGTACAACCAAGCTTTACAGGACAACTCATATTCACCTCACTAGAAAGAGTCTTTGTTATTTCTTTGTGATTTCAGCACAGTTGTTGCAAGAGGTAAAGCAAGCAGAACTGACCACAAAAGAGGGAAATTTCTTTCTTGTTTCACTATCAGAGACTAAAGTGAGATACAACTGTAGTGGTATTGCAGAAAAATTAGTTGAAAAATTATAATTATGAAATGCAATGATAGAAATCCACATAAAAATGCAGGGCTCCTTAATGTGCCAGTACTGCCATTTTTACTACGTCCTGTCTTGCCCAAGTAGATCTACAGACTATTCTCCAGGAAGTAGAACTCCAAATCCCAGACCTATAGATGGACCAAATTTATCTGAAATTTAGCTGGACGTGCTGCCAAGTGACAGTAGGGGGGGGTAAAATCTGTACATTGGTAAGTTGTACTTCATACATATTTTAGCTTATATAAGTCAAAATTTTGGAAGAAATATGAACACAGACTGTTGTCTTTATTAATCAGATTGGGAACACCTCATTCTGGCACAATTGCTTTGTTGGGTTTCATTTTGATATAAACCTTCCTCTTTCTTGTTTTGTAATGTCAGTTTTCAGCAGAAGGAAGTCATTGGGGTTTTTGTGGTAGCAAGGGGACAAAGTATTTGCTAATCAAATAACAAAGCAAAACAGGACAATATGACACAATCTTGCACTTAAGTAAGCTGGAGATAGAGGAACACAAGTGTTTCAGGATTGCTGAGAGGCCCATCCTAAAGAGGTTAAGGTGGCATATTGTTGGACCCTGAGCTGCATCCCAGCATCCTGAAGTCATGGAGACCTTATTTGGCACGCAGAGAAGGAGGGTTGGGTTTATTTACCTTACAAGGACTAATTATTATTCAATGGAAGTGCTTTTTCAGGACAAAGCACTTAGTACTTGCATTTCTTGCCTCTGCAGAAGTGCTGCAGACATTTCACAAGGACAGACTTTTCAAGTATATGCATTTCCTCTCTGTGGCTAAAAATAAAGATTACTTTTCTATAGTGTTTTGACATTTTGATCTCAATTGAAGCATATAATAAAAATTCATTTCACTGACTGTCTCCAGTGTGACCTGAAATTCAGCTTTAGAGATATGCAAAGGTAAAAGAGGGAAACCAGAAAGTGAATAGTGTACTTGCACAACAGAAATTCTTGTCCATTCCTGGGTCAAGGAAGCTACAGGCCTCTAATGCTTCTACTTCTCTTCAGAAATCATAGACTTTGCCTTCTATATTAAGTTAATAACAATCATTAAGATTTTTTGATTGATTGAAGATCAAATTACTTAAAAACACAAATGAAGTCCATGAATAAGCCAGAGTTCACTTTAGCTTTCTAGACACTGACCCTGTCCCAGACTCCTTTAGTTGTTCAATTGAGAAACAGCTTAAAGCAGACTAGAACAGTGCTGTGCACATTGTTCAGGAAAATTATTTGTGTGTGGTGGCAAATTTGACTCAGTACACTCTGTTAACAGGGTCTTACCAGGCTTTTGACCAGCTGTCCCAGGAAATGTGGGAAACTGGAGGTAGTACTCTTCATTCAGATTCAGCTCTTTAAGCTCAAAAGTGTTCTTGCAGAGATTCAGGGCTTCTTTGTTCTCAAAACGTTTCAGAGCTTTTCCAAGCCTTTATCTGAGGCTCCACTCACCCCCACAGTTGCTCTCCCACCAGTGTCACAGCAAAAGTGAAAAAAGCAACTCAGCTGTAACACTCTTTTCCTTTGTCTTTTCAGGAACCTTTTTCTTTGATTTTTTTACTGCCGTCTCTTTTGTTTAAAGAATCTTAAATCATACAATGGCAGCTACTCATTATTCATTTTAGATTCATTATGGGTTACTTATGGTGTTGCTCATACCAACAGTAAACTACTTGACCTGCATTAGTATTCTTAATGCTTATTTCAGCAGAAGTGAAATTGTGTTTCTGAAAGGGCAGACATTTACCAGGTACATTACAAATCTAGTTAGAACTTGAAAAAAGTTGGCTCTTCTGGTGCCTGAGTTACTGAGCTTGAAAGATACAATGACTGCTATTAATTTCTCATACTGTGCAGATTGTCACACACAGTTTGGAAATGGGTGAATGTGATTCAGTTCTCATGTGACTTTGGTGTATTGAACAGGCAACACTCAAACACTGTAAAAACAGAACCATCAACAAATGTTTTCAAATGTTGCTAAAGCCACTGTCTATTGTACCAGACAGAAAGAAATACAATTAGTGAGCATCACATCAGCCCCTCCATGGAATGGGTCACACACCATTGACAGGCAGTGCCTGTGTGTCATGCTGGCAGTGGCCACATGGGCAGAATTGAAAGATGGCACGTCCACAGTCTCCTCATATTGACAGCAGACCAAGATCCATCACAGCAAGACCATATGCATCTTTCTTATCTTTTCCTTTCTTCAGCTGGAAGATGAGCTTAGAACAAGACTTTAAATATTGTCTTTCTCTGCTGAACTAGCTACCTGAGCTCCTGTGAATATGTCAGATCTCTGGTACCCTAAGCTCCAAGCAGAAACTGTTTTTCTGGGGCTGTAGAGTCCTCTGACTTTTCTCCATAGTGCCTGAGGCTCCTATCCTTCCCATGCATACCCAATCCTATAATTCTCAGGACAAAATAGCCAAAAGTACTCATCTTGACCCAAAGCACAGAGTTCTGTTTTCTTGACCATCAGCCCATTTCATGGGGGGAAGGGGAGGTGTCAGGGAGATTAATCTAATTTAATTCTTCTGATCACCAAGAAGCAGAAAACACGTGATGTGCTCCAGTAAGACCTTATTGTTAACTTGCATCAGAACAAGGAAAATTCTCACTTTAGCTGCATATGTGTAACAGTGAGAATTTCTATTCTAAGTAAAGAAAAATATTCTGCCTTGGCAAGAAAAGCTGTTAACATCAAAGAGTCTGAATTTGAGTTCTCAGTATTTCTAAACTTATTCCCATGGTATTCCTCTTGCATACTCAATCCATTGAAATGCTGAAAATGTTTCTTCTATTCTTTTCTATTTAAAAATAGATTGATGGAAAGGAATTCTTTTGGAAGCACTTCTTAGATATGGCTCATAGATCTGTTATATTCCAGGACCTTTGCCTTTGCCCATTTTTACATTACAGTAACAAACTGAAGTGTCTTATGCCTCACTGCAAACTGATTTTCTCTCCCTTATTTTTTAGTTTAATTTAGTTTTATGAAAAGATATCTGGGAAAAAACAACAAAAAGAAAAAAAAAAAAGAAAACTCAAAAAATGAAGAGAATATTACTAAAAATAAATCCAAGGAAAGCACGTGTGTTGAAGAGTTGCAGAATCCTCTCAGTCCAGAATAACAGACTTATTGAAAAATGTGCCTTTTTCTCAACCCCATAACAAAAGTCAATAATAAGTTGGAGCTTTTTAAGATCTGGGAAGAACTGCTATTATAGTTGTGGGTCCCCACACAGGGGGATGGGATGAGCAAATCTCTATCCATGTTTATCATAGTCTCACCAAAAACTTCTACCTCGACCACTTCATTTCAGAATCTATCTTTCTGCACCCTCCTGTGAGCAAGAGGAAACTCAGATTCAGAAATTCAAGTGGAAGTGAGTGCTGAAGAACAATGATGTGGCATTCTGGAGACCACACCTCAAAGACCTTTCTCAAAGGCCATCTGTAACTTCAGACAGTAAGTTGTTCATAAAAGAGGGTCTCCAGCCAGTGCTGTGATAGATATCTGATTAAAAGATCAGCAAGTCTTCACAATTTGACTTTGTGGGGCTGAAGTAAAGACTGAATATCATATACTACCCACAATCTACTCTCCTAAATCCATGTGCCCCCTCCCCAGGCCACTGAATGAGAGGTGTGCAGGTGTTGTGAAAGCACCCCTAGGCTATGCCGTGGATAGGAATTAAGTCAATTATTAGGTCTGGGAATCTTACTCTCTTTCCATATCTCAAATGTTTTAATAACTCTCCTTTTCCTTCCCCAGAGAGGAGAAAAATCTTGGGGAAAATCTTCACAAGGCTGCTGAACTGCTAGTCCAGTCTGTTGCAGTTCCAGGCATAGAAGAACACTACCTCACTTGGACATTTCTCATCCCTGTTCCAGGCATTAGCTCTCTCAGCTTTACTTGCCAAGAAGATCCATGCTGAGCAGGGGGATTCACTGCACTCACAGGGGCAGTAAGTACTGAGTTGCTATCCTGGTTGTATATTATGGAACTATTTCCATTTTGAAGGGAGCTGCCTGTAATTTCCAGCTGGGTCTTTAACAGAGGTTTTCACTTAATTGTTGACAAAAGCTTTTTTTCACTTTTTATAACAAACTTACTTTCTGAATTTCACTTCTCATCTTGAAAATACACCTTCTTTAGTTCACTAAAGCTGTAGGTTCACTTTTCTTGTGCCTCTGAAGGATCCTAATACCAGCAAGAACACTCAAAATACACAACAGAACTTTAGCAGACTTTGAAATGGTTAGCTATTTTAGACTTACCCATAGAGCTTACTTTCCAAGAACATTCAGACTTCTCCTTTGGAAGCATACTGTTGTCACCAGCAGGGAGAAATGAACATGTTCCTCCACTGATCTTACTTGGGGCATTTAGGCCTCAAGAGAATGACCAGTGGCAGGAAAAGCACCTGGCATAAAGAGTAAAAAGATGTGGTTGAAATGCAGTACTCCCAAAATCTTTAAATAGAAAAGCTGTGTAAAATGTTCTTGAGCACGAGTTGACTTTAGGTTGGCATCTCTGTATTTTGACAGGAATTGCAATGAAGACCTGAAGGGAGATGTCTGTTAAGGGCCAGGATGCTGAATGTTATTGCACTCAGAGGGACAGGGAGCAGGGAACTTCTTTATTTCTCTGGATATGCTTACACAGCAAGATGTTTGGCTTCTACCAGTTTAACCACTGCCAATCACACTTGTCACATAACTGTGCACTAGTTCTGCATCCACAGTAAAGATTTTTAGAGCTTGCTAACCACATATCTGCACTTGGACTACATATACAATTCCCACTAAATCAGACAAATGGATGCTGCTCAGCCATCTGTTTGAAAGTATGTTTAGTTATATAACCTAAGTTACAAGTACTTCCTCACAGATGAAGATATCTCAGCTTAAATAGCTACGGAGAGGGGACTGTGCATCTGAAATATTCCCACAAGACCAGAGAATACAACGTAGGAACTGTACAAAACCTATGCTTTTCTGCAGAAGTGTGAAGCCTGGCAGGATTCCTTGGGTCATCACAAATGGCTCCGAAATCTAGACTTAGACCACTGAACTGAACCTTAATGAAGGTTCAGTATGTCTTTAAATGACATTTGAGTGAATATCTAGATATTCCTTAAGTCAATATGAGACCTATTTAGACTGGAGTTCAGAAAGCAGATCAGAAGACAAAATATAGGGATGTTAGGATTTATGAGTCTTAACTTAAAAAAAAAAAAGTGTTCTTTTTGGTTGGTTCAGAGTAAGAATCACAAGACCACACTTTGTTCCCAAATTTGCACTTGCTACTAATGTGAAGTGCCCCTTGAGATTCTTGTGCTGCTTTGATAAATACTTATAATCAGACCAACTATAAATGTGACTGGCTTTCCTTGGTACTATATAGACATGAACTTAAAATATTTTTTGAAACATAATTTTTTGCAGTTTAATACTATTTTGCAGCATTAGTAGTTCTTGTCTTACTTGCATTACTCCACAGTTTGGTTTATATTATATCTATTTGTAGATCATATTTTAATAATAGAAACAAATATTTACCAGAAATTTTCAGTGCTCTTCTCCAAGAGTCATGATATTTTCCCTGGTTTCTGTTTGGTATTGTCACAAATGAAATGTTTTTGCTTTGTACATGTGTCTCATCTGTTCGTTTAACTGTATTTTTCTGTTCTACACAGACTCTCAACCCATACTCACCATCTAAGCATCTGAATCACTCCTCAAGCATATGAGTAGTATGAGGGGTACAGATCAGTCAGTAATCCCATGATTCTGCCTTGTCTGTTTAGCTCAGCTCTCATATTTCAACCTCTTATCTGAGTCTGGAGATCAGTTTAGTGGACACCCTAGCCAAAAGGCCCACTACCCCTGGATGCAGGAGCTGAATTCTGCACTATGGCAGAAAGCTAGGTTGTGTCACACCTTTTAAACACATCCTCAAGACTCTGAAACCTTTCCACAAGTATTGATGACCTTATTCAGGAGTCTTGTGAGAAGGATGATGGAGGAAGAGCTTGTGCTCTAATGGAGGAAGATTATATAAACAAACCCTTTCAGAGCTCATGCTGGTGTGCATTCAGGACACACAGCTGTTAAGATCAAAAGATCAATCAAGGCTGATGCAAACTTCACATTCTGTTCTGTATAGGCCTAACTCAAAAAGGGTCAGATTTCACTACACCACTCACATTTAGTACTGCTTCCTAGTTAAGTTGTTACTATCTACTAATCCAAGTATATCAAAAGAAATTTAGCAAAATCAGGCTAAGAGTAAACATAAATTATTGACATATTCTGTATCTGGATGATTAAAGGGAGATACCAAATTATTCAAGTGCCAAATTTAGATTTCATCAATGAGAGTAGGCTACATAATACATCTGATTATCTGGACATAAGTCCCAAGTCTCCCCTGCTGTGCATAATGCTACATATCTGCCCAATTACAAGCCTGAAGAAGTGCTTCAGCTAGTTCAGATAATTAAATTTTAAATCTAATGTTCATATGAATTTTTAACATGCCAAGAAAACCCAGGGTTCATAAATTATTTACAGTAACACATGATGGCATTCTTGGCCATCTCCAACCAATTTGTTCCTCAGATCAACAAAAATCCTTTCAGGACTTTGATAAGCTAATATATGCCTTTTTAAAATATGCCTCTTTATAGGTCCTGAAGAGCTAGCTCTGCTCTTTAAGAAACATTTACATAGGCTTACCAGCAAAGGAAGGGGAAGTGGTACATATATACTTATTAGAAAGGACCATCTCAAAAAAGAAAATGTAACATCCATAAAGGCTAGACAGAGGAAGTTGTTTTCCTTGGCTATAAGGAGGATACTTTTCCCTGACCTAAAGAAGTGACTTTGAGTTTTAGTTGATGTGGCAAGTTTGGTCTATTCTTTTGTTGGAATAATCATTTGTATCACTTTTGGAAGAAGGGGCAGGCAACTTGGAAGGACTTCAAGGATGTTGTGATGTTATGCAAGATAAAAAATAGAAGGGCCAAAGCTCAGCTAGAACTTTGTCTGCTGCCACAAAAGACAACAAAAAATGTTTCTATGAATCAGAAATACAAGGAGGGCTAAGGAAACGCTCCAGCCTTTCCCAGATGCAGAGGGAAACACAGTGACAAAGCATGAGAAAACAGCTGATGTACATAATGTCCCCTTTGCTTCAGTAGAACCAGGTGCCCTTGGAGTACCCAGCCCCCAGAGCTAGAAACAGGGAGAGGAAGCACAATGAAGTCCCCATAATCAAAAATCCAAAGGGATTATGGGTCAGCAATCTGCTACACTTAGACTCACACAAGCTCATGGGGACAGATGGGATCCACCCAAAGGTACTGAGGGACCTGGTGGAAGTGCTCATTGGGCCACTTTCCATAATTAACCAGCAGCCCTGGCTAACTGAGAGGCCTGATTTTCTAGAATTTAGTGAATGGGACACCCATCTACAAGATGGTTCAGAAGGAGGAGCCAGAGAACTACAAGCCCATCAGCATGGCCTTGGTACCAGGGAAGGCTATGAAACAGATCATCTTGACTGGCTGAAAGCTGCCCAGCAGAAAGGGACCTGGGGCTGACAGCTGCTGAACATGAGCCAGCTGTGCCCAGGTGGCCAAGAAAGCCAAAGACACCCTGGCCTATATCAGCAACAGTGTGGCCAGCAGGAGCAGGGCAGTGATTGTCCCCTGTACTCGGCACTGGTGAGGACACGCCTCGAGTGCTGTGTCCAGTTCTGGGCCCCTCACTGCAAGGACATTGAGGGGCTGGAGCGAGTCCAGGGAAGGGCAATGGAGCTGGTGAAGGGTCTGGAACACAAGTCCTATGGTGAGTGGCTGATGGAGGTGTGGGTGTTCAGCCTGGAGAAAAGGAGGTTCAAGGGGAACCTCATCGTTCTCTACAAACACTCGAGGTTGTAGCAAGATCAGGGTTGGTCTCTTGTCCCAGGTAACAAGTGAAAAGACAAGGCCTCAAGTTGTTCCAGCAGAGGTTAAGATTGAATATTACGAAAAATTTCCTCACTGAAAGAGTGGTCAAGCATTCAGACAGGCTGCCCGGGAGCTGATGGAATCACCAGCCCCAGAAATGGCCCAAGATGTGTGGATGTGACACCTGGGGAGATGGTTTAATCATAAACACAATAGTGTTGGGTTAATGGTTGGACCCAGTTATGAAAGTCTTTTCCAACCTTAGTGGTTCTATAAAAGAAAAGAAGAACAGAAACATGTTGAAATACCACATTCTTTGGTCATTAGTGTTCAAAGGAGTTTAGTCAGGAAGATGACCCCTTACAAAGCAATCTACAGGTACCTGAGTAATTTCACTATAGACAGCTACATACACTAAGCATGAAGCATCAGTGACATCAGAAAAAAAGAAACAAAAGAATGTGAGTTTTCTCAGCTTTCAGTAAAATTTTTGAACAGAGAAGCAACCTGTTGTAGCTGCAAATAAAAATCCCTATTTTTAAGATCCGAGACAATAGTTCTCTTAATAGATTCCCCTCCTTTTGGTGGGTTTGTGGGGACAAATTCTTGTTCTACAGCCTCAGACTGCTTTTTTCAACCTCACTTTCTACCACAAATGTGTGAGGTTGCATTTTCAGAAATGGACATTACTCTTGGGATCCAAGTCTTTCATTTTAGCCTTGTCTGCCTGTTGCTGTATCTAACATTTCTGTTCACCATCTTGAGCAGAATTGCAATATAGAGGGCTTAATTTACTTATCAAGGAGACCAAACTCATAGGTAGCCCACATTCAGCATTTGAACTAGCTCACTTAAATTCTAATCTAGGAAACTTTGCACTGAACCTCAGGGAGACTCTAGACCTAGGCACAAGTTCTCTGTGTCAGACAAGAGCAGTGAAAGACAACTTTATTGAATCCCTGAATATAAGGCTAAATCTTTGAAATAATAGCACAAGGCTTTTCGAGAAAATTCTCTGTAGATAAAGAGTCAAATACTTCAGATTTGGAAATCTGAAATGAAACTCCTAGGAAAAGGTAGAACTTTTTTTTCCTAAAACCACAAACCCCATTATTCACATTTTCCAGAAGCCATCTGAGGACAAGGGCCATGTGCTATCTTCCTTGAACGCCATCCTTATGTGGTTAAATCTCACCATATGGATGAGCTTTGGCAGATACCAAACTGTTAGTGCCATGAGAGACACAAATGTCTAAAAGAGCAGAGCTTTCAATGATGAGCACTCTATCTGTCTCAAGGAAGAAACCCATCTGCATTCCTAGCCAAAGTCCCTTTGTAAGGGACACTGCCTTCTGTCTTCACACTTCTCTGCCAGAGTGTTGGTCAAATTTTCTATCTTGCATCCTACTTAATCTGCTTCTTAAAGTTCACATTAGCATCTTAGTGAAAAATTAATCATTTTATAATTGATATGCTGCAATTAGAGTTCCACGCTTCAGTTTCGTTTTGTTATTTCTGTAAAGTTATCTGAAAGAGTTAACAAGGCTGAAATATTTTAAATAAAATCAGAGGCCTTAATTATATGCCTTTTTTATAACAGAAATTATGTATCCAATTTCAATGGAAAATTATCTGGAAGTGTATCTGAGTCACTCTCCATGATTTTATCAAAGTTAGTAACAGCCTTACTGGGACAGTCCAGGGAATAAGAAATACTAATTATATTGCCTGGCTCTGACTGGCTTCATAGTACTTTACAAAAATAAAAAGCTGTTGTATGTAGCCTACTTAAATATAATACAAGTGAGCCTCATGAACAGAAATTTAGAAAAATCCTAATGTGGGCTTTGCTATTTGAAAGATCTTGGAGACTAATTCAAACAAGAACAATCTTTTAAGAATGCCTGTTTGACTGGTTTTTTTCAAGCTCTTCTGATTGATTTGGCATGCAGGGGAGTAATAGAATTGTAACAACTGTGATGAAGCTTTCTTGAATAGAAACTGACTTTTCTGACAAATGGTTTTGTTTTGTTTTTTTTCTTCCTAATGTCCAATCGATTTGAACATAAATATGTAATTCACTGCAGAAGACATGAAAGTCCTTAGACCTTTTTCAGAGACTAGTCTGGAATTAATGGGCTATTGGGATTTATTTTTCCTTATACAAAAGAAGAAATAATATCTTACACATCATCTGCTATTCAATCCAAAATTTTCTTTGCCTAATCTCAACTAAAGTGAGCAAAGTTCCTAATGTGCCTAATTTTCCTTGATAGCCTACCTGCTGCACACACAGCATTTTCCACAGGAGAGAAGTTTTTCTTTTCCACAGTGAGGAAATTTTTAATTGCAATATGCTATGGTTTTCATGTCAACAATGAGTGGGACAGCCTTTCTTTGATGCCCAAAAACTTCTCAGTAAGAATTGTGACAATTGGTAATTTGTGAAGCAGCTGTTTCTGAATCTGAGGAAGGGTTCTCAAGAGGTTATACTCAAAAAGTCCTCTAGAATGGAAACAGAGTAACAAGGTAAAAAACATTATAGAAACAGGAGATAATGAAGAAGCTGTAGCTAACTCATGGAAAAAATGAACTTTACAGGGAAATATGTCTCCATTTCTAAACCACACCTCAGTTATGAGCTATATGTCTTTGTTTCTGGGAGGTAAGGATCTGCTGGAGTCCTGCTAGTGATGGAGACGACACAGCCACTTCTAAACATACAATAAAAGACCAAATTTACATATTATATTCAATTATTACATGAAAAGAGGAAATGTTTTTTCATAGGAAAAAAAGATGTCAGTAGCCTGTATCAAGTGGTCTGTATCATAAAGTTCTTGATAATATTCCAAATGTTTTTTACAAAATTTCATCCAATCCTCTGTGCAATATTTTAATTTTAAGAAATCCTAGGGTTCTCCCTCATTGGACATTGTCTGGGAATTACTAATGGGTTCATATAGAAGTTTTTTAAAGCATACCCTAGGGGCTTATTGAAAGGCCTAAAAAAAACTTTGGCAGTGCTCAAGCTAAGCAGAAAGGCAAATATGTAATAGCTACATACCACAGAGCCTCACTGCTCATCTGGTACTTTCTCCAGGATACATAAGCAAATCAATGACAATTGTGCCTGAATCTATCTAATGCCATTAAATATCAGTGGGTAAATGAAAAGGTCTCCCACTCAACCTTTACACAGAAGCTGACTTGGTTTTCTCAGAGAATATACTGTGCTTAAAAAGAACAAACACTTTTATTCTAAAATATTTCAGTTACTAAAAAAACTCTACCTTCCATCCTCATCCACAACCAATATAACCAGAAAACCCTTTCCTTCATTTGCTGTAGAATTCTAGTCTCCTTAAGAATCTTTCACTTTTCAGTTACATAGGGGGTTGCCAGGGTAGCTTCAGGAGTTCAGGACATAGGACAGAGGTGCATGAATAACACTCAAGCCCAGATATGTCACAGAGTCACTTGGAGATCATGGATGGGTGTTCAGCAGAACACTGACTGTTGATTTTCAACAGTTCAACAGTTGCTGCCTCAAGCCTGTTCCAAGCATTAACACATCACTGTTAAGCTAAAAAGCAAAGTGCCCAAAAAGAAATTATCATCTCCTTTCCCTCAAGGAAACGTCGTTCTTGTCCCTCTTTGAGCTTCAGGTTTGTCACTACTGAATGCTCTGTTGGGAGGTCTACAGGGGCCAGCCCTGAACTCCAGCTAATACTCCAAGTTGAAGCTGGCTGAGCTTATTCAGATACCTGTGTCCCTGTGCTACACCTCCCAGTATGCCTGACTTTGAGAAGATGTTTGACCAGCAAGAAGCCAGCTTAGCATCCAGCTGGGCTCACTGTTCAGGCTCTGCTCCAGCTCAGAGCATCTGTCTGCTCCAGATGAGCTGTCCCTCAGAGCAGAACAGCTGTACTCCCACGACTGCCATCTCAACTAAAGTGCCTGCACAGACACACTGCAAGCCAAACTAGCAGTGAATAACAGAGACAACTGTAACACAGCATTCCCTCTCAACTCCCTATTGTCACATGTTTCTGACATATACATCCCTAAAAAGAACTGGCCTGAGGCTACAACATGGGATTTAAGTCCCATTTCTGGTTGTGTCTATACTCACTATACAGAAATAATAGAGTCTCATGGCTTTTCTCAAATATGTGTATGCCACAAAATGTCTGTTTCCTCCCACAGATCTAAGAGCAACTTCCCAGTCAAAGTGAGGGAATACATAAATAGAAATTAAATACTGCATTGGGCTTCAGAACACCTTCACTGAAGGAGTGGGCAGGAGGCAGCAGATTCCTTCCTACTGCTTCTCCAAGATGTCACACTACACTCCTGATTAATGTACTGTAGTCCTATAGGATGGGCACAAGGCCACATGTAATGACCAGAGGAAAATAAGATATTCCAACATCAAAACACATCAGGAAATATTTTGCTGTTTTTGGTATTTGAAAGAATTAAGGAGCTGTAGAATTAAGCTTTGAAAGCCTAGATTTATGCTTTGCTCCTCTTCAACCACCCTGAAGTCATAACTACCAAGAAATAGAGAAATAACTATCAAATTTATAGGACTAAAAAGTTTCAGAGTCATGAACTTAGCTCTGGAACTGTTGAACAATAGTCACTGTTCAAGTGAAACTGCTTATGTGCATGAAGATTTTCATATGGGTACATTTTGCAGAATCCAATTTTTTGAGGCATCCTAGTGAATAAGCATGTCCTGATAAAATCCTTTTAAGCAGCTGTGTGAATGGATGCTAACATGACTGGAAGACAATTCCTCCATGACTCATCTTCAGCCTTCTGCAAAACTGAAATGCTATTACAAGAAGGTAGTGAAAATGAGTAATTAGACCTTGAGCTGCAGGTGATGTGCACTGAGAAACATTTGGATATCTTTCTAGAGGATGCATCATGATCACTGCTACCTTCCTGGGGAACAGTGTGATTCTTGCAAAATAATTGTAGTTATAACTACAACAATCTTAGAGTCACTGTTTCTTACGTTACTGTGATTCTCCCACATGAGTTTTGAAAATATCCAATATTCAACTCAGTCATAGAAATTTCCCTATAGATGGCAATCTATAAGAGATTTCAAGGGAAGAGAGGGTTTTTGAAGTCTGTAATTACAGACATGAAACACATATTGCCACGCAGCCCTTCCTTAGCTGTGTTACTTAATTTCAAGGCTCAACGCTGCTATTATCAACTAAATTGCATACTGTATCTGTAATAAAACCAAATAGATTCTTCTGGAATGGAGACACTTAAGCACATTAAAATTATCTAATGTCTTTGCTCTCATTATACCAACATGGCTCCCTTAGGCATCCAAGTAATGAGAAGAAATAAGGCCTAATGTCTGATATTCCTGAGAGTTACTCCTGCTTATACAGCACCTGTATGCCTACCTATCCCACTGTAAACCTGAGAGAACTGCACTGAGAATGGTGGGACAAATATATGTGTGTCTGTGTGATTGACAGGCATTTGCCTTTGTCATAATACCTAATACAATGTACAATTTACAAATATGTTTTGTGCTGTAGACAAATAAGTGCTGCTGTTTCTGACCTGCTGCCCAGATTTCCATAACAAAAACAAAAAAAATTCAAAAGAGCTATCCACTGCTCACCAGTTTTGATAAACTGCAGATGACAGCACATTGTCTTCAGTTCCTTTACTAAACTTAGTCACTTATTTTTATGTATATAAGCATCTTCAATAATTATCATAACTCCTTGAAACCCTCATGGCTTCTCTATTTTTATTTTTTAGATATTAAAATTTTGGTTATACTTCTAAATACAAAAATAAAGTAGAACTCAGAGTAAAATACAATGTTTGCTTGAAGCCTAAAGAATGAGTTCATTTTCAATAGACTTCCAAGGAGACGTCGGAGAAATTTAATGAAAAAATTATTTCCAAATGCTGCAACCATTGGCAGAAAATTACACTATAAATCAAGGAATTGCTCATTGCTATTGTAGCTCCTTAGCTGTCATAAAACTAATGATTCCATAATCAGGCTGGAATTTGGGGATCAGGAATTTCCCTAGACCCTACACTTGACAAGCTTACAAAACTTCTCTGTATCAGCTTACATTTGGATCAAAGTACTCTCAGGTTTTACAAGTCTTACACTGGGGTCAGCAATATTTCTAAATGTGTCTTGAATAACAACACTGGAAATTGTATCAAATTTAAATAGGAACTGTAAATCATTTTTGCTTGGAAGCTTGGCATTATCTGGCAAAAGCAAACTGCATCTTCAGTGCACATGTCCAGCACTGCATGAGGCAAAATAAACAGCTTTCTGTGGAAGCCAAAAACAAGCTGATTTGTCTCTTAAATTTTCTACTTGCATTTTGAAAATAATAAATTCTTTTATTTGGATACACGATGATTGGTACAAGATTGAAGATCAGCAGGAGAGCTGTCTTTAAATATATCAATATGATAAAAAAATATTCATTACTTTTATTGCTACCTAAAACAATAGCCATTCCAATATACAAACAGGTCATTGTATATTACCTACTATCCTCTTGTTTAATATGCAATTTTTATGTTAGGCAGATGTAAAAATAAACAATGATAATTAGCATTATTTCATTCTAGCTGAGGAAGCCTTGATTCACTGTTTAAAGCATTGTAGCCAGTGGTATTTATTTTCTTCTGAAAGGCCAAGATCCAATGAGCTCTTTATTAATTTAAATATATTAGATAATACTTGAACAAAATAATTTCAAGTGTAAAATTAAATCCAGACAAGTCAAAGGAGTGAAATTTACCAGATCATAATGAAATAACCCCTTCTACAAGGATTTGTTCTTGTTCTACTGGCAACTTCATCTTATCAAAAATAACCATTCCCATTGCAAAACTACTTTCATATTCCGCAGTACACGACTCAGGTATTACTAATAAACTTCCTTCAGATATGCAAGTTTCTATAGATTTTCTAATTATTTTCTATAGCTTTTCATCAGCATTTTACATGTTTACAGGAAAAGACCAATTTCCTCTCTTTTTGTAAATTATCATTCAATATTAGAGTGGAGGAGAGAATTTTCCTCTTACATCTCCTAGCACCTACAACTTCTTTTATATTCTGGGCCTGCTCTTCCACCTAATTTCCATGGCAGTATTTTGGTGGGTGCTACATTCCTAGGGAAAAATCTTATTTTAAAATATTTCATTTTCAGTAATTAATGAATTATATCCTGCCTCTATTGAAGTAAAATGTAAACTTCTCACAATTTTTAAGGCAACAGATTTTAGCCCAACGTAGAGGACATAGCAAGTAATTCCTCTCCAGTATAACTAGAGAACAGAAATATAATCTCCAATAGTAACTAGAGAACACCTACACTCGAGTTGAGTTTGGTCTCATTAAACTGCTTATATATATGAATTTATCATTTTGAATATTAAAAAAAATAAATAATAGCAGTTCTGAATGTTCAAACTTTTTTTCCTTTTTGGTTCTACAGTAGTCTGTAATAAGTGAATGAGAAAAAGAGAGGGAAGAAGCTAAAAATTACTATGGATATAATGCCTAAAAGGGAAGGGAAGGCCAAATAAATCCAATATTTAGATGCTTTAAAGTGACTTCAAAGGGAAGATGGAATTATGCCCTATTAGGTTTATTTAACAATATGAAAATGTTCTAAAATGTACTAAAAAACTCAGGGAAAATGATCTTTGGTATTACACCTACAAACATAAACCATATGGCCTGTAAGAACCATAACATTTGGAAAAATAATGAAGATACAACATGGAAAGGAAGAGGATGAAAAATGGAGAGGAGGAGGTTTAGTTAATGTCTGTTTAAGATCAGAACATCATGAGTATTTTGTTACAGTATTAAAGGTCCTGGGCTTTCATTCAAGTGTGAGAGTTGATAGCTGAGTGAGCCAAGAGACTGCACTGGCATCCTGGGATTAGACTGTTTCAGGAACAGCACAATTTGTAGCACCACTTACCATGTGGTTTCCCTTTCTCAACTTAAAAGCCCCCCATCTAAATAAGGACAAGCTCCATTTCAAACCAAAATCCTTTGCAAGCTGCCCTGAAGTCCACCATCAATGTTGCTCTAACATAAGAGTTTCATGTAAGCTTAGCCACTTCTGTCAGCTCTCCTAAGTCTTCTCTCTTCAGGTAGAACAAGGACAATGGGTGCTTATATATTCAATACTGATTTGTCTCTATGTTTCACAGTGGAGACTCCACAGATGAAGCTAAGGAAACTGGTTTTAGTTTGATAGGAAATGTAAAGTGTCTCAGACTCTTTATTCCTCCTAAAAACCCTGTGGGCTCCCAACTCTTGTATAAGTGGTCACACAACACGTACATTCACGACCAAAACAGCATCCAAGCAATGCTTGTGAGCAGGCCCTAGAACATCTGGCACAGCAACACTCTGGCTGGGTGCCTGAGGTAAAATATTGTAGCTGTCTGAGCCCAAAAGTGGTTATGCACACACCACAAAGCAATGCTGGAGGGTACTCACATTGCATTTCCTGTAGGCTGCAGTCCACCTTCATAACTGGATCTCACACCCTGCCCCCCCACCCCCAGTTCATACAGGAGGTAATTCAGGACAGTCCTGGGTCCTGTTTCATCCAGCAGAGCAAAGAGCATCACTGCATCACCTCATTGCTCTCTATCAAACTCCACCTCTTCTATCAAAGCTGTCAATTTAACTGCTGTGGCAATATTAGTCTTGAACTGGTAATTTCTAGGCTAAAGGCCTTATCTGGAATAAGGCAATGTAATAACAAGAACCATAAATTTATTATTTTTCATGTAGGAATAGCCACCGTGGTTACACTAGTTCAGAAATCAAAAGTTGAAAACTCCCAAGTCCATTACAAATATAAATTTAATGTTTTCTTATTTATTTTAATGTGTGGGAAACACAAGATGTACCTTAGAACAGAACTTTTAAAAACAACATTGTAATTAATGTTGAAAATTGCCACATTATTTGTGAAAATTTCAACAATTTTAAGAATGAAAATGTAATTACCAGATTCAGACTTCAAGATTTTGAAGTTAAAATAGGTATTTTAGACTATACATTAAAATTATGATATATAGATACAACTGTACTTTCCTGTTTTTAATAGAAGATATTACCTCACGATGAATTTGGCTTTCTTTAGTTTAGAATATCTGACAGTATTCTGTCAGATAGTTCTCAATCTTTGTGGATATGTGGACCATTATAAGTTTTCAACTGAAGCTCAAACACTTTTAAAATATTTTATAGTACAGTGTTCAGAGACCACAAGCAATCTGATCACACCCCTCTGCACACCACAGACTAAGCCATTTTATCTAACAAACCCTATTACTTCTCTAACACACCCTATTATGTGTGTTTCACAAAATATCATACTTCATAAGGCACCCACTTCATTGCAAAATTTAATCACCCACACTGATAAAAACCTGATTCTACATCTGATTACAGGTTTGCTTGGTTTTTATTCCCAGATGCTGGGGTTTGTGGTGTAATTTTTTTAGATGAAAGAGAATATTACTACCTCATGATATTTTCCTGGAACTTATGTACCATAATCAAGTCACCTCTCAGTTATCTTATAATCTTTAATTATGTCATTATAAGACATTTTCTCTAATGTTCAAATAACTGTTGCAGTTCTTCTCTGAGGCCTCACTATTTTTTTCTCGCAAATACTGTAATTCCACTGTCAGTTTACAATCATTTTAGCAGTCAAGTAGATTTTATTGACTTAATTTACTTGAACTTTCTCAGGTACTGCATGAGTCACTGATTGCAAAACGCTCCTGAACTATGTCAAAACTGTTCAGTATCAGAGTTCACTATGTGCTGACCATTTGCAATCCATTTGCCTATTTACCCATTCTTCCAAACAATCAAAAGATTTTCAGTTCAGACCAATTCCTATGATTATGAATCCCATCTCCACACAGAAAAAGCTCAAAATGATCTCATGAGTGATTCCTGTCTCAAATATTCACCTTCCATGAGTTCTCCATAACTCTGACAACCTTGAGGTCATTGAATATATGAAGATTCAGTTTTGCAGCTAGGCTGGAGATAAATGCTTCTGCACTGCTATAGTTGGCACCACTATCAGAGATACAGCTTCTTGTGTCTCTTACATTGCTCTGCTGTATTTCCACTCTGAGGTGTCTGTATGGTTTTGTGTATAGATTTTAACAGCATCAGTAAATGTTTTGTGTCCCAAAAGCCTTTGGTTGCCATGTCCCATATGGGGAAATTAATGCCACACATTAATGGTGAACTTGTTTGAATTTGTCCCTGTAACATTTCATTGGTCTCCCTTGTATTTTAAGATCGTGAAAAACAGTTTTGGCAGTCTGTCATTTGACATATGCACCAGCATAGTTAGCAGATGGCTTAACCTAGATGAGCCTGCTGCAGCATTATTTTTATGTTGATTACCTAACAGCACCCTAAGATTTTACTGTTCAGGATTTTGTTCTGCCAGCAACAGACAATGCAGTAGAAGTTTGTTTATTATCAGTAAGGTAGAGAGGTAAATCCTTTTAAAAGGCAATCTTCTGGCAACAGAGCATTAGATTTTACTCTGATCTAGAATGTTGGCATTACTTGCTTGGAGGGCATTACCTTCCAAAATTAACTTATTGTCTCCTGGCAACCAAAGTGCTCTTGCTAGAATGCCAAAAAGCGTTCTGCAGTGACCCAGCAAAGGAGGTGATACTAATTTTCTTTATTTCCATCTTGAACTAAGGCCAGTGGAAATACTGTAACTACTTCTTCAATTTTTTTTTTTCTTGCAAAGGAAATTGCTGAAAGTGTTACACAGTTTCTACTGTATTGCAACACAGAGGAAGATCTCTTCCTCTGACTCGGTGTCAAATTATATAATGTGTCTAATTGTACATATTCCTAACTGTACTAATCTTGCCAACACCTGATACAACACAGGATGAGTCTCACTGTTATCCCACTTCCTCCAAACTGCCACTCAGTGTATGTCCAAGTTTTCTCTATTCAGTACCCATAGTTGTTGTCATCACCCTACTGACCAGAATCTCCAATACATTGATAACAAAGCACATTCAATGTCCAGGAGACCCAGAAGGCCTGATAAAACTGATGATGATGGCAGGCAGATGATCTCAGGAGACAAGGAGAAGGGCAGAAAGTGGAAATCATCCTCGTTGATTCTCTTGACAATGTTTTGGAACGTGTCTCGATTTTTGGTTGGTCATTTTTGATAACTCTCTGTGTTGTGTTCTCTGAACCAGAAACAGCTGCAGTATTAAATAGGCAAATGCTGTTGAAGTCTTTCTGCTGCTCTATAAAGTCTTAGAGAACAAATCAAACTGGTGAATATGTCAGTAGTGGTTACTTATAATTTCATTTCATTGCCAGGAATAAGACTTGCGGCTTTTTAATAATCTCACAGTCCTGTACCTTGAATATTTTTCTTCTGCTTTCAAAAAGAGGGGAATGAAAAATTTTTTTCTGCAACAAAAACTTAAAACATTGGTACACTTACACACATGCACAAAAAGCACAAAACTGTAAGAAGTTACTATATGAACAAAAGCCTTAACTAAGCAAGCAGTTACCCAATTTTCTGAGATCAGCTTGTTGAGCTCATACCCTAAGGCTATGCCATAGATCACAAGGTGCTACGGATCAGAATAAAATTTTCAGTATCAATATTAAACTTCTCTCTGTTTATCTCTCATGTATAAAAATAGCTGTAGCTTCCAGGGTTGACTTAATAGCTCTGTCAAAGGACCGTTCACACTTTCCAACAATCCTATTAATATAGAAGACATTAATTTCTATTGCTAAGTAACTGGATGTACATCAGCTGAAAACATAACGCCTCAGTGCTAGAGAAGATAAACATCAAAATACATATCAGAGTGGAATAGAACTAAGTACATAATGTAACAAGTATTTTCCATAGAGGAAAATCTACTAAAAGGCCCAGAAGGATATTTGTATAATTTGTCACAAGTTCACTATCAAAATCCAATCTCTATTGCTGAACTTCCTTTTCCTTTTCAGTAAACAAATGGACAAAACACATGCACATCCTGAGGACCTTTGAAAGAAAAATTCTTTTTAGGGGGTCTACATACTGACTATAAACTTTAGCATATCCAAAAATATTAGTTTGCAATGTAAGTAGGAAATTGTAGTCTTGTTAACCTTGATGAATTTCTTGGGAATCCAATTTGGAGTACTAACAACAGCTTCAAGGATCATTTTCAAGGATCAGTTTGCACACAGAAAATTTGAAGCTTTAATATTATATTTCCTTTAACAGAGTTGTCAAGAACAATCAAGGTACAGACATTGTTACTTGGTTAGTACATCATATGAGGATCACCCAAATTCTTACTTGGAATTATTCAGAGCTGAGTGAGGCTGCACTTCCACAGAAGCAGGGTCAGAAACATGCACAGGCTTGTATTCTAATTGTGGGGCTATGAGAAGGATCAGGAGAGACCAGTCAGCTGTTAGGGTAGTGTGAAATGCCAAAATGACCTTTCCCTATCCCTTCTGAGGATACCAGAAGGGTGTCCTCACCAACCACACCATGATGACCTAGAATAGTCCATAAAAGACTATTGAGAGAGCCACTGCTGAGTACAGTTTAAAATACTACTTACTTATTGATGCATTGTTCACATGACTATGCTGCAAGAGATATTTTCTGCTGCAGTGCCACCTGAGGTTGCTTTCTTTCACCAGGACCCCCAGCCAGCATGCCAGGGAACATTGCCACCACGCAGTATGGGGGATGCAGTGGAATACCCGAGCAGGCAGGCAGGGACAGAATGTGTTCACACCACAAGGAGACACCTCTGAGCCCACCCAGGCCAGGAGCTCAGCAGCTGTGCCTGTGTTCCACTGACACAACACAAGGTGAGCCTGTGCCCAGACACAGCCTGAGGACCTGCAGAATACAGCACAGAAACAGAATGTGCTTTATTTCCATAGCAGTCTTCCCACTAAGGGAGCCACTAAGTTAGACGACCTCATAAATAACTGCTTGTCTTTCCTATGTGTCAGGTTCCCCAAATTCAATTCTGTATGCAAAACTGCCATTGAGGAACAGATCAATCCAGACCTTGGAAAGCCACATGAAGCATTTAAAAAGACAAGCTGTTCTAATATTTTATTAGCAGTTAAAAGCAAATCTGGAGAGATGAACACTACAACCATCCCTTACCTGCAGTTGTCAAGGTAACAGCTGCTTCAGGATTAATGCTCAAAAGATAGTTTGTCTTTCATCACAAACACTACAAACATTACATGTATTCATCAGCTGGCTACTCACCAACCTTTTCTTTATTGGTGCTCTTCCCAGGGTACTTATTCTATTAGCTTTTCAAGAGCAATAGCCCCAAATCAGGAGGGATTTTTTAAATTGCATGTTTATACATTATTTATTTACTTTTCAGCAGGCATATAATTATTGCCAACTCACCTCTCAATTACCTCATCCACAATGGCTCATTTGTCTTCCAAGACAAATAATATTACTTCTCTAATTTAATTCTGTGAAAATACAGTGCTTATCTTTATATTGAGAAACTTTAATGAACTACTCCTGTATTTCCAAAACATCTACCTCTTTCTTTTCTTTTTTTTTCCTATATTGCACAGACCTAAAGGAGGGCATTCTTTAAGACCTAAGGTCTTCTCTTAAAGCAGGACAGATCTCCCCCAAGAAAGAATTTCTCTCACTAAGAAATTTTACTTGCTCATAGCATTTTCCAAACATCTTACAGGGCATAATCCTAAAGACTGAACAGAGATTTAGAGGAAATTGTCTTGTAAACAACAAAATAATTTCTGTATAAATATTAAAAGGACACCTCTGATTCACAGATTTGGTGTGCATAATAGAAAATCATTCCTCAGACATATTGGCAGTCAGTGAGAACTCTGCTGACAAAAAAAGAGCCGCCTCTAGAAACTCCAGTTCATTTGTTACAGACATCCAGAAGCTTAGTATTTTTCTTCTCTTTATTTCTCTCCTGTAAGGATCCTCTGTTAATCTTGAACAGCAGTTTCATTTTGTGCCTTAAAAATTGACAGTGCTATTCAATGATGAAATCCAGCAGCCTTGTGACCTTGCTTCTTGTTACACTGCCTCAAAACAACTCATTAGACTTGCTCTATATACAATATCATCCAATATCAGTCCCAAAGTAAGGGAACACCATCATTTTTTTTGCTAGGAATACAGACAGGAGAAATAAATTACTACTGTAAGCCAGAACAAAAGGTGCTAAAGGAGTATTTTTAACAAGAAAATTCCAATCATGGGAAGTATCAGGTTAGGACATGAGGCATTTTTTTCCTCATCTAGGTGAGTTTCACAAAGTAATTGTTCCTTTCAACACCCAACTGAGCAAAGTAAATGTTCAGGAGATTCTAACATTAAGTCTTGCTGTCATTGCACTTGGACCATCCTGTGTAAGCTGAAATCCTGTATTCACCTGGCAGTTACTGGCTCTCTGTTTCAGAGTAAAAAAAATATGACTAATGTCAGGGTACCAGTTTAAAAACTTCCACTGATTGTTTGAAAATATCTCATGTAAACCCATTACATAATCACAGCAGAAGATTGACTTTTACTCATATACTTTATATACAAATCAGTGCTCTCAAAGTTTTTTTCTGTTTTCCCTCTCTTTACACCAGAAAACAAAAGCTGGACCTGGAAGAATACTTTTGTTTTTTTTAATCTAATTGCTCAATGCTCTAATAGTTGAACAGAACTCATTTCACTTTCCTGCTACTCAGGCTTCACAACTGACATGACTTCATGTAAAACAAGGCAACAGTTACAATGTTCCTAATATGCATAAAATTAATCTATTTTACAATTTATCTTATTAATGTGATATCTGAATCATGAAAGGATGATACTTATTTGTGAGAATACAAATGCCTTGTTTGTAAAACAAAACTGAGTAAGCCTTAGTGGCATACTGACACATTTTTGAAAAGCATGTCAGATGCTTATGAATTATAGCTGAGGATATCAGACCAATACTTCTAATGCTTATAGCTATTTGTATAACTAATTATGTCCTCTTTTAATTTGATCTTAGAGAAGAAAAATTGACTCTTCCATGTAGACTACCTTGGAGTACACTTACAAGAGGCTACCTCATGCAATGGCATTTTTAATGACTTATTCTCTGAGTTAACATTTTCATTTATTTACTCTCAGGGTTAATATTGCTCCAACAGGAACTCAGCCTGTGAATACAACATCCAAGCTAGCCTGCTGTGCTATGTGCAAGCTTATATTTCTGGGCACTGATTTTAGCAAGAAACAAATAATTTACCACCTTGTAAATCATTATAAGAGGACTTTCCATTTTCAAGACAGCCTTCATTGTTAAACAGATATTCAGATACTGGAGTTACGAGTTTTGCATAAACCTCTAGCTAAAAATTATTTCATTTCTTTTATGCTAGCTTATCATGAAGACAAAATTCTTCTTCAATTCCTTTATTAGTAATAACATCACTATGCTCCCAGCTGTTTTATCTGGAGCACTGAGGAGAAAAAAGGATCCAATTCCTCCTCATCAAATTTACATGACTTGAATATGCCTCTGGGTGACACATTTAACAAGACAGGGACAAGATATATGGCACCATTCTTCACAGGACATTCCTCATTAAGTAAGTTGAATATATCAAGTACCCAGATGAGCTACATTGCACAAGACAGTGCCCTTTAAAACTGGAAAATTGGTTCAGAGCCATAAATTCAGCCTTCATTGTATTAGCTTGCAGTCTCTGAACAGGTCTAAATCTGGAAGTTTCTTCCTATCTGCTACTACTACTCTAACTTCAACAAGCTACAATTATCACAGAAAAGCAGTTATGATGACAGAAGGCATGGTCACAAATTATTGAGAGCAAAATAGGGAGTAGAGGGGATGAATTCAGGGCTGCAAAATCATATATTGCCACATAACCTAGAAGCTGAGCTTTCCCATAAATCCCAGCCTATCCATAGTGCCAGATATTTATATTGTGTTCTTCGAGTAATTACATATTCTCCTAAGAGAAAAAAAAAAAAAAGTCAAGGGTGCAGGGGTAAAAAAAAAATGATTGCCTTAAAAAAAAACTATGATATTAGCTACCAAAAAAGAGAGCTCAAAATGAGTTCTCCCAACAAGGCATGGTTCCTGGGCAAGTGATGCTTCAAAGGGGACCTCAAAAAAGAGATGTGAGTAAAACTTGGAAAGGAAGAAAGGAGGAAAACTCTTCTAAGGATCAAAGATAGCATACCAGGAGGTAAAAAACCCCAAGACTACTAAAAAAGTTGGTAAAATAAGCCCACTAACTATGAAGAAGTTCATTCCTATGTGATTACCCTGATTAGAGTAGGGATGATGTGTGCATCACAGAGCATTTGAGTTCCAGGATCTTCCCAGCCTGGCAACAGGTTCTTCAGCTTAAGTCCCTGCACAATTGCAACCTCACTGTGTCCACTCTATGGGGACACTGAGTGAGTTAAATCAACAACATGAGAACTTACTTACCTACCTGGAAAAATGATAAAGAAGGCTGTTGGAAGATTTGGCTGTTGGAAATGTTTAGATAATGTGAGCATGCTTTAACCTGAGCTAACAGTGTGCTTGGTGTAGCCCAGCTGGAGACATTTAAACAATACTGAGAGCATTTTCATGTAGAGAAGAACTTACAGAAGGGACACAGCTATGGAATCAATAGCTTGTGACAGTGAGGACACAAAATGACAGATGCATATACAACAATATTTAATTAACTTATTATATTAATAATATAATTATTATTATATTATAATAATTTATATTATTATAATCTGTTATTTATTATATCTTTATTTATCTTTATTATATATTATTATATCTGTTATTTATAGACAACAATTTTACCATTATTACTTATTTATTAGCATTACCTTTGAATTAATTTATATTTGCGTCCTTTTTCTAATCTTTATGTACACTGCATTGTCCATCCTAAACTGAATTTCCCATCACAGTGCCTATGATTTTAGATATTTCCTGTAACTAAAGAAGAACACATGGGATGAAACTCTAACAACCCTACATTTGTCTGCTCCTTTTGCAGGAAACAACATTTTGCCTTTGCCTGCATGACAGTTCCTAAACCACTACATACAGCCTTAAAGAGCAGAGAGTGATTCCATATATCGAGAATTATGTGAATCCCCTAAAGGATTCTATGCTTGGAGTTTGCAGGTCACTGGGGATGGAAAGGATAAATAGAAGTGACATTAGACACCCACACACTTCTACCAAGTTACTATCCAATATATTATCAGAAGATTCAGATTGTAAACTAGTAATTTGATGTTATTAAAATCCTAGCCCATAAAAGCAAAGTGAATTTTATAAGCTTAATAATATCTTGCTACTGCCATTTTTAACTTCATAGTAATAGCAGCCTCTCATGTGATACATAAACATTAGCTGGCTTTAATGGACTTTAAAATGTCCTTGCTGATACTGCTAACAGTCTTGTAGGCTATTGTTCCCTAATAGCTTAGATTACCATAGAAGCCAAAGGCCCCAATTAAGATCAAGAGCCCTTTTGTTCTAGACACTGAGCAAACATATCCTGCTCTGAAGAATGTATAAGCTGAAAAATGAGAGATGCTCAATGAGGGTTGAAACAGGAAAGGTGTAATGCAATGTTTACAAATCATTACTGGTATGTTAAAAGGTTGCAAAATATATTCATATCTGCTCCTTTAGCTGCCATCATTCACTAAAGCAGAAACATCTGAAACCCAAACTTGTTTCTTGTCCTGTGTAATATTGGTTCATTTGGTTTTCTTCCATTTGTTTGAAAAATATAAACAGTTTAATCTCATTTTTGTTTTGACATAATGCTATTCTGTCTAAAGCATGACAGCAGAAAAATTACTGGAGGATGCTCTGGCAGCGGGACTGTCATGCCCGCGATGGTCACTGCTGGCTCCAGCCTTGCACAGGCCAAGGCCACCCACTCTCAAAGCCATGGCACAGTGGCTCAGATGTCAGATCACCAGCAGTCAGAGCAGGGTTGGTGGAGGGCAAAGGAATTATTATCCACCAGCTGAAGAATAACCACTACTGGACCATTAGTATCTGAATGCAAGGTCACTGCATGGTCCTGAGTGATGAGCTGGCAGTAGCTCTTATGCCACAGAATATTCATTTTTACATATCCATCTATTCCCAGAAATGGGTCAGTTGATGCCAAGAAATCTTATTAGACCTCTCAAGTCAATCCATGGCACAAGCAGCTTTGTGCCAGTAAATTCACTGCCAGAATCATCACAGCAGAGCTGCGTTAAGCAGTCTACCATCAGGTAAACTTTTGTAATCCAGTCTGGGCTCCCAAAAATCAGAGCCTTCTGGCCAAATCATATGCCTAAAAGCACCAAGATCATGAAGAAGACATATTTCCAAACCAGCATTCCTGCAAGGGGGCTTCAGAGAGGGTAGTGCTCCTGTAATTTCCCCTGCCCTCAGCAGTCATGGCAAGTACATACAGTACAGGAGCTCCTGTTCCAAGAGCTTCCAAAGCAATCCTCCCAGGACACAGGTGGGCATGCCCACAGCCCAGCACCCAACACAGGAGTGCCTCCTCAGCAGCCACAGCTCCATGGTGAAGGTGGCATCCAACACCAAGCCGTGCTTTTCCATCTGCACTGCAGCTCTCAGGCTGCTGTTCTTCCACCATAGAGCAGGGAGATATCACTAGGCCAATACATTAAAGGGAGCCTTGACTCTTCCCTGCCATAAAGGCCAACTGGGCTCTCTTAGGTCTCACACCCTAAAAAAATGTAGAGAATGGACAAAGGAGAAAAAAGCAAAGCAGCACAAAGAGAAAATGAGGAGAGCAGTCAACAGGCTGGAAGTTATGGCTGCTTTTCAGAGGGATCATGAGAGGTTGGAGAAGGGGTCTGGCAGGACATCATGGAGCTCAACAAAGAGAAATGGAAAGTTCCTTACCTGCAGAGGAGCATTTCACAGAGCGGGCCTTGGGTACATGTCAGGGAGCTGAGAATAACCAAGCTGAGCCAGGCCTCTCTGAGCCAAGAAAGGCTTCAGGATAAGGCTGCAAATCATCACAGCAAAGTACAGGGAACTGCTAAGTCAAGATTGGCTTGGATGTAACTTCACTAACCCTGCACAAACATATTTGGCACTGTGGCAACATAAGGACTAACCGAACAGCTGGTCACAAATGCAAGACCTCAGTATAGGAAATATAAAATAAATAAAGTTACTTAACAATTCTTATTGAAGGCCATTAATAAAATACAGGAAAATATTGCAATAACAGTGCCATTAAGACCACTGTGGCATGAGGACACAGAAATGGTTTCATGGAATTGTCATTGCTGGAAAACAGCTGCAGGGTGAGCACATGGTGACCAACAATGACCAGCTGTCTTTAGATTGAACTGACTCATCAGAAGCAATGAATAATCTCTCAGAGAGATTACAGAAGTATATACTGAGAAGTACAGAAGGTCACACAACAACTTAAAGACTACCAAGGTAGGATCAGCAGAAGAGGATCAGTGTTGAAAATCCCAGCATCTAAGAATTGATGGTTACACTGATAAACAGCCCCCTAGGGCCTCTCAGTATATCAGGAGCCAGGAGTGGGGGCCCAGAATGCCAAGGGAGAGGTAATGAGGACTTACTGGATTGGGACAATTCAGGAATTTGCTGCCATAACCATAACACTGTGCTGCTCATGGTTCAAAGACTAATGCTGCTAGTGTCTACTGTAGCTATCCACTGCCATTTGCATATTTATTCCACAAGTAGTTATGCTTATTCAATGTCACTGCCAGAGTTATCTCACAGTTCTCTCATCTGTTCTCCCTTAAGTACTGCATAGTTAAATATTGTTAAGACATAACCACATCCTCTACTGCCATGCTTGAGCTCCCATGCTGACACATTACAGTCTACATAACCTGTTAAAAACCATCACACAGATAGCACACACAGTCACAGTCTCTTTCCTTGCTGGATGTCACTGCTGCATGTCCCTGTTCTTTCCCAGTACCAAAGAAGCATGCAGTGGGTGAGAGAGTCTGGGCATTGGTGCATGTAATGATGTTTTTGGCTGTGCTGTGCAGACCACTGATAGGTGCTAGAAGATTCAGCCATTCTAGATAGAGCCAATTATGAGGCAGATCATCAGTAACACGCATCTATGGGCCCTGAAAGGCACATTAAGGACTAGATACACTTGAAGAAACACCAGGTGAGTGCTCTCATGGAAAAACTAGAGATGTTCCCATGACTAATACCTTTGGAGAGCTGGGAAACTGGGCATTAAAAGCACTGAAAAGGCTATATTCCTAAGGAACAGGGTAGCTGCACATCTCATTTACCAGAAATAAATTCTATTCCAATAAGTTTCCATCTAAGGAAATAGCCATGAAAATTATTTTGCTAAAAAGAAGTTCTATTTTCATATTGTTACTATTTCATGAAGGCCAGTCTTCCTTTGTTGTCATGGATCTTCTTGTCCAGCATTCCCATTTTAGTGTCAGTTAATTCCATTCATTACACTGCCAGTTATCTCAGACATCTGCATTTCCCCACACTCTGTACAGTGTGTGCCAATGCTGATGAAAAGGAAGCACATGTGTGGAGGAAGAAGCAAACGAATCATTAAATGTCTGGGACTGCTAATGAGACTAACAAAAAGCAGAGTTTATGTAGGCAGCTGAGTGGAGCACACTTCTCTAAAACCATTTGCAATTAGAAGCAATTGTCACCCAATAGCTCTTTTGTAATCCAGATACTGAAAGGCACAGAGTTCAGGTGAGGCATTTCCAAAGTGCAGGGATCCCAATCATGCAGAATGCTGCCACACTGGCTGTGGTGGTGTGACCCTGGCTGGATGCCAGGTGCCCACCAAAACTGCTCTGTCTATTCCATCCTCAGATGGACAGGGGAGAGAAAATATAATCAAAGGCTTGTGCCTTGACATAAGGACAGGGAGAGATCACTCATCAGTTACCACTATGGGTCAGAAACCCTCCACCTGGGGAAGTTACTTGAATTTATTACCCATCAAAATCAGAGATGCATAATGAAAGGTAAAACAAAAGCTGGAAAAAAATCCCTTCACCTGACCTCCCACTCCTTCCCGAGCTTAACTTTACTCCCAGTTTTCTACCTCCTCCCTCTCAGCTGCACAGGGAGATGGGGAATGGGGTTATGGTCAGTTCATCACATGTTTCTGCCACTGCTTCCTCCTCAGAGAGAGGAGTCCTCCTGCTCCAGTGTGGGGTCCTTCCTGTGGGGGGCCACTCCTCCATGAACTCCTCCAGTGTGAGGTCCTTCCCATGGGCATCAGTTCTTCCCAAACTGCTCCAGCATGGGTCCCTTTTCACAGGGTACAGCACTTCAAGAAGGCCTGGGGCTCCTGCACGGGCTGAGTGAATCTCTGCACCCCTGTGGCCCTCCATGAGCTGCAGGGGCACAGCTGCCTCACCATGGCCTTCAGCACAGGCTGCAGGGGGATCACAGCTCTGGCACCTGGAGCAGATCCTTCTCCTCCTTCACCGATTTTGGTGTCTGCAGAACTTATCTCACATATTCTCACTCCTCTCTTCTCTGGCCACAATTACTTCTCTGCAATATTTTTTTTTCCCTTCTTAAATATGTTATCCCAAGGGCATTACTGCCATCACTGGTGGGCTCAGCCTTGGCCAGTGGTGGATCCATCCTGGAGCCCAGTGGCATTGGCTCTGTCACACATGGGGAAGCTTCCAGCAGCTTCTCACAAAAGCCACCCCTGTAGCCCTGCCCTGCCACCAAAACCTGGCCATGCAAACCCAATACACTGGCCCTTTTGGATCATCTCTGAAAAGAAATAGGACAAGCAGCAGAAA
Organism: Peucedramus taeniatus; assembly: GCA_013400575.1. Lineage (NCBI taxonomy): Eukaryota > Metazoa > Chordata > Aves > Passeriformes > Fringillidae > Peucedramus > Peucedramus taeniatus. The sequence goes on along the minus strand of WBNO01003393.1, from coordinate 254,155 downwards.
TGTGTTTTACAGCCTAAGCTGACTGACACAAGAGAGCTCAGACATGAAAAATGCAAAACTTTTTCTGGGATTCTAGCTTGTGGATCTATCATTCCTTGGGTCATTTCACTGGATTTTACATGAGCCTTAATGACCATTTTGTTATTTCATTTTTCATGTGAAATACAATTTACTCTGAAAATGGCTGGTACTTCTATTTGTACTGGGGTGACAGAAACTCTATATTCTGCACTGGAAAAGTGCTCTCTTTTGAGACTCTGCTCATTTCTGAGAAAGTCTTATTAAACTGATAGACAGTAACAGTTGCCAACAGCTCACACCTCCAAGCTCTCATTGCCTTACTGTTTCATGGAGTCTTGCTATTTCATAAATATGGAATAGCTGCTTGTTTCTAGATTTGATTAAAAAATTTTACATGGGTCTTAGGAACATAGAATGTTAATACAAAACAACCAGGAAATTTTCTTGGGAAAAATTGTCCCATACCAGCAAAAGTGACTTGTGTCATTTTAAAGAAATTCTGCTTCAGAAATTAAAGGAATTATTCACATTTTCATTCTGGGTTAAATTTTAAAACATTCTAGGTTTATCTCACTTCACGATAGCAAAACTCTGCATTGTTTCTGTAACACATACATTTACATTTTCCATAATACAGAAAATTAAATTCTATCCAGCACCACAAATAAACTTCACTTTATTATTTTTCTCTTTTTTTTTTCTTTTTTTTTTTTTTTTTTTTTTTTCTATTTTAAACAGACTTAGTGGGCTACCAGTTACAGAAAGAGGGAATTGAGGATGAGGTTTAATAACAAGCAGATTCTTTTAATCTTTTTCATTTGAATAACTCAAATAGATAGTAAGTCCTCATTTAGAGATAATTTCCAAAGACACAACTGTAGAATAAAAAAGATGGGCAGTACTGTAGCATCCAGGCAATAATATGGACTCAAGAAGCACAAATTAGGTTCCATTTCTCTTGCAGACTTTATTGTGACTGCCTGCATGTAAACTTCATTTCTCAGTACCTAATGTGTAACAAACACCACAAATACCGGGATGAAGAAAATTTATTACTCATGGTAAGAAACCGAGGAAAAATCCATACAGAAGCTGATGGCTGTGTGGCATATACCTGTCACTAACATCTTTAAAAACATCCTTTGCAGATTAAATTTATTATTTTTTATTTATTGTGCTTTGATCACAATAATAATATGTGTTACCTTAACAATTGTTACTAAACCTTACTATAGAAAAGAAATATACTCATTATTTACACACAGGCAGTAATAAACTATGGATCCATACAAGTCTGAATAACTGACATAACATAAAAACTAAGTTTGTGACATTTAAATTGTAGATTAAACACAAATTGCCAATGAAGTGACAAAATAGGTTTCAATTAATCTAAAATTAGCTAATATTACTCTTTCTTTTCTGACAAGATTAATTTTTGTGAACTGACATGAACAGAAATGTGCAGCTCTTGTAACAATGAAACCTGACAAATTCAGCCCTACTTTCTCCTTCTGTTTATGCAATCCCTTGTTCACAGACTCCTTGAGCTCTGAAATGATGTGGATTGATTATGGTATCCTGTGCCTAAGGGAAAAAACCATCCTCAGGCCCCAAACCCTGGATGCATTTGGGTTCTGTCATAAAAGATACTTCTCATTTCCACAAATTAGTATTCTGACATCAGAAATACATAACAAAATACATATAAATTTACAAGAATTTTATTCAAGATAATGACATGGAAGTATGAAAGGGGGCTTCTGTCACTGAATGCAGATGACAACTAAGTATAAATGATCATTTGAAAAGGTGGTCTCTGGGTAAGTAGTTCTGTAGTTGTTTTAAGCCTGAGGAAACTGGTCTATCCTGCAGCTTGCAGGAACACCAGTGAGCACCTACCAATACAAGCATTTAGGTTCATTTAAACAGCATATATGAATAAATATGTGAAGGGAATGAGCTGAGCTGAAGAAAATAATGCATTATTCATGCAGCTAAAAACACTTACTCATGCCTAGTATAAACTGAAACCTAAAAGTGCAAATGTAGGACACTGAGATTTTCAATCAATGCTGAGTTATATTTAAATCCAATCTAAGCCAAAATTCTGAGTTCATTTCATTTTTCAATTCAGCACAGAAACATTTCACACTTTCTTTCACTGGCTACATTTTGGGAAACATAAATTATGAATGTAGCAGTTTTTGCAAGTGAATGGTAATAATTGCTAGGTGGATTTCACTTGAGATGCAATGGACATGAAATGAAGTGAAATGCATTGTATGGTGATTAGTTTAGTTCCATTTGACAGCTCCTGAAGAAAAATATTTAAACCACAAAAAAAAACCTGAAAAATGAGCAAATTTTACAAGTGAGAAAGAAGAAACTACATTTTGCAATTCTATTTTCTTCAATGAAACACTCATATAACACCATTTCTCATATGTCTTGTTAACTCAAAACTGTGAAGACAATAATTTTTAAAATATGGTACCTGTTTTTTTGCAATCCATGTTGTTCTAATCTCTCAGCAATTCTTATTTTCAAAATATGGAAATCATGCTGAACTCCTACACTAAGCCACTGAAAAAGCTAATTGGCATTTGCCAAGTGGGAAAATCTTATTTTCTGTTTTGCATAATCAGGCCTCTGTAATGACACTTTTCCCAAAGATACCTGAAAACTTCATCCCCTGACTTTTCTTAGTCTTAATTACCTAAGGAACATTTGGCTGGGGGCAGGAAAAAAAAAAAAGAGAACAGTCATAGCTACTGTCCTGAAAGGAGAGTTTAATTCAATGGGAGAATCTTGATCCACAAATTAAGAAAAGTCATAGTAATTTCACCTCACTAAGCCTACTTCCTTCTAACCCTGTGAGATTTTCTTATCTGAATGCTAAGACCATCTGAAGGCAGAGGTGAGCTAATACAAGCCTTACAACAGCACAGCTCAGTTTTATTTGGAGCCTACTAGCACAGCTACAAATTAATCTGCACTGAAGGCGAGCAGTTCAGCCACTTGCTCTCCTCTCACAAGCCTGTGAAGCAACAGGACCATGCAAATAAGAAATCTGAAACAGCAATTCTTCTTCTTACTCTAAATGCAGCACAGTTTGCAGTCAACCTCACAGGCCTTTGCTTCCTAGCATTCCTGCCAGGGTATGAGTGCACAGCAGAGCAGAGCAGACACCCAGCAAGTTGAAAAGCAGCACTTTAGCATAACATTGTACCTGGGCTAACTGGTTGCTCTCACACAAACTGATACTTCTGTAAGAAAAGGGAGAATATGAATCTACTGTCTGTTTTTTCCATGTTTGGTTTTTTTTTTCACTGAACAAGTCAATTAAGTTTTATGTAATTGCCATTAGGAAAATGAACTTGATGATGAAAAATCTGCAGACAGATACAAAATAAGTGTTATCAGACTGGAAATTCTTTTTCTTTTGAGGTTTTCCAGTCCTTAGAGAGGAAAGCAGCTGTAGCTGAGAAGTTACTTTAATTTACTTGTACACTGTCCTTCAGAGGACTGAACAAGAACTCTGAAAGAGCATAAATGGGACCAGTTCTCCTTAGGCTGGAAAGGATTACAACCCTGCTCCAGAGGACTTTGCACAGTTTGTCTCCCAGGAAGAGTGTTAGGCAAAAGGTCTTGGTCAGATAATGTATTGTAGTTTCAGAAGAGTGAAGAGAGATCTGGCAAGAGCCAGATTTAAACACCTTATAATGGATTAGTCCCTCACAGTGTCAGCAATGTACCAGGCAACTCTGAATTTCTGTTGTACAGAAAACAACTACACCACTGAGACCCATTTCTGAGCCTATTTCAGATCTGAAAGGATGTGGTGAAAATATTGTGCCAGGTTTCGCTTTTTAAACAACAAACCCAGACTGGCCAAAGTCTATTTGCAAGAGCAAATAGAATACTAGCTGATCCAATGTTTAAGGCTTTACAGCTTCCTCGCCTCCAAAGAGAAGCACATGCTGTGGTAATATGATTACAGAATTTCCAGCAGCTAGCACAGCCTTCAGGCAGGCACATTATTGGCAGCAGCTGCTCAAACAAGTACTCACCTCACTGTGCTCACAATATCCCAGCAATTGAAGGAGTGAGAAAATATGTCAATGAAATCAGCCTCCTCTGAAAGCTTGCAGAATGTGCTTCCATAGCAATCCAACTACTTGATGAACAATTACAGTTGCCAATTTGGCAAACTCCTTTCAAGGTTATTTAAATCTATCAAGGTTATTTCATCATTGAAAGAAAGGTTTTAATAGTTTGGATATAACCAAGTTAGTGCCTTAGCCACTAGCCTTCCCAAGTGCTAGGCATTTCACCAAATTACCATCCAACATAAAACAGGAGAAGATTACAACTTAGCAAAAGGCTAAGACAAGTTTTTTGTAACAATTATTCTGACACAATTTCACTGTGCATATCCATATAAATCCACTCTACCTAGAGTCCAACAAAACAGAAGAGAACAAAGACTACCAAAGCAGAGGCTTAGCAGCTTCTCTCATGGATTTTTCTCAATGGCCATTTCTCTTTTGTTTGCTTGATTGGGTACCTTTCACATCTTCTTGCCTTAGAGAACAATTCTACTTGGTGGCCAGCTGTCCTAACATGTAAAAAATTACAATCTAAAACATCTCATGATTATATAGATAATTTAGACCATAAAACTTAAATGTACCTCAATAGATAGCATTTCCAGTAATAACATCAAAACTCATTTGAGAGAGCACCAACTACAAAAAAAAAAAAAAAAAAAAAAAAAAAAAAAAAAAAAAAAAAAAAGGAGAGGTCACAAAAAATGAATCAAATTACCTGAAAGACCAGAACCAAGTTATTAAGAAAACAGGATTGCCAAAGATTTTCAAAACAAATAGCTCTATGAAAATACTCATTATGAATACACAGATTATTACATGTTAGTGAAATCTGGATACACAGCACATTCATTTGCTATTACATCAGCTAAGTCTAATTTAAAACACTTGACTTCTAGTCTGTGCTTTACACATCCCTGCACAAGAGGGAACATATTAAATCAACATTTGTGCTTATTGTGGCATAGGTGTCTACCACAGCCATATGGTAGAAGAACAAATATATGAAAACTCTCATATTCTTGTACGTTTCCATATTCATATTTTGAAATCACAGTGCATGTATAGTTATATAATTTCTTGATCTTGATTTCCAATTCCACCCATATAAGCATAATGACATACTGAAGTATTATTTGAAATCCTGATCTCAGTTTTGATCCACCTTCCTTACCAAAATGACTTTTGAGCAGAAAAAAGCTGTTTATCAGGATTTTAAAGTACCATTATCCTCTGAGATCTATCCAAGGTGCCAATACAGTTCCAAGGAAGTCATCATAGCTGTTCCTCAATATTATCTGAAGATCTGGACCTTACATCAGTTGTGAAAGTCCAGTATCTCTAAACTTATGCTTCTTCATTGTTCATGGCTCTTACATGTGCCAGCTGCTATGATTCTACTGGAGCAGGACAAGAAGGTTTCATGCAAAACGTTCACATATGCCATTCCTCAATCAGCTCACCCCTATACAGATGCAAGAACAATGACCACAACAGAAAACACACAATGATTTCCTTTAGAGTTTTGGTGGCCAGAAAACTCCATAGAGAGAGCTGTCAGATCATTTGGAAACATCAAGCAGTCCTGCAGGTATTTTTGATGCAAAAATGAAAATTTCAAACTATGATGGGATGAAAAATCTGAAAGTAAAGGGAAAAAAATTTAGAAATCCCTCCCTCTTTTCCTCTTTTTCCAAGTGTCCCAGAGAGGCAATGAGATTCGTTCAGTCAAAATTTTAAACTGAAAATTTTATCAGATCTGAGTCTCCACCATTTTTAATTCTAATTAAAACAGAAACATTGTTCAAAAAGCAATATTGTAAATAAACTGAAAAATAAACAAGTCAAGAAAACAACTCAGCAAAACCTTCCTTTTTCAGAAAATCCTTTGGTTCTTATGAATGAATATTATCCAATGATAAGGCATTTGCCACAGAATTCTATTTGATAGGAAATTTCTGTAAGACTGTTTTGCCATTTTAGATGAAAATCTATAATGATGAGAATGCAAACAGAAAATCTTTTTAAGATGCCATGTAAGATACCATGGGTATCCATTTATTTTTTACAGCCAAGTGATGATATCCTAGATGTTGGGTTTTACTCAGACATTTATATCTAAAATCCTCTGTTTATCTAGACGAAATAGCAGTCAGTGTTCTATGCTAGCTAGATATGCTGAGTGCATTATCAATAGCCTTCTGCTTCAGCAAATTACTTTATTAAATTTTCCTGGCAAGAGCTTACGCTGTATGAAAAATGGATGCATTTGATGCACTCCCAAATTGTTAACTGATGTGTGACTCTTTAAAAGATTTCAAAGGACAAAGATAGAGTGTGGAGCTTCAGGTCAAAAAACTAGCAGGTTTTTCACTGTTGATGTCTTTGTTGAATTAAACACTTTACCATAGGTTATTTCACAGCTAAACACATAATAGTTTTGTCAGATAAAGACATAAGGTTAGCCTTTGTGGCCTGGGGGAAAGGAAAAGCTATGATTCCTCTGTTGGCAACATACAACAGTTAATGAATCCTCAGTACACTGGCATTTTTTCATTAAATACGGTGCAAGTATTTCCAAAGTAAAATCCCATTGGCTATATTTCACTCAGAGTCTCTTTGGGGGCTCTTGTTGCTCTTTCAATGTAACAGCAATGAAAAGATCAGTGGAGACGTGCTGATGAAATAATGTAAAAATGCCCACAAGACATGCCTGTACTTCACTAGACTGAGGTGTGTTATTTTCTCATAATATAGACAAAGATAAATTGTAACTTGAAATACTAGTTACAAGTTTTGAGATTTACATTTTATTTAATCAGAATTTGAATGCAAACATGTAAACATAAAATCTCCTAACTCATTCTGACATTGTCTATAATAAGGAAACTGGACAGTAGCAGCTTTAACAATCTTTGTCAACATAATTATCTAAGCTGAAGCTGAAAGGCCATCCTTGAAAATTGAAAATTGTGTGCAGGCTAATCAGGTAAATAGGTCAGAACAAAAGATTTTAGCAGCATAATTTTCAGTTACTTATACAATCATAGAATCATTTAGGATGAAAAAGACCCCTGAGTTCATGGAGTTAATCATGTTTACTCATGAGTTAATCATGTTTACTCTTGTACAGTACCTGGACATGCAAAATAACTACAGCCTAATACAGGATTCTGGGCTCTTAAAGAACATGTTTTCCCATGGTTTCTCCTCTATGAATGGTAGATGGAAAAGCAATGATGAAAGCAATGTTTGGTATATCTGCTATTGACAACTGGGGAAAAAAAGCTAATTAACAAAGAGAAATTTCCAGATGCATACAGATGATTGAAGATGAGATTGACTACAAAGACGTACAAACTGCAACACACATACAGAAAATAATTTTGGGAACTCAAAGTGACAGCTTTCTTCTCTGGATTTTTGAAAACAAGAACTAGCAATTAGTCTGACATCTATCAGTTACAAACCTCTAGAAATAGAACTGATCAGCACTTCAAATTTCCACTTCACAGGAAACAAAGGCATTTCAAAATCTGACCTCATTTCAATTCAGAATAAATGCAAGTACTCTCAATATTTCCTTTGAAATACAATTTTAAATGCTGTGTTAAAACTGGTTTTTTTCATGCTTATAATTATTATTTTTCTCTATTATAGGTACATGTTTTATATATATGTTATTGGATGTTGTCAATGCACAGCATTATTTATATTACCAATGTGTTTTGGGCCTCCCAGAAATCAAATCTATCATTTCCTGGAGATGGACAGGCTCAGCAGTAGTTTGAGGAACTAGATGCTCAGCATAACTGTATGAAAATCTTACAGACCTGAGAAAAATTCATCCTTCAATTCATACAGTTCACAGGCCAGCATTTCAGTAACTTTGCTATAAACTAGATTGGTGTTTATTTGTGCTGCAGTGAGACAGTGTGGTACTTTGGTGCAAAATGTATTATTTTCTTTTCAGTCCCTAGCAGCATAATGAAGAAAACAAGCTTTTGATCTTTCTGAATATTCCTAGACACATTTTGCTCTGAATATCCTTGTCTTCATAAAAATATTTGTTACTTTATCAAATGCTCTTTATTAATCAGTCCTTGCACTCACAGATAAAGAAAAGACTAGAGATATTTCTCACAGGTGAAATACATGCATAATGGACAATCAGAGGCAGAGGTGTACACAGACTTCATTTATTTTATCAAATGATGCAAGCTCTCAGCTCTTCCCAAGATTCCCAAGATTCATTCTGCATGCATCTGAGTTCTGCTTAGGTTCTCATTTGGAACGAAATTACTAGTTCCCCTAAAACTATTAAGGGCTGTCTGACCATCCATGAGCCACTCTGGCAGTCTCACTTGGACAGAGGCCACTTCACAGCTACACACCCCACACTCACAAAGTCAGACCAGGTTTCCACAGCAGAGTCTCAGACCTCTGGATCCTTTCAGTAATTTAATCATGGTGCAACAACAGAGTAACAGCTGGAGCTGGTGCCTCCAAGGAGGACCCCAAGCAAAGGAACCCCTGGGCTTTTGTACCCTCAGAGTGCAGGGAAGTCTGGGGTGTTCCAGCTGAGTCCTCAGCTCCTGCTGTGTCTCTGAGTGTCTGGTGCCCTGGCTGGCACCACAGGTCCCCGTGGCCTCTGCTGTGCAAAGGTTGGTTCCAGTTCACAGCCTCTTGTCTGGGGCTCTCACCACCAGAGCTGAACCCGGAGTTGGCCCTGCAGCTCCTCACAGAGCCACCAGCACTGAGTGTATACCAGCACTCAACAAAACAAAGCTTAGGTGAAGGCCAGAGGTATTTTTTTCTGAGGACTTCAACCTAAATTTCCTATGGACAAAATATCATCAGGGCTGGCTCCTTCCTCCTTTTCCAGCCCCCCAATGCCATTTCAATAGACCCACTCTCAGTAGAAGAGTACTCTCAAACATGTTTAGAACATCCTTGGCCGTGGTGGGTGGCCCCTGTCTGGTTGTCAGATGCTCACCAAAGCTGCTGTGTCTCTGTTATGACAACAAGCTTGTGTGTCAAGATAAGGGCAGGGAGAGATCACTCAGCAACTGTTTTGACAGGCAAAATAGACTGAACTTGGAAAATCAGTTTAGTTTATAACCAATCAAATCAGAGCAGGGTAATGAGAGGGAAAACCGAGTCTTAAAATATCTTCTCCCCCATTCCTCCCTTCTTCCTTGGTTCAATTTCACTCCTGAATTCTCTACCTCTACCTCCCAGGGGCACAAGGAGATGGGGAATGGGGGCTGAGGCCAGTTCATCACACATTGCCTCTGCCACTCCTTCCCCATCAGGGGCAGGATTCCCCACATTCTTCCCCTCTTCCAGTGGGGGATCCCTCCCACTGCAGACAGTACTCTGTGAACTTCTCCAACATGAACCCATCCCACAGGCTGCAGGGGAATCTCTGCTCCAGTGCCTGGGGCAGAGACCCTGGTGCCTGCAGGGCTGTTTCTCCACATATCCTGAGTCCTTCTTCCTCTGGATGCTGTTACACAGGTGTTATCCACCCTTCCTTCAAAGTGTTATTGCAGAGGCGCTACCACAGTCGCTGATGGGCTCAGCCTTGGCCAGCAGTGGGTCCAGCTGGGAGCCTGCAGTCACTGCCTCTGTCAGACACGTGGGAAGCTTCTGGCAGCTTCTCACAGAAGCTCCCCACTACCAAAACCCTGCCATACAAAGCCAACATACCCACATGAGCATGCTCCATGTATGCAGTACATAATCCTGTTAATCTTATAGAAATGTCACTAGCAGCCCTGAGAGAGTCCTTACCTGACTGCAGACATTTTCAGCAGGAAAAGCACAGCTTGAAATTTCTGTCCCCAGAGGGACCAGATGCATTCAGTGCATATTCTGCATGGATGTAGACAGTCCTGTCTCCTGGAAATCACCATTAACAACATACTCCACTACTTGGAAGGCCAGAGGGTTTCTTCCAGAGATATTAACCTTCACTCACCTGTCATCATGTTATCTATTCAAAACCTGAGTTTTCTTCCTCTGATATGAAGAGTTTGATTTTATGGGTACAGTTGAAATGAGCAATGCTCTGCTCTGGAAGATCAAGAGTGAACAGTAGCTACTAGAACGCTGCAGTCCCTGCTGGAAAATAGGGCACTGTTTACAAAGGGCAATGGCAATTCTACTATTAACAGACAGAAGTGAGTCTTGTATAGAAAAATACAGGTAGGTTGTGTTAAACATCATTAAAGTAATGGGTTTTTTTCTGGATATTGTTTCAATGAGAGGGAGGTAGAAAAACATGAACAAAATTCTAGAAAAGTGATATCAAAATGCAGCTATAAAAGCATGAAGACACTGATTTCAAGCTAAGAGCAATCCTGCTTTGCTTCTGCTGCCCCCAGCTGCTCATTCCTATCTGCATCTTTGTTATAGACACTGGCTTTGTTATATAACCTGGCTTCAAAAACACAAGAGGGTGGGAAATTGTACACAAATGCAAGAAGTTTTGAAAGGACTTCCCCACCAATCATCCAGTAATACTGTAATATGAAATTACTTTAAGTTTTGACTGGAATTCTTGAAATCCTAAGAAATTAATTTATCTTCTTGTGATTAAAGAAATAATTGTGTTTTGGTTCTTTGGGGTATTTTTAGTATTTGTCAATTAATAGGGGAATCGCCCTTAAAATACATTATTTCATGCTTTTTCTGAGATAACCTGCATAGACCTGAATTTTGCTTCAAAATATGATAACAGCTGATACTGTTCCATACAAAGCCTTTTATTTTCTTGCTTATGCACGCTGGCCTATAACACAGGAGTTTTGTCTCACAGCATAGTTTTATGAATTAGAACCTATACCTAAATGGACTATAAGAGTGCTCTAAGAGATGACCTTCAACATTTCATTAGTGCAAAAGGAGTTCTGCTTCATCTTTAACAAACTGTTTGCTGATTTAAATTTTCAGCATATTCTGTAAAACAACTTCACATGGGGCATAAACAATAAAGCTATACATTAAAAAATACAAAATCTTCCTTTATGGATAATTTCAAATAGAATATGAGGAGCAACTCTGTTTTTCTAGTCACGTCCAAATTTTATATATATATATTTATATATATATATATATGCTCCTCAGCTGGTTCAGTTCTATGTAAGTGTGCAAAAAATAGAAGCATAATGCAGACATTTGAACTGAAGCTATATTTGCAATACCAGAACTGGAAAAATTATATGACTCTGTTCCAACTACAGCACAGCCATTATTCACAGCCACAGCACATCCATTCACTTTAAATGAATATTCTCTTGGCTGTGAGCAGCCAAGTGCCTAATCAGGAGAAGATAAATGAAATCCAAAAGGTTTTTTTTTCTCTCATGGTGTCCCTTGGCACAGCTTTCTGAAAGGATTACATAAATATAACTGTATATTTATTCCCAACAATGAGAGCATTAATAGGCCTTTGTATAAATACCTTAGAAAAAAACTTCATGGAAATCAATAATGAGATGTATCAGGCAATGTGTTCAGCAGCAAAAGGGATGGCTCCTGTCATTATCAGAAATTGATTTTAATTGAAACAGGAAATAATCATGTACTAATAACATCAGTGTTCCTGTCACAAAAGAGTCTCTATTTTAGTGGAAGACCAATACAGTCTACAATAAACAAATGTTTTTTGCTGTATCACATTCTATATCCTGTTGGATATATTCAATTTGTTGACTAGGTTAAACTCACTGTGCTCTGATCCAACATTATACTACAAATAACCTTCAAGATAAGAGCTACCTACTGCCAAATTAGTTTGAGGACAACACAATTAGTAGGTAAAGAAATCAACATAATGACTAATAAAATCTCATCTTTAATATGAAATGTGTTTGCAGAAAGACAGACTGTCCTGGGAATGTTTTTTAATGGTCCTAAACTAGCAAGGAAAACCTTCTTTACTGAAAGACCTCATGACTATTCGCATTAATTTTAATCAATGCTAAAAAGTTGCTATTGATGTTTCTAGTTTTTATTATTCTGAAGGAAAACGATCAGGACACTGCATATCCTTTGAATAGCCACATAAAGATGAGCCACCCACAGTAATTTTCACATCCTAAAAATGGCCTGCAGCACTGAATTGTTTCAGACACTGAAGCTCTGAAATACTGGCTGGATCCCAAAGCAGCTCAAGTGCCAAAACACCAAGCGGAATTATTTTCAGATCATTATTAAACTCACAAAGCATTTACAATATTTCTACCTTTTGATTGCTAACATGGAGTTTCAAACCTGTGAAAGTTCTAACATTATCTCATCATTCCTGAAAAACAGTCTAAGTGCACGAGCAATGCAATGTGCTTAAAAAGGCTCTCTCCTGTCTGCAGGCACAGAAATTATTCAAATACTTATCCCACAAGGTATCCCACAAGGCTTACAAGACATGACCAACACCACAAAGTGTCCCAAGTGGATGGCAGCTTCTGAAAGTGAACAAATGTTTCTGACAGGGAGCAAATTCCTGTGAAGAGCTGCAAGGTTACTTTGCCAAAACTTAGCCTTGAACTAGAACATCATATTGTTAAAAACCAAAAAAAAGTCCCATGTAAAGAATATATAGGAAATATATAGGGTCATATACAGGGAATAGAAATGTCCTTTTGCCTCCAGTTATTACATAATTAACCAGCCAGCTGCTGAAGTTACCATTATCTCAGTTCTGCTCAATACCAGTATTTGTTTCACCACTCTCTTAAACAGACCTGTGATATTATCATAAGTTTAAAAACAGAAGAACAGCATAAGGTACATACATAGGGTAAAATCCCAAATATAAAAGGGAAATTTTTATTACAAAACTTTAGCAGATGGAGCAATCAAGTAAACCACTGTAATAGCAGAATGAACAGTCATGGTGACAGTGCACAGCTGAGAGGGGGGCAGGGTCTGCACCTGGATCACTCACCAGAAAATAATTTGTAAAGCTACAGTCTCAGACTGACAATCACCAAGCAAGCAAACAAACAGTAAAGATCGGTCACTGAAAGCAAGAAGAGAAAGCAGAACCAGAAAAAACAGGATTAAAAAGTGACAAAGCTATCAGAAAGACTTGAGTAAAAGTAACTCTTGTGAGTCTAGAATTACTGACTTACTGCCTATACTGACACTGTCAGTGTTAAAAAGATTGAAAGACTATCACAGAAATGGACATTGAACTACTCTTTTGTCTGAGGGAGATGATGCCTCTGCTCCTGTAAAGCCTGTTCGCGGCTCAGAAGCTCAAGACAGGGCAGTGCAGGCGGTGCTGGCTCCTGCTGCACACCCGCAGCTTCCTTCGGCACCGCGCCGCGGGAGAGAGGCAGCGCTGCGCCTCTGCACCGGGAGCCTACAGCGAGCACCGACCGCCTGCGCCCCTTTCCCGAGCTTGCACCTCCTCACTTCCTCCCGAAGAGCTTCTTCCACGGCTTTTTAAACAACAGCAAAAAAGACTGCATTTCTCCAAAATATACTGATTCAAAACATGCTCCTTAGCAATGTCTGCCTTGCAACCACAGGCTCTGTTGCATGCACCATATGAAACCTATGCAAGAAGTCTCACAGCTGTCAGTAGCACTCAGTATGGGTGCAAAAGATCAAATCTTTTATCCTTAGATGTAACAGGCTACCACACCAAGAATCTGATACATTTCTTTTGGAGAGTAATAAATCAACTCCCACCCCAATTCCCCCTTGAACTCTCCTACTCCTATGCTAAGAAAATTTTTAACTCCCCCAGTCTATGTCACACTGAAAGGATGCCAGAGAGATCATCAGCAGAAATAGAAAACGGTACTCCCATTAAATGAGGAATTCAATTATTCTTCCATTATCCTTCACCTCTGCTTTAGTTAGCTTCCAGAAACAGCAATAAAGAAGAGTAAACTCAGTCTTACAGTAAGCTCCTTCAAGAATATATACATATATGTTGTATATATATAGCAACTTGCATTACAAGAAAGTAATGGAGTCCTGGATGCTTGTAACATAAGCCACGTCTGGGATAGATGATATAACTGTGAGATTTGAGACAGACACTGAGATCAAGAAATTTGAGTAAGCTAAAACATTTAAGGCAAAAAAGGAGAAGATAGCTTAAGGTTGCTAATGAAAACCTGGCAGTTAATCATTATGGTATCTAATAACTCACATTTGTGTAATCTCTGTCCTAGCCCAGCAAACCTTTCCTTAAAAAAGCAATACCTTAAAATGGGTTAGATAACAAGCAGTAGACTCACAAAGCTGATGCATATGCTGAGATTAAATAGATGTGCATCTTTGTATTAAACCACAGATGTAGTGAAAAAAAATTTAAAGGGCAATTAAGGCCTAAACTGTTCATAAGTGACATTGTGCTGCAACGAGGCCAGTGCCCAGCAAAATCAAACTCAATCTACAAATAATGGGAGATCCTGACAGAATGCTCGATAGTTATTTTGCAATACTTTCACCAGAAAAGGTTCAAAACATGTTGACCTTCAAAACATCCTTTCAATCTTATGTGTTTGCTCTATGGTTTAGAGAGATTGAGCCACCTGGGTAAATTGAAGGGGAGAGGTCTCTGTTACAGCTGAGATAACCCTCTCAGGTCTCACTGGTACTGTTTTGCTCTGGGGTGGATTTCTTGTTAGTGTCTATACAGGTACTAGCTGGGAGTCTTTCTTATACAGACAAGTGCAATTTTATATTTAGACATCACTAAAAGGGACAGTTTCCAGAAAGGAGCTTTTTGCAAATGAAATATCACTAGCCCTAATATATACTATTCTCACAATTACAGCCATGAGAACAACAAAAGGTACAAAATCATTATAAAACTAAACAGAAAATATGAATCAAAAAACTTATTAGATCTGTTTTAATGTGGCAGGTGTCAGACAAAACCGTCGATGTTAAAGAGTCTCAGTGTTCTTCAGACAGATCATACCTATTTCCTGCACAATTCCAGAAAACATCACTTGGATCTAAACCATTTGTCTTTTCCTCCAGCCGGAGCGGGACCGTGGGCAGCCCCAGCCCAGCGCCAGCGGGTGGCAGCAGCGACCCAGCGACCGCAGCAGCCGCGCTCCTCCTGCTCATCACTGCTCAGCATTTTCAACGCACAGCAAGGCTCACTTTGTCTCCCTCCTTCCATTTGCTTTTGTTTGGTTTTGTTTTCGGGTCCAACGGGAAATGCATAATATGCATGAGTGTGCATGTGGATTAATTGAAAGCTTTCATAATTTTTTTCTTTGACTGAGAAAACGAACCTTGAAATGGTCTGGCACAACCATAAAGTACCAGTACTTTGGGTACCACTGAAAAGAACACCTTTTCAATTACATGGCAACATCTTCTGAGACAAGGGACACAGCTCCACAAAAAAAGCTTTTAGCTCACTATTCATTCTGCAAACAAAATACAGAAGCCAGGACTTCTCCACAAGAGATGTGGTGGGAGGGCAGGCTCCAGCTAAGAGGGAAGCTGGAGCCACATACAGATTTGTCAGGAGATTCAGCAGATTCATTAGGTATTATTTCTTAATTTAAAGCTAATAATTAAATATATAGATTACCTCCTTTCAGTACAGATACATAAAACTCACAAAATTAAGCATTTTGTTACTCAAATTCCACTAAGTATCTATACACAAATATATTTACTTTTAACTGAGACTAATTTTGAAACAGGAAATGTGTGTCATCTGTACACATTTCTACACATTTGTAATCCTAATCACTATCAAACTAAACTACTTTACCAGAAACTTTTTTTGCACTGCAAACCTGCCTTGGCTCTTCTTACAAACACCTGAACTTCTGAATCTAAAACCGATTAATTTTTAATAAATGATTAAAGCTATTTCCTTATACATGCACTTCAGATTAATTGCAACAAACTAAAAAATTGTGATTATATAAAAAATTGAATTGTTTAAATGTATGCTGAAGTCCCCTACAGCCAAGACCCCTTACTAAAAAGCCTGGCAAAACCAAAAAAGCCCAAACACCAAGCCTCCTTACCCACACTTGGGTACATTTATTTCTCCTCTGTCTCAGCTATTGACCTTCTTCTCAAATACTTTTTTGACTCATTCCTCTAATTCTTAACCAAACTTTTCCAGTCAAAAGAGGCTACAGGTACTCCAGAAAGGAGTCCTCAAAACAGAAATGGGGTTCACCCACAAGTATAAAAGCCACAGTCCTCTACTATTCACTAGATCCAGGCTTTTGACTTTAAACATGGATAAGGTCCTTAATTCCAGTGGTGAAACATGGTGGGAAACATAAAGAACATAAAAGAACATAAAAACTAGTACATAAAGACTAGATACATTGTAGGAAGACAGGGCAGGAATTTGAGACCTAGGTGAATGCAGTGAGACACAACATGTGTAGCAAGGACAGAAATTTGGATAGAATGCTCCTGGGCCTTGTGGCACTCATCATTTGGTGGAAAAGCCCGAGAAGAAAGAGAGGGTCACCTTTTTGGCTGTCCTTTGGACACTTTGTGTTTGTAGATAAGTGAAGAAATAGTCATCCATCCTCCTGACTGCTGTGTATGTCCAGAAGGCTATGCTGGGATTGCACTTTCACCCCACAAATCCTGTCAGAGGTTGCAAAAAGCCTAGAGATTTGTGGCATAAGGAAAGCTACTGCTTGCAACAGTGGGATTTCCTGTGGGAGACCTGCTTCCCCCACCTTTTTCTCAGCTACCAGTTCTGTAGAGATGTTAAATGAGCTTCAGCCTCTGAATGTGTCTGCAGGTCTCTCCTTGCCTCCTCCATCTCTACTCCAACAAACTGTTGGAGTTACACTGTCCTTCTGTCCCACTGCTTGCTGCTCACTGATGGCCAGCTTATCCTCCAGCACCATGAACAATCTGAACAAAAGTTCAGTTGCTAAAAAGAGTTGATTTATTCTCTTCAAAAGGGTTCATTTCCCACAGGGTTTCTTTCCATGATCGTCTTCAGCTGAGTGAGGATGACTCACCACAATAATCATATTGTTGACCCTTGGTGCTGCTCAGCAGATGAATCAAATTCTTCCTGGTTGTAAAGGTGGTCAGCCCTTTTCCGCTGCCTGCAATAAAGTTGTTTTGCTCAGCCCTAGGGCAATGCTACCTGGCAGGCAGAAGTTCCTGGGGAGAAGGAGCCATTCCACTGCAGCACCAGCTATGAATGAAAAACCTTCAATTGTCCTGCTTTTCCCTGAGCCCTGGGTAGAGCTCAGGCTCGTGCTCTCACTGTTGAGCTGGCAAGGGCTGATTGCACAGAGAGCATTCAGAGGTAGCAGTTATGAGACAGTGGAATCTCTCAGCTTGAGGCACTGAGCTTTCTCTCCTCCAGTGGGAGAAAGCATTCAGGCTGACTTGGACTCCGGCCTGATTCTTATGACTTCGCTAAACAATCACAATAAGCTGGGAAACACAGAATGCCACAGGCAGTGGCTACAGAAGAGCTGTCAGGAACTAGAGTGAGACTTGTGTTTTCTCAGTCATAAGGAAAGGAAAGAAAACTAACAGTCACAGAAAAGTGAATGGAAGAAGTATTTTGTTCAAGAGCAAGACCAAAATTGTGATGAAGAACCAGAGGATTCCAAGTGTTCATGACCAGCAGTCAGAACTGTAAGTTCTTTCTCCTCCATGCCAACTCACTGAACCTGGAATTGCTGGTGGAGAACTCATCCACAGACTTCCAAGAGAACCTATGCAGATGGAGGGTATGCAATGAGAGAGAGAGAGACTCAGGTTGTATAGAACATTTCAGTGGAGAAAAAACCTCTCTGAAAGAGGAAACTGAAGCCATGATTAATAATGACAATAATCACTGACATGGCTTTCCTCTTTGAAAAGAAAGAAAGGGCTTAAAGTTTTATCAGGCTCAATAGAGCAATTCAATGAGAAACTAGGTCTTTTTCTTTTTGAAGATGGACCTTTGCATTGTATGCAGTGGAAAGTGTATACACATTGTTATAATTATCATTAAAATAACTTTGAATTTGTGAATATATAATTGTTAATTGCTATGAAAAGTATAATTACTTTTATGTTTGTAACAGCTTAATCTGACACTGATTAATTTATTTGTTTCCATTGTTTTTCAACCACATACACAACAAGGAGCCATTCTCTGCAATTTCACAAATTTCATCAAATCTCTTGTAGGCTATTTCTCCAAATCACAAGCTTATTTAACATCCACTGTTAATCAT
This sequence comes from Peucedramus taeniatus, assembly GCA_013400575.1. Lineage (NCBI taxonomy): Eukaryota > Metazoa > Chordata > Aves > Passeriformes > Fringillidae > Peucedramus > Peucedramus taeniatus. The sequence continues at coordinate 235,806 of WBNO01003393.1, read as the reverse complement.
GCTATGATTTCACATTGTATTTATTTCATACACGTGAGACTGCCAGATGTTTCTGATATCACACATTAATGGTTCTGACTTGTGAACAGAGTATCAGCAGTGGAAAAAAAACCTGAGACTCATTTGCCTATTACACCCTGAAAAGAAATTGTTCCATCTTCTCTGTTCTTGTTGCCATAGTTATAATCTGCTGGTAATTCTACAGATTTTTTGTTAACTAAGACAAACCATAAATATGTGTTAAACTGGAAACAATTCAACTATTTACATTAGAAATGTAATCCACTTGATTTGATCCTTTAGCTGCAGTACACCAAGTCTGTACAGGGACTTACAGGTCTACAAATATTAAACTGATAGAAAATGGATAAAAACACTAACAACTGAAAGAGGAGGGGGAAAAGAATGAGAAATTCATGACTGATAGTAATGAGTTCCTCTAAATGTAGGTGAGATGAAAAGGATTTGGCTGAAAGTCAATCACATCTTTCACCCTCAAGATTTTGATATGCAAAGAAATAAAAATGCAAATGCAATGAAATGGACACTGCTGCTCCAAATATTCTGATCTTAAGCAGACCAGAGATGTTGGTGACCATTATTTCACTATTCCTCCACAAATGCCTGAAAAATATGACAATATATTCAAAATATATCACTGAATTTTGAATTCATTGTAATCAAAAGGAGTAAAAATTACTCCAGTTTGGGTGAAGTGCAGCTTTTTTTTTTTCTTAGCAAAGAAGAGAACTGGTAAAAAGTATTTTTGAATACTAATTTCTAGTTCTTATAGTTCTGGCTTCTAAGGATAAAAAACATAACTTCAAAAATGTTAATCCACAAATCCCTGTACATGCTGGTACTGGCAGATGCATTATCTTCTCAAGAACAAACTATCAAGAATGTGGGAAAAAAGGACAAAGCTGTATAATTATATGATATTTAAGGATACACAGAAAATCCTCACCTTGACCTTTCCTGCCTCTCTTGCCAAAAGTCTAATAATGACAAGCCCTATAGCAAGTTGAGACTAGATTCTGAAACCCACATGAGACTGGGCCACTGCTCATTTCCCATATTCATCCAGTCATTTTGTGCCACATTTCCTAGCATTTGCACATCATGTGACAGGGACAGGAGGATACAGAGGAAGTGCAAGAGCAGAGGTAAATAATAAATTATTAAGCTTCCTTTTTATCGGGGGAAAATTTCAATGACTGAGTGTCAAGCAAAGATTTATTGCATTTCTTTGCCTAGTTTGATGACAGCTTGTTATAGCTACTGGGAAATCTTTCTTCAAAGAAAATAGTTTTAAAATATGTCCTATTTAAGAGGAAGAGCACCTTTTCATAAGATCTAACATTACTTAAATTTCTATTACTTTGTATTTGTAATATGTAGGACTTTGCTTAAGGACTTTTGCAAAAGACCTCAAGCAACCCTCTGTCATAAACAAGAAATATTCCTATTCCAACAATTAGCATTTCTGTTTTCTCTTTATAAAGGGCTTTCCTTCTCAGACTCTCTGAAAAATTTCATGGATGCCAATCCCTTTTTTCAGGGCACAGACACTAAACAAAGAAGAGCCCAGTCTCTTTATTTTGACTTCCACCCAAACAAATGTCTGCAAATGATAGAGGTATGATAATCAAAAACCAGAAAGCTTGTTATCCTTTCCTGTACCACAAGAGAGCATCACAGAAGTCTCTGCATCATGAACTTGCACACTTATTTTGATTTTTTGCTGATGATTTTTAATTATTTAAATTGAATACTTAATATAATTTAATGTATTTTAACAAATTTTCTTGTTATAACTACACCATCCATTCTTGAAAGAATATCTGCTAAACTCTGATAAACAGATGATCATAACTATGACAATATGAGAGGATGTGGAACTTTCCAAAGAGGTTTAGCAGTCCAGAAAACTTTCTGTCAGTCTTGAATGGTCTTCACAATGCTTGGCATAATATGGGCTGATAAAATCCATCTGACCTCTCCCCCATGACATGCATTACAAAAGATGGATGGTTTGGGATCCATCTTGTTTGTAATATATTGTCCAGTAGTATCAGATAAAGCAATGTGTGACCTTAAAGCAAGAGTCATGTTTCACTTTTGCACTGTAGGAGAACATTTAACCTTTCAATACTACTGCATATAAATGACTGCATAATGGTGGGTCACTGCTAGCAAGCAGTGCTGCTAATACATTAACCTTCAGATTCTAGAGACAGCATTGGACTAACAGTCTACAGAAAACTAAATCTGTCTCTCAAATAACTTCTCCCATGCCTATCAGCAGAACTGAACTAGTCACCAAGAGTTTATTTCTCTCCTAAGCATTCTGCCACAGTACCAGACATTCTCTGTCACACCCAGAAAGTGGCCTGAACCTTTAGCAGACTGAGGAACTGAGCATGGAATCAGTGCTGGAAACTGCTAAACAACAATGAGGTTTGGACACTGCACAGAAAGGCACCCATCACTAGAAATGTTCTACTAGAGACAGATTTATATCCCTCTGTAGGGGTTCTGGTGACCCTGGGCAGAACCCTCCTGATGGTGCTGATTCCCCTCTCTCACACAAGCTGTCTTTAAGCTGAGCCACAGCTGCTTGTCTCCCACACGAGCTGCGGGTTGTGCCTGTGCCTGGCCACCAGCCCCACGGACAGACCCTGACACCAGGCTGCCCCTCTGGCCTGCTCTCAGCCCTGCCTCACCTCTATGCTCTTGCTGGTGCTTGCTGGGCAGCACCTTACCCTGTGTGCCCGACCAGACCTGCCCTGCCCCCATGCCCCCACACCACAGTGCTGCTCCCTGGCTATGCAGGCACTTCCCTCTGCTGGGCCCTGCTCCCCTCCCCTGTGCTTGCACTCACCCGCCTGGCTGCTCCCATCTGAGGAATACATCCACCCTGAGCCACGGGACAGGGGGTGAGCAACAGCAGTAAAGCACAGTCAAAGGAGCACTGTTAAGGTTATCACCATTTTCAGTCACCACCTCATTCTGTGGAAAATAAAGTATCCTGCATTTTGAGATGAAATGGAAGCTATCAGAGTTGTTTTGTTTTTTTTTTCCGACCAGGTCAGTACCAGGAGACACTTCAAGAATTACAGAAGGGCTTGAGTTGGAAGAGACCTTTAAGATTATCTAGTCCCAACCTCTGCCATCCACAAAATCAGGTTGTTCAGATCCTGTAGATCTGTAGATCATAGAATAATTCAGTAGTTTGTGTTGGAAGGGACCTTAAACTTATCCAGATTTGCCCCCTGCCATAGGCAGAGTCACCTCTCACTATCCCAGGCTGCTCCAAGCCTTGTCCAACCTGGCCTTGGGCACTTCCAGGGATCCAGGGGCACCCACAGCTTCTCTGGGCTACCCATGCCAGGGCCTCAGCACCCTCACAGGGGGAATTTCTAAAGAATCAGAGATGACCTGTAGTAGAACAAGATGATTTTTGTGCAGCTGATGCCTTAAGTACTCAGAAGCAGAGTACTTAAAGCTTTTCATCCTCTGCAGGGATGCCATCCACTAAATCAGGTTGTTCAGATCCCCATCCAACCTGGCATGGAACACCTCCAGGGATGGGGCATCCACAGCTTCTCTGGGCAACCTGCTTCAGTGCCTCACCCTCTTCACCATAAAGAATTTTTTTCCTAATATCAAATCTAAGTCTTTCATCTTGTAGTTTAAAACTGTTCTCCCTTGCCCTGTCACTATGTTTCCATATAAAAAGTCACTCTCCCTCTTTTTCATGAGTCCCCTTTAAGTAGCAGAAGGCTGCAATGAGGTCTCCCAGAGCCCTCTCTTCTCCAAGGTGTCATTTTTTTTTCTCTGAGACTCAGTGTGCTTGGGGAGAATCAACACATCCAGCTTCTCTGAGAATGTTTCTAAGACCAGAAGGGTTCAAAGAAGCTCAGAGGAAAAGGCAAACTGTAAGACACTTCATTCTTATCAAGTAGCAGTCAGAACCAGGTATCCAGCCTGAGAATGCCCAGAAGGTGCAGCTCTTTCAGAGAGTTACACTGGGCATCTTGGAAATCAGTTACATAAATTGCCTGTGTGGAAGACATTGTCCAATGAACAGAGAAGGTTCACTGGCACAGAGCAAAGCTTTTGGCAGAACACAGTGTACCTGGTCATGCTGCAACAGGAACACACATATTTTCTTTGATCAGGCCATTTTTTAAAATAATACAACCTGTTTTCTGAGCTATTCTCTTGAAATTTAAAAGGAGCTAAAACCATAGATGAAGTGAAACCATGGCCCTGATTTCCTACTTAAAGCTTTTCAATTGCAACTTGATGCGATTTTTCCAATTTGAATTATTATTAAAGACTCAAAAGTCTTTAGGAAAATTACTTTCTCTTCTGCATGTAGCAAGGATCTGCTTAAACTCTAGCAGGAGAATTAAGCTTTCAGTTAATATTTACTCTTAGACTGATTCTTAAACTAAAAAGTATGTTATTAGCTATGTTCATATACAAAGATTTCTAAACATGCATTAGCTATGAGATGAGCAAGCTAGAAGATGTACATCTGGATGAAAAATATCTATAAAACATCTCAGCATCTCAAAAGAAAATTATGCAGTTTTAAGAGCTTACATTAAATAAAGCAGAACATGAAGTAGATGTTACCAACAGCTTTACAAAATATTCAGGTTTTCCTTAGCATTGAAAGTTTGATAATTTGCAGCAAGAATTTCCCACATTTTATTCATGGTAAGACTCTGTATGGATGAGAAGTCAGACAAGAGGCTGAAATAACAAAATTCAAAGTGGAGCCTCACCATAGTCCTGGTTAGCTGAAAAGAAATATTTCTGCATTTTTTGATGTCACAAAGACAAGTAAGAAAGGCTGGAGAAGCAGCTGAAGCCTGGAAGGTACGTGTCCCATTTCAGGATTTTATCTCTCAGCAGGCACAGTGCTTCTGCCCTGGGAGGAACAGACAATACCAAAAGCCCAGCTCTGAATTGGTTCTGTCCTGACAGTGTTCATAGTTAAAGCTTTGAAGAAATTCCTTGAAGGTCCACTAAATATACTATAATGAGATTATTATATCTTTCAATTAAAAGCCCTAAAATGCTATCTTCTATACCATAAAAAAAGCTATAAGGCATGCTTTTTCAAAGATCCTGAACTAACATTGACACGGTATCTCCAAACATGCTTTCCAATCTCTTTTACCAGTTTTCTTTTATAAAATGTACAGCTTCCTATTAAAAACTTACAACAGGTAACAACTAAAGCCTACTTGTATCCTCTAAAAACATTAAAAAGAAAATATGTAGAAAATTAAAATAATATATCTAAACCAAAATAAGTTTGAGAGCTTGACAGCAACTGTTCATCTTGAAAACCAAACATTTTTTATGCATTAGGTGACTATGATCCCTTTTCTTGTCTATTAAGATTTATCTGTTGTCTCAAGTAACAAGAAAGAACTGAAGGAATAACAAATGGTGCTATTAATAAACAATGGCCCATACAGATAGAGTTTATAGATCTTTCTGTATTTTTCCCCTCTCTCACTTTATTCTCCAATTCTATTAGCAAGTCAACTTTTGCACTTGGTGTGTGGAAAAGATTATATGCATAAACCAATTAGAGGATTGGAAGCGCTTTGCTCCTATAAGCTAGAAAACTAGTTTACTCCTGGTGAATGAGCTAATTGAGTACTAGCAAGCTGGCAAGCTTTTTATATACCACCACAGACAACTAGAACAGTCAGGCAGAGAATCTAATCTATTACATAAGCATTACACAAGGACATTAACTGGCTCTTTCCTGCAGCAATGCCAAATTTAATTCTGATATGCTCTGGGTTTCATTATATCACATCCCGTGTTTGCAGTTAATACACAAGACGTAACTGGCACAGGTTATGTGCAAGAGCTTATGCCAAAGAAAGCATATTTCTGAAGAAACTGTGAAGGTACTAAGAGCTAGCATTGTAGTCACACTGCACTTTGCTTGAGATCAAAAAAATTACTATGAATACAGGACTTCCTCCATTAAATCTTTATCAGATTAATTATTTACCTGAACACTTCAAAAAGCAATAAATATGGTTCTAGAAATTGATGAACCTCAAAAGATCAAGCAATCTAGTTTAGAATGGAGCTTATTGTCTGAGATCAGCTGATGTACCAAGCCCACACTTAGCTCCTGCCCGAAGTGAATCCTTCTGTGATACGTCACTAATATATTAACAAGTAGCTCTTGTACAGATGTACCCCCTTAACCTCTGCTAAATCCTGCTTATCCCTGGAACATGTCCCTGATGGCAAGGTTGAGCAGCTGGACAAATTATGCCTCACTCCATTTAAATTGAAAGGTTTTCAAAGAAATAATCAAACAGTAAGGCAAACTGCACTTAGTGGGCGTGTTTTTCTGAAATCTATGGAATAAAATCTAAATCTGTCAATGTCAAAGGCACAGCTCCCTTGACAAAAAGCAATAGAAGTAGAATAGAAATAGAAGGACATGGCAAATTGACAGATTCAAAGGTAGATTAAGAGGGGAGAGGAGAGGAAGCAGCCTCTGAACATGGGTATGATGTCAGTGAAATACATATATTTTCCATCATCTTCACTTTTACTTTGCATGGACCTGATTCCTTAGGAGCTGTACGTAAATTGTGTACTCATGCTTTAAGTGAAACAAAAAATACAGGATGAAGGTGGGAATAGCAGCAGGGCTCTGCATTTGCCTTCCTTTCTGTCATATATGTTTTTAATCCAAGTTTTTTACCAATCAGACTCCTAAAGAAAAATTGAATACATTAATTGTGAAGAATGCATTGTCCAGGGTGAACATCACAGAGCACTGAAGTGGGGAAATAGCTCCTGTATTCATTCTAACTGAGCCTCTAATCTCGAACTTCTGATCTTTGTTTGTCAGAAATCAGATTAGATAAGGATCTAAGATACACAAGACTTTCAAGCAAAAGGAAATGGGAGAAAAATCAGGCAAGCCAGAGCTCTAATTTAGCTAGAAGAGCCTTAGAATTTAAACAGCAATAGAAGCACAACAGGCCTAGAAGCACATAAAGATCAAAGAAAGGGCACTGCAGGGAGCCCAGGATGAAACAAGCAGTGAACACAGACATATTGTCAAGGCCAGGCTCAGCAATAGGCATCAGCCCAATTCCTTAAAGAGTGACACCAATTTGGCCAAAGGCAGCAACAATGAAATGGCCACATGTTAGCTAACCTCTCTTTTGACAGATTATCATGCTGAATAAGCATATGTGATCCTAGGGATTACATCCAGTTTAGACCAACAACAGACAAAGGAATCCTCTGATGTATTTAATGGGCTGTGCATGACAGGACATTACTCCAGAAGCCTTATACCTGCTTACATAAAATGAATCAATAAAATATAAGTTCTAGTCCAAACCGCAGTGTGATTTTTGAGAATGCACAATTTCACATCAAAATAAAGGTGCAAATAATTTAAAAACAGGCCTGTACAGTCTAATCCTCTACTGTGAATATGGGATATGAAAAAAGTATTAACAGAAACAATATAGCATATGGGGCTAAGACATAAGCAATTATTAGAAAAATCCCAGATAATCTAGTACATTAGGGATAGCTAGGACAATGGTCCTCAAAGACCCACCATAAAAAAAAATCTTCAGAGGATGCTCAGATGCAAAAGGAAAAGTATTGCAGAAAGTCTAGAATCAGTATCAGTACAAGCAAAAGGATCCAGAAAGGACACTGTAGCATGTAATAAAGAAAAGAAATTAAAGAACAAAAACACCCAACCCCAACAGTATTACAAACAGTGATAGGTAATGGTTTGGTCCACTGTACCAGAAATGCCTTCAAAAAACAGGGTACACTGCAGTCTGCTTATGTAAGCATCCCACAGAAGCTACTTTTCAGGAAAATGTCTTGAAAAATTTGAATTTTCTCTCAGCCATGAGGAGTGATCAGCAAGAACTAACTATGCCTCTCTGGAAAACACAAACTAGATGTCAAAGCAAAATTGATCGTAGAACCTTGAGATCGAATCTTTCCACAGGAAAATAAAAGCACCAAGACAAAGCAGATAATAAAACTGCCAACTCTATCCATTAAAGCTTAAAACTACAAATTTGGATGTTCTACAGCTAGAACATGTTATCCCAAGAGATCCATACATACTGTTCTTTATATGAATGCTGAACATTCAAAATGCTAAGCACTATTACAAGGAGAGAATCAGCGGAGAAAACTCTTAAAAGGAGAATATTTCCAAAATTCCTCTTAGGTCTGCAGAGGAAGGATTAAAGAAACACCTTTTATCCCATCATCACAAAACAATGACTCCCTCGTCTCTTCCTCTTTCCCCTTCTGCTAGAGTGAAAATAGAAATTACCCACATGAAACAGATACACTAAGTTTCTTAAGAGGTAATTTAAATTAGGGATTTGCAAGCATGGTAGTAGTCACAACAGCAATTTGTAAGATTCAGGGTGATATTGAATCAAAGGTAGATAGCCTTTCAGAAACATAAAGCAATGCTTGCACATTATGCCAGCTGAGAACTTATTAAAAAATAATCCTCCATTGCAACTGCAGAATTTCAGCTGATTTTTTACACTACAAACTTTATATTATAATCTCCTAATGTGAGAGCATCCAGTAGCATTCCTAAACAGCACTCTTTGAAACAGAGCAGCTCTGAGCACAAGGAGAAAAAGGAGTTGAACCAGCCTTGCACTTTTTAGGCACTTCCTGGAAGGCACTGACTTTCAGATAGGGATTGACCCTAAACTATCAGCTACTGTTCCATATTCAAAATGTCGCACAACATGAGATAAAACATTGTCTTAACAGATGAGCTTTCATCTCCCAGCTGTTTATTGTATCAAATGACCTCATCATGCTGATAAACTCCCCACTTCTGCGCCTGCAGTAACTTTGCAAGAGATGGAATGGAATAGAATTGCTCATGAAGACATGACAAATGTGTTATTTATATTATTTTGGTACTATAAGAAGAGTAGATGGAATACTGAGCTAAATTTTAAACTACTGCAAAAGAAAGCAGGACAAAGATAATGATCAGAATAGGATGAAAAGATTTCAGAACCTGTTCTGAAAATACATGGGCCGATTCCTTGGCAAAATTCTAAACTTCAAGGAGGGATGTAAAAGCTAAAAACAGTAAGAAAGACTTTGGAGGCTTGGTGGTTTTGCTCTCACAAGAGTAAATGTAATGAATTCTTACTATCATTTTCACAAACAAGCCATAGTAATAATTAAAATTTTATTTTTCTCTATCTGGCCAGCACAGCTAATTTTCATAATAATTTTTAACTGCCTCAGTAATCAGGCCATTCAACACTGTTGACAATGTGGTGCTGATATGAAATTCATTTTTTCTAGCCTTCAATCACAAGAGCAAAAAGCTTCTGACAGTTGTCTTCAATTTTTCTCTTAGACCTTTGATTTTAAATACACCACATCCAATCACACGACTTCTCTGAGTATATTTAGTATATTCAAAACAGGATTATTTATAAAGCCACATAATTTCATTCTGATTGCCTTTCCACCTAGATTCTTGTCTGATTTACCCACATCCAAAAAGAAAAGCAATATTTATGTTCNAAAAAAAAAAAAAACCCACAAATGTCTAAGTAGAAGAAATTACTTTGTCCTCCTTGATTAGCAAACAAATAAAAATTAGGTATCAGAATACGCATTGTTTTGAGGCATCTTCTGACAGATTTCCAATTTCTCTCCCTGTCTGCTATGGTTAGTTTGGTTTGTAATATCTCACTTGCCCACACAAACCCATCAGTTATGTCCTACAGATCCACTTCTGGTAAGGTGATATCCAACTGAATGGAATAAGGGAGTTTGCCTCACACATTCCTGTTGGTCTATCCACAGTCTTGAAAAGCCAAAATGGAACTAAATAAATAGCAGCAATTTATATCCATGGAAAGATGATGGAGAAAATCATTCTGGAAACCATTTCCAAACACATGAACGGAATAAAGGATATTGGGAGCAATCATTATAAGTCTGCAGAAGGGAAATCATGCTTTTACCATCTGATAACCTTCTACAAGGTGAGCAGCCTGTTGGACGAGCTGTTTACCTCAGCTTGAGTTAAGGCAGACCCTATAACATCCTCAAAGATAAGCTGACAAATTAAGGGCCAGACAACTGCACAGCTTGAAAATTAACTGAATGGCCAGGCTTGGTGGGTGGTGATCAGCAGCACAAAGTCCAGTTGGAGGCAAGTCACAAGTGGTGTAATCCAGGGATCATTACTGGGGTTAATACTGTTTAACAGCTTCACTAATGACCTGAAATGATGTGACAGAGTGCACCTCAGCAAGTTCACAGACGATGCAAAACTGGGAGGAGCAGCTGAAATACGACATAGTTGTGCTACCATGTGGGACTTTGACAAGATGGAGAATTGGTTCAAGAGGAACTTAATGAATTTTAATAAGGGGAAATGCAAAGTCCTGAAGAGAACTGTGAAGAAGAATAAGCACAGGCACCATATACACCAGGGACCAACCTGCTGGAAGGAAGATCTGCAGAGAAGGCCATTGGGGTCCCGGTGGACAACAAGCTGAATACGAACCAGCAGTGCACTTTCACAGAAAAGAAGGCCAGCATCATCCTGGGTAATATGAAGTGCAATGACCATAGGTCAAAGCAAGTGATCCTCCCCCTCCATTCAGCACTTTTGTGACCATAGTTTGGAGCACTGCACGACCAGCACTGGACTGCCCAGTACAAGAGAGACATGGACTTAATGGAGTGAGTCTGGCACAGAGGTAATAAAGGGACTGAAGCATCTGTTGTATGAGAGGCTGAGACTCTTCAGCCTGGATAAGAGAAAGCTCAGGCACATCAATGGGTGAAATTGATTGGGGAAGGGTATAGCTCAGAGCTTCATCCATACTCATCAGAGGGGGAGTTGAGCTAGATGACCTTTAAAGGTCCCTTCCAAGCCAAATTATTCTATCATTCAATAAATACTTGATACAAGGAAAGAATGGGCGAGACGGACCTTCCAGTAGTGACCAGCAATAGGTCAAATGGCAATGGGCACAATGAAAACACAGCAAGTCCATGTGAACACAAGACAACACTTCTTTACTGGTGAGTGTGGCCAAACACCGGCATAGGCTGCCCAGAGAGGCTCTGGAAACTCCACTTGTGGTGGTATTATAAATTTGAGAGCCATGGTCGTAGGCAACTGGTTCTCGCTGACGCTGCTTGAGCATGGGGATTAGTCTAGATGATTCCAACCTTCCTATCTGACATAGAGATATGAATGAATAAGTGAAGCTGAACAGTCAAGGATATCCTAAAAGCAGAATTTGTTCCTCAGATGTATTAAGATAAACCTCTGGGTTATTGTCCCTGCTGATATTCAAAGGAGATTGGTAAGGATGTGCTTTGGAGAGGTCTATTACTGAGTGGATGATTATGTAAGTTGTATACTGTACTACTGCATTTTTAATAGGGAACATACTGTCAACACCATCTTTTCAGGCAGCAGACTATAATCCCCAGGCAAGATAAAATCTGCTGTTTCCACCAAGTTTCTGCAGGCACTGTGGAACAAGCTGACTTGGAAACTGCTGCCTAGCGCCTAGAGGAAGATAATTCTTACAGCTTGTTTCACAGGTCTGGTAGGAAGTCAGCTGAAACTTGGGAGGAGCCAGAAGCTGATGATTTGCTGATTGGTGTTACCACGTTTCTTTATGTTTAATGCCTTGTCAGCAAGGCAGCAGGTTTTAAAATTCATACCCCACTTCTTTTCCATGCCTTTGAGAACTACAGGTTTGATATTGTGGGTTCTGGCAAGATTGAAAAAAAAAACAAACAAACAGGAAAATGCTTGATATTTTAACTCTAAAATGTTAACTCTGCATAATCTAGAGTATGAATTTTAAAAAGGCCAGCTGTTGTATGTTATGCAACTCTTACCCAATAGTTCACTGAATATAAGGAATTTTGCACCTAGTAAGGAAATATACTGAGATTTACCCATACAGGCAGGCTTCACAGCAGAGCAGCTGTGAATACCCTACATTATCATGTATAATTTAAGTAAACAAATAATTGCTGCCAGAATGTTGAAATACTTGTTAGATCACTCATCATCTGCTGTTTTATCAGCAATGGTATAAAAATTAGCCAACAACCATCATTAGTTGTGGATGTTTAGGAGGAGGTTAATTTCAATCAATCAAGGGGGATTTTATAATTAAAATATTTAAAGATGTGAAGGAATCCTGATGCTTCAAAAATTCTAAAATTATGTGCCTGGGAAAGGTAAGAGATTGTACATACAAATGATGAGGTACTAACTTTGTACATAAAAATTGAGCTGAAAATAGCTGAAGATTATGTAAATTAATTAGGAAAGCTGTAGATTCCTCTCTCATTTGCTTTGTTTGCAGATTTTATAGTGCCTTGATGTTACAGCAATAAAGCAGGATGACTGTGCTTAGCCTACTTACCTTTTCTTGCAAGGACAAATCTTTTTTAACCATCTCTGCACAAGGCAGAACAGCACAGCGAAATATCAACATAAGGGCGGGATGATTTAATACAAACTGTGTCATCTGGAAGGAACTTCCAGTATCTGAAGCCACACTTTTCACTTTTGACATGGCAGAGAACATACTGCCCTGTTCTCAAAAACTCACTTGACTTCCTTCTGGAATGCCAATATCAGAACAAGCTGCTAACCACACTTTTAAAACCACATAATTTACAAAGTGATGTAATATGAATTCCACCTGACTTCAGATTCACAATACCCAGGAAGACTTCTTATATTGTCTGCTTTTAAGGTAATAAAGTATTTTTAGGTTATGATAGATCTCTACATATACAACACATCCTAGAAGAAACAGTATAAAACTTATATGCACCAAGTTCTGTAATACTTGGTGCTACTCCATGCTCTGTAATAAGTTACCTACTAAGAAATAGGCTTTAGTGGCTTCACCTGTTGTAAAATGGTGACAGAGAGAGGGTGACAAGAAACAAAGAGTGAGAGACTGAATTGCTTCACTGGAAAACATACAAAGATATCAGCAAGGTAATACTGATTGCAGTATCATTAATTCACTAATACCACAATATATCACAGCATCACTAACTCAATATCACAATATCACTATTAGTTTTCCCAGAGAAGTTGTGGATGTCCCATTGAAGTGTTCAAGACCAGATTGGATGTGGCTTTGAGCAACCTGGTCTAGTGTGAAGTGTCCCTGCTCATGGCAGGGAGGTTGGAAATAGATAACATCTAAGGTCCCTTCCAGCTCAAACTATTCTATGATTCTGTGATTGTAATTCCCTCCTGATTTTTATTCCCAATTCCATTCATGTTTTACCTCCACAACCCAAAGGAGATGGTAGTAAAAAAACATATTAGGAGGAAATCAACAGGTTCTAAGCACACATGGCTGGGTGCTAGGGAAGGGGCATAGTGGCACAAGCCAAGCAGCGGCAGCTTGACAAATTTTGAAGTACTCTGTTTGGAAAAATGATGTGGTGATTTTGGTTTCTGATTATTTATTTACCCTTAGCTTTGTTTCAAACTAATTTCTTTAGTGGATTATTATGAAAGTTTGCTCAGTGGGTAATTTCACAATCATAAAACCTCTTGCCTTTCACACATAGGTAAGATAAGATGCTGTCATTGAGTAATCCTTCACCAGATGTAACTGCCACTATACTTACTGCTATTTGAAATGTGCAAAGGAATGTTTATTACTTGAGTAAAAACAGTTCAGCAGAACTAGGCACCACTGGGAAGATGAGACATTTAATTATAAGCCATGTTTTGGATAAAACATAAACGCACCTGCTGATTACTGTACCACTAACTAAAAGGTATGTCCACCATACAGGGAAGTGATAGGAGCTGAGAGCATTAGAGCCCACACAGCCACTGCATTCTACCTGTTCTCAGATCAAGAAAGGTAAATTATAACACCCAAAGGTCTCTCTATACATACTAGAGGTTATTTCTGGCAGGGTCAATTAAACTTCACGAGCATCTTTGCTGCCAGAGCTGAAGCACTTCAGATCATGAACTGTTTTATTTCAAGATAATTTAGCTTCCACATACTACATTGCCTTCTGGGATAAGTTATAAAGCAGATAATAATAACAGTCACACACCCTCAGCCTATGCACAGCACTTAGTGAAAATGCCAGCAGTTGGTTACTATAGATACACAAAGCAAACCATTTCCACATCTGAAAAGCACACAAGCCACAGGCCACTGCAGTAAGGCCGTAACGTGGCTCGTCTACAAGAGATACGATAGTGGCAGGAGTAAAGTAGTGAAAATCCCACTCTGCATTAGCACAGGATAATCCAACATAAACATGTCCTCACTGCAGACACACTGCATTCCATTCCTTCAGAGTCTGATGGATGTTAGTGTTGCATGAACACTAATAACTTATCACAACTATACACATGCCCAACATTCCTTCCCTGTCCTCTCTTGGTGACTGATTCAAACTAAGGCAAACTACTGGACTTGAATGTTACACAATGACAGCACTACCTTAGGTTATTTCTTTGCAAGGGAGGTATACATCTTTGGCTGCCATACAATGGAATGCCAAAACAGTGCCCTGTCAGGACTTCTGTTACTGTTCTGTCCACAAGGCGGTTTTTACATCATGTCCAGTTAGTATCACACAAGGAAGGATTTCACAGACATTACCACAAAATACAAAGATAATTTTACAGTTCTTTGTCATCTCTTGTAGTTTCATACTCTATTTCTTTAAGCTATTCTTCTAATGAGGGAAGCATGCATCATAGAAACTATGCCAAGAAAATTCTCCTTAGGAAGAGCTTGAAGTAATTTATGGTGTGTGCAAACTGTGATGAATGTTTCTTATGCCCAGGCAAGATAGCTATATTTGAAGAATGTGATAACTGCTTAACTTTGCAAGTATCAGTATAGGCCAACCTTGACTGGAAGACAAAGACATTCTATGTTTGTAATATTTACCTCTCTAAGTATGAGCCTAGTCAGTAGACCCAGACTTGAACACTTTAAGTTTAAAAAAGGGTAGCTGGGGGTGGCAAAATTTCATTGCTAAGAAGTCAGCAGGTACTACATTTAAACAGAATATGCAAATAAAAGCTATTATTATTCCTTATTAATTTTTACATTTCTAAATTACTTTAGGATTTTACTGTAAAAGACATGAATAGTGAATTATCTCAGGTTGAAATGTAATATAAACAGGAGCATATCAGAGTATTTTGTAATTCAAAATTCCTTAAGTACATAGTAACTCCTTATTTTTCTTTCATCCTTTCCTCTGTAGAGACTTATAAATCTCTTCAGAAACAGTTTTGTGATTGTGTTTATTCTGTCTGTTGAAGAAACTGTCCAGTCATTAACAGCTGGGTTTGTTGAGGTAACACTGACAACATGACATTTGACACTAGAGAATAACTGTAAGCTTGAACCTCACTGTGAAAGAAATGTGGTTGCAGATACAGGAAGTATGAATAGGATAGACTAATGATTAATAATTAATTAGGATAATAAAATTATCCTAAGTGACCCAGACCATTCTGCAGTTAGTGAAATTCATGGTATTTATCACAGAGATTTCACTCTCAATGAAATTACCTGATCATTTTGATTAACCAGACATAGCATCAATGAAATACTACAATAATATGCAGACAGCTCTTAGAATTTATATTAAAAAGTTTTGCCAGATAAAATATATGGGTGCTACACTACTAATCTGTAAATAATTCTTCAAATTGATATTAAAAAGTTATGCCAGTGCTATGCCTGCCATAGTGTTCTAAGCGTCTTCTGTAATAAGCAAGGAAATTCATAGTTTAATTTAATAGTGAAGCATGCCCTGAGGAGAGAAGAAGTATTTTCAATAAAGAGAAAACATCTGCAAAGACACTTATTTATAGAGGCATGTGATGAACAGACTCATGTGCTCATTAAGTTAAAAAAATCCAAACATTCTTTCCTGATGAATTAGCAAAGTTACCATGTATCATAACTTAATAAACCTGTATTTCAAGATTTCTTATTTATGTATTTGCTTGGCCTTGCTTTCCTTTTATATATCAGCCTTCTCAGTGCTGTAACACAATTCACTATTCTGGTTTGAAAAGCAGTCAGACATGTTCTAAATTTCCAGCACAAGCAAACTAAGCTTTATTAACAAGTAGACTTTCTTATGTATAGCACTTTTAAATCAAAGATTACAATGGTTATCATGATGATAATCTAGGTTGTCAGAACACAGAGGATCAACAAATTTGTTATATTTTATTTTCTGTTTTATTTTATTTTATTTTTATTTTGAGTATCGTGGCTGAGATCCAGTTCTTCTACTTTGAAAGCTATTCTGAGTCAACAACACAGTAGACATTTTGGAGAAGTTACAACAAACTACAAATATGAATTCTTATTACTGCATTTGATACCTTATGGAAAAGTTCTGTTTCAAAATTTATTTCAGAAAATTACTTGCAAAACCAGAGTAAATAATGAAATATGCTTTTTCCTCTGGCTTTTTTGGACATTGAATATGCTGTCACAAGGCAACTGGCCAAGCAACAACTATCAGGGTCATACATGTTTGCAGATATAACATAAGGAGTTATAGGAAGTAACAAAATAGAAGAATTTGATAAAAATTAAGGTAGAAAATTCTTAGTCAAAAGAATAGGAAAAAATTTCTGAGATGTTTGGACTTCTGCTAAGGGACAGTTTCTCAATGAACACAATTACAACTCTAATTCTAGGATGTTTACAGCTCCAAAGCTGAGTTACGGCAAAGAGGGAAACTGCAGGACCCAAAGACCCATTCTGTCTTCCATGACTGTACAGCACAGAGTTCCTGGATGTGAGCTCCTGCTCATCTCCCAGGTTTAACAAACAATCACATGTTACAGAACCCCTAGGTCTGCAGACATTCCTCCTTCAGCCACACCAGATCCTCGGCGAATGCAGATCGCTCAACAGGGAAGTAAGGCAAGCTTGGTGGGACAAGTATTATCTTCTACAAGACCTTCTGACATCACTGGGGGAAAAAAAGACAAGTCTATGGTACACCATTATTTGTTCTGGTCTGAAAGGATGAATAAAGATTTGAACAAATGGATCCCAGTTTATTTTACTTATTTTTAAAAATTGCACAATTTGAAAGAAAAATGTGATTCCCCTATGGCAAAGAAGAGCTAATGAGGTAATTAATATGGCAAAGAATGACACAGACAAACAGAACTGCTACTGGTAATATTAGAGATTCTTGTGAAAGACAAACAAAGAAATGATGTGGAAATGATTAACGATGTTAAAAAATTAAACACTTTTAAATAACCATCATGAAATTCAAATGTAGTGAGACACAAAACATTATTACTGGTTCCAAGAAAATATCAAGAGAAATAATTTCCTTGGTAATTCCATTCCAGATGAAAGAGTGATATATTAACACTCAAGAATTGTATGAAAACTGAGCCCTGAAACCACTAAGTAAATCATTTAACAGAGTTTGGCAAATAGTATCAGGAAATGCTTAAAAAAAGTCTCTCCCCTTCGAGATCCAAATCACTGCACATGAGTCTCAGGTACTAAAAAATTCTTCATGTTACCATTATTTATTATAAAGGAGTACTATTACAAATTTGATTTAGTCTCAAGTTCCCAAAACAACTTCTAGATTTTAAATTTATATCTTGTAATTTTCTTATTTTCTTATTTATTTTTCCCAAAGTTAAACAGTTGATCACATACTCAGCTACAGGAGCTGGCATATAAATGCAAGGTGCAGCAGGAAGTGACATAAGTAGTTCATTAGGTAATCTCTGATCCTCTACTCTATCAGGATCATATATTTCTATTAAAATAATATTTCAGAACTCTTAAGGTGACACTGAGATTCCTGTCCCAACAACTTCAGTAAGTCTAATGAATTCTTTGTAGAGATGTCCATTTCAATGCCAAGAATCTAATGTAAAGGTGCATTTTTCGTCTCTCAAATCTTAGCACTGCATTATCAGCCAGGCACTGTGCTTTAGTTCTTGTCATAACAAGTCATGCTGCTGACATACAACAGTTTGTTCAATCACAAAGTGGGGGGGGAACCTTAAATGCGTCATAAATTATTTAGTAAATATATCTTGAGGTGAAAGGTACATACAGAATGCAAGATAAATACACATCTTAAAGGAATAATAAAAAGAAGTGTAACTTGTCAACAGCTTGCCATGTGTACTGTTTGCAAGTACAATCCAATCCTAGCTGAATCTTCAAAGACTGAGGTCATTGTCACAAGCACAATTTCAGAAAGTTCTTTTGCACTGCTACTGAAAGCTGTGTAATAGAAACATTCTTCATGGTAAATCTTACTGTTATTCCTCTGTAATGGCAGCATTTTTCAATGTTGCCCTTACCAGTGCTAATACAATTTGATATCCTCTAGGTTTGAAAACAATTAGTACTAAACAGTGCTGTATAAGAAACACCAAATAGCACCACGACCAGGAAGGACAACTGTCAAACATGTCACACTGTTGCCCTTATATACTCATCTTACAATGTGAATTCTGACTGGATTTCTATTCTGTTACTGTAAATTAATTTTCTCTAATCAATATGAAAAGTTGAAGGTTTTTCATGATTTTTCTCTTTCCACAGAGCTTTGCTCAGGCAGCCATTGATCCACTACTGACATTATTCCACTGAAAGCACATTACCATTGAATAAACATGAGCTGCCAGAAATTGTGGATTTGCACAGAGGCTTTGGGAAATCTGTGAGTAGGCTTTATTGTATGTAAGACAGACTGCATAAAGAAACACCACTCAATGAGCCAAAACTTAAGATCTTAAAAGTCGCTACATTTAAGCTAGCAAATGCTTTTTGAGAATCTAGATCTCTAGGTTTTCTTAATATGAAAACCTTATTTGAGAGATAGTTTAGCTATGAGAACTATTTCACTCTGAAAAAAAAATGTTTGTTTTATAAAGGTTAGGTAATGATTACAAAGAGTTCTTTCTACAAGCATAGAATATTTATATTATTTAAACAGACAGTAAACCAAAAATGTTACTTTCCTTTCTGAAACCAGGTTAGATGTGCTGGAAGGTTCCTGTGAAATACTGGAGAATACCACAATATCTTAATTTGTCTTTTTATTCTCTTCTAGCTCACTGAAATGCTCTTGCAGACAAGTCTGCATTTTGCCATCATTCTTTTTTTTTCATATTCATTTTCAGCCTGTACATCTCTCTGTAACTAAGTACATTAGTGAGTAACGTGACAGCAATGGACTCAGTTGCATTTTATAAGCCCCTGGAAAGCTGTGGAGTTTTCATGACCTAACACTCATCACAAACCCACACTTCTTTTGGCATTACTTTTCTAACCAGAACTTGTTGGATAGGATTCCAACTGGCAGAATGAATTCACATTGCAAACATCACCCTGAAATTTGTGCTGGAATAGACAGTATTTGTGTGGTGAAAACAGTTTACTCATTTGGCACAAAAAGATGTGATAATGCCATTCATCAGGAAAACATACAGATGGTAGTTGGATTGTTCATATTCTATATTCTCTCTCTCTCTCAAGTAAAGTTGTCTTGATTGGTTTTCATGACTCATCTGATGCTGCCTGGTGGGCAACTCTAGTGCTAAAAGCCCTGTGGGGACAGAGAACACAGCCTGGCAGGCATTACAGTAGTTCTCTGATGTCCAAATTCACACTTTCAGTAAAAGCTAATACATCTCTAAATGCATTCTTGTCTATTCTAACTTCCTTTTCTGAGATCTCTCTGACATCTTTCATCCTGTTGTCATATGGAAATATTTTATGCTTCTGCTGGAACATCAGTTCATAAATCTCTTTCAAAAGAAGCACCATTCTGAATAAATTTCTTGAATTCACTGTATCTACTCTCTTGCTTTGTGTATGTTCAGTATGTGATCAAGAAAATCTGTAAGACTGACAGACTGATAAATTCTACCTAATTAGTACTCACCAGATTTAGCCAGTCATCTTCAGCCCTTTAAGCAATGTTCTGCCAGTGTAAAGTCTTCCTTCTCCCTTTTTAATACCTGAAGATTTGCCTGTGTCTGAGAGAATCATTCAATGGTATTATGTCTCTCAACAAGTCTGAAGAAATCAAACCTGAAGTGGAAAAGTGATGTGATACAAATTGCACAAAAACTAAGCCTGATATAAAAAAAAGTGGATGTGCAAGCAAAATAAGATCATGGGAAACAATTTGCATTCTGAATGCTATCTTGAGGAAAAAAGAGACTGTGAAAGATTATTACATGTTAAAAAATCCTACCAAACCATACAAATAAATTACTCATTTAAGATAGGTTGCCTTCAGAAGCAGGTTATTATGATCTGCACTACTAGACTAAATGGGAGTAAAATTTCTTTAAAAAAAACCACTTTTCTTCTCCCAGTTAGCTCCAATTAGGACTTTCTTTTTTCATGAAACAAAAACAGTAAAAGAATTATTTTAATGCACTGTCATACAGCAACTAGATAATACACCTACCAGCCACACCCACCAACACACTGTATTTTTTCAATGCCATAAACACATATACATTTGCTATGGTTATGCCAGAAATCAAGCTACAAAAATTGCTTGCCCATTACAGTACAGGGGATCTACAAGAAAGGCAGGAATAAAATTCAGTTATTGGAAGTCCCTGTTTTAACCACACCATCCCCTTTAAGAATTCCCTGTAGTAAAAAAAAAATCATACATATTTTATTTTCTTTTTTAAAAGAAGCTCTAACATAGAAGCAAACACTGCTGAGTTTTGAAGTGCTTTCAGACTTATGCTTGCCTAAATGTGAACAGAAGTTACCCTATAAGTTTTAGAAATACTTGGCTAGACACCAACCACTGTACTTACATAAGGCCATATAATCACCTGACACTTGTAGCTGCCTCACTGATTTTCCAAGAATTTTAATCCTCTTTTCCTGAAACTATCCCTTTAGTGAGAAAATATGTTTATTCTATTCCTTATATGCTTGCTTTGCAGACAAACATTTTCATTTATCAAATACGACAATAATATTTTCCACTTTCAAACATCAGAAACCATGAGATTTCTTTGTACAGCAAAGTACCAAGTGTGTCTTGTCATATGCAAGGGTCCATTCCTCAACTGTGCACTCCCAAGCTGCTTCTACACATTTAAAAGCCTTCCTACAGAATAATACAACTTCCCAGCTCTTCCCTTCTGCCAAGCAGCCAGACCATGATGTCAGCAAGTAACACACACACGGTGGGCACACAGCAGTTAGTGCACTGTGCAAAGAGCAGACCAGAGATAGCTGCTTGATGGCTGGAGGCAGATGGAGCCTGAACTTCCTATTGCCAGAATTCTTGGTTTTACTGACTGTTTAAATATATAACTAACCTATTCACTTTGCTTTAGTTTCTATTTTCTGTTAGATATAAAATGTGACGAATAAAGTTCCTTATCCCATTAAGCCAATGGAAGGTTTAACTGCAGACTTCAAAGAAAGAAAGAAAGAAAGAACTGTCCCTTTATTGTTTAAAATGTTTCTGACTAGTGACCATAAAACTGGAGCTATTCATTAACAATGATTTTGGTCTCTGTTTTTTTTGCATGTGTAATTTACACTTACATCCTGTGTAATAATTAAAGCTTCTAAAGTGACAACAGAATGTTTTCAGAAGTGTGTGAACCACAAAATGCGGGAAGTCAGAACAATACTTCAGGGAATTACCTTCACTTTAGAAAGGATTACTGCATGCTTTTCTTATAACAGAATAACAGACGGGTTGAGATTTGACTGCTGGAGGTCTTTAGTCCACCTTCTGATCAAAGGAGACTGAACTAGAGAAAGTTCTTCAGGCTATATC
Source organism: Peucedramus taeniatus (assembly GCA_013400575.1). Lineage (NCBI taxonomy): Eukaryota > Metazoa > Chordata > Aves > Passeriformes > Fringillidae > Peucedramus > Peucedramus taeniatus. The sequence continues at coordinate 213,861 of WBNO01003393.1, read as the reverse complement.
CACTCAGGTTTTTAGTATTTCCAAGGATGAAGACTCCACAAGCTCTCTGGGCAATCTGTTTCAGAGCTTGACCACCCCCATGGCTAAAAATATTGTTTTTTTTCTTAATTTAAGTTTGTGCTTGTTGCCTTTTGTTCTGTTAATTCTTGGCAGTGGTGTCACCTTGAATTTGTACATATATTGGTGGAATATTTGGAAATGTCCACCACTGCAAAACCACCAGCACAACTCCACTTCTGCTGTACAAAAGGTCACTCAAAACATCATTCACTGTCAACAACTAGTTTGTCAAAGCAAATTTAAATTCCCACCATACTCCTACACAAGCACTTCCTAGTATTACTCCTGCAAGCATTTTTTCCCTAAAAAACATCTCTTATAACACTTCTATACTGTCTGAGGTTCCAGAAACCAGAAAGGGCTTGTCATACAAAAGGAGTGGAGAGTGGGTGATGAAATAAGCTGTGCCTAGAAAGTCAGAGAAAATTCTTAGGAAACAGGTATTACTTCTGTAGCTGCATGATACATAAAGCAGGAGGAAAAGGAGGAGAGCATGAAATCAATGGCTGCAAAGAGACACTGACTGCAACTCTGCAAAAACTGCCATTCTTTGATTTCTAACACTTTACTCGCTCAACATTGGCAAAGCAGCAAAAAGAAGGTACCACAGGCTGTACACTGTGTTGCAGCTCCGGCACAGACAGAACAGAAAGTGACTGCTCCAAGCAGCCACTGGAATCTGCTTCCTTTGTTTTCATCTAAAAACAGACCTCTGTGGGAATTTTTCTAGCTCAAAATGAACTGGTAGTTGGTGGCTATGCCAGGCATTTACTGCCCTAGCACTTGTGGAGATACACTGGTTAAGATAATAGCAAAAGGCACAAAACCGTGCACATGGACTTTATTGCACCTTGACCCATTCTGCTTTGACACAACACAACTGGAGGCCACCAAAGGATGTGTTAAGGAAACTTTCCTGTCTGACCATTCAGAAGCCACTATGCCAGTTACTCTCACACCACACAAGCTGGCACTGATGTCCCTTTGTGGCCACACATGCCACTCTCACACAGTCAGACCCAGTTTCCCTATTGGCTCAACTCCAGGATTCCCATAGCAGAGTCTCAGACGTCTGGATCCCTCAAATATTTTAATCATGGTGCAACAACAGAATAACAGCTCAAGCCAGTGTTGACAAGAAGGGGCTCCAAACAAAGAAAAACCTAAGGTTTTATACCCTCACAGGAAGATCTGGAGGTCCTCAGCTCCTGCTGTGTCTCTGAGTGTCTGGTGCCCTGGCTGGCACCACAGGTCCCCTTGGCCTCTGCTGTGCAAAGGTTGGTTCCAGTTCACATCCTCTTGTCTGGGGCTCTCACCACCAGAGCTGAACCCAGAGCTTGCCCTGCAGCTGCTCACAGAGCCACCAGCACTGAGTGTATTCCATTCCTTAAGAGCCAGGGGAGGTCAGGAGTCAGTAGCCTAAAAGCATGTACAAGAGCAGAAATGCTTCTCTGTGTGAGCACAAGCAAATCCACATTCCTGCCCAACACCTGAAACATCCATCACCTCTAATATGATTGAAGCTTTGGTGGCCCAGAACTCAGATGTCTCACATGGGGATTATGGAGATCAAGAATGGGAACTGTCCTGTGGGACTCATGAAATTCAAAATCTAATGACAAACCAAACTAAAGTAAATACAATGTTGCAATTATTTAGTCAAATTCCTACCTAAATGAAACAGTTATGCATAATAGAGTGAAAATAGTTTAAAAAATAATCTGTTGCTCCCTGTTACTAAAAAATTCTTTATTCTTTTTGCTGTGTTCAATAACTGTACTGTTCCACTGAAAACCGCAATGCAAAATGCAGTCCTTAAAGTTTTATGGCCAAACTTTTCATACTAAATAATTACTTGAAAGGTTGGCAGAAATCCCTATTTTTGTCTTTTATTTTCACTTTCCTAAGAGTGCAGTTCTTTTGCACTGAAATGTATCCTGCTTCTGGGATGCATTATATATGACAGAAGTTATTAAAAATTGTTTACAATGTTAGACCATTAGTTTTGTGCAAATAGAGCTGACTTTAGTTTCTTGCTTGAAAGATTTTTTTGTCAAATAATGTAGTTTTTAACTGCCAATTTTCTAGTGGGAAAACTAAACATCATTTCAAACTACGATTTTTTTCTCTGTCTCATCTGAAACACTGTTCCCAACTAGTTTATTAAACGCTGAATAAATATATCTCCCACTCAGCACATTTACCAAGTCAAGCAGGAATTTAAAATTCCTTTCTTCTAAGGGCCAAGCCTGCAGGAAAACATCTGCCTGGAGATATGTGAATCTTCTTCTTCATCATGAGAAACACGTTCTGGCCAGAGAATTGAGCTTGTAAAGCACAACAAGCACATCAAACCCTTCTAAAATTCCTGGATGGTACCATCCTAAAACAGAAAACACTTAGAGTTGCATTTACATGAAATAAAGTGTATTATGTCCATTGTTCCTAAAGAAATAAAAGTAATTCCAAATTTTTAATAATCCAAGATGTGTATTTGTTTGTCTGCATCTTGACTGAGTGGGCAAAAATTAAAAAATTAACTTTTGTTCTATCTGGAATAAAAGAAAAACAGAAATTCGATGCTGCCTTAGACAAAGAACTTCTTAAATCTCATTCAGCACTGACCCTTCCATGATAACAGTGGAATTTTTAATAATCATCATGGTTTTGCTTCACAATATTTAATTGCCCTTGAGCATCTTCACAGCCTTTTTTGCTAAGGCCTGATCCTAACTCCAGGAGCCAAGCAGTGGAACTACAAGATGGTATCTCCACTGCAGGAGAAATAGCAGGGCCTTCTCAAAGCACTGAAAGCAGGAATACAGGCGAGCACAGGTAATACTAATGGCACTAACACTGGCTGCTTTAGAGGGAAGCTCACACACTTTATAAAAGTTCAGAAGATCCTTTCCTTTTCTATAAGCTCTAATACGCAGTGGTGATCCTAACCAGAAGACCACTATACACCAAGGAGCAGTGACCCCACAGCAGGGAAGCAGAGCAGCTGCACAAGCTCTGTGCTGCATGTCCAGCCTGGCCTTCAAGCCTATGTTGGGCAGCACATGCCCTTGGCTGCGGGACAAACCCCACCAGCAGCTCCTGCTTGGTACCAGTGCCTCCACCTGCACATCCTTCCCCTGATCTAAAAGTGCAGCAAGCAGTTTTTAAGTGAACACCCCTTCTGGTACACAATACAAATTATGAATCAATCAATCAAGCTGTTGACTGGTAGGAAATTTTTGGAATGCAGAAAAGCACATTGCACTACTTTTACAACAGAAGTATAAACAGAGGCAAAAGTAGGACTTTTTGTTTTCTTTTTTTACGATTTAAAGCACTTACTACTCTCTTCATTTAAAATTTCTTTTTTTTTCCAGATAATGCTTAAAGAAGCTAATGTAAATGCAATTTTTAAAAAATATATTTAAATATTTAATATGTAAACACTTTGCTCACGGGTACATATATATATGTTTGTGTATATATTTTATTTTAATAGAATAATAATATGAGAATTGTAGGGATAAGATATGCAGAAGAAGCAATAGTAGAAGAGAAGGTCTAATCCAGTATTCTGAAAACTAAAATTAAAAGAAAAATGAAATAACTCAAACTTCTAAGACAACAATGTTGTACAAGTCCTTACTTCAAAACAATAATCAATCTAACTATAGGCATTGTTATTTCTTATATAAATTACCTCAAAATTTTCATTTCAAAGCAAGATTTTTAATATAGTCGTTCCATGGAGAAACTGCTATTTGCAGTAAGAATTGATAAAGGCATTACATCTTTCTATTTGGATGTACAGAAAGGAGGTCATCATTGCAAAATGAAGCAGTACCAAGACTGAAGACTTGTTTCAAATTTACTGATGCATATTATCACTCACATGCTTCTGTAAGGAAAGGAAGGATCAGAGGTTGCTTACAGTCAACACTGTGCTCCCAAAAAGGCTGCGGCCACAGGGAAATCTGAGCTATGGTAAAATCTGAACACAACCTATATTTTTCTTTAAGTAATGCCAAAAAGTAGGAAAGCAGCTACATCCATGACTTGCCAACTTTACATCACTGGCAAAGAGGTGATTTCAAGGAAAATAGGGACATCTCAGTCCCATTAGTGTAAATATACTCAGTCCCACTATGTAAATATCCATGGAGGATGTCTTTGAAAAATATACCTTCAGTTTTGCTTCTTTCTTCCCAATAATTACTTATTCTACCCAAACTTCCCTCTACAAATACCTGCTATTTTTCTTACAATGTAAATCTTTTACAATGAGAAAGACTTCTGGATAAAAAAAGACTATGGGCTGACACCTTCTTTGCTTCTCATTCTTGACAGGCAAGCTCTGCTATGCTGTAATTTATCAGCAAGTAGCTTATTCAGAAACCCTTCGTTCTGATGTATTACTGTTTACTTTACCAGAACAGTTTACTTAGCTACTATGTCTAAGATATGACTCAGCCCTACAATCATTAGAAACTGCTTTTAAGCCTGAAATCACTTACTGACCTAACTATTAATTTTGTTAATGGTGTTGCAGAACTGAAAAATTCTGGGAGACTGCTACGCCCAGGAATTAGTCCTGTAAACACCAGAGTTTTCTGCTAATCATTTTTATTAAGGTGATCCAGGTAGCAAGGAAAAGAACCTCTAAGAACATTTTTTTTAATGAATCACAGAATCATGCAGGTTGGAAAAGATCTCTGAGATCATCAAGTCCAGCCTCTTTGACTGATCACCACCTTGCCAACTATATCATGGCACTAAGTGGCACGTCCAGTCATTTGCTGAACACTTCCATGGATGGTGATTTCACTGCCTCCCTCAGCAGTCCATTCCAATGTTTAGAAACAAGAAAGAAAGACATGTTGCAGCTTCTATTTCTACAATTAATAATAAATATTTACATCTAGTCTATGTAGTTAACTTTTGGCTTAAATTTATGGCCAGGAATTGAGGTGTTAAATCAGTACCAGCAGGAGGATGAAATGTTACAGGAACCACAAAACTTGACAGAGTGAGCCATACATCAAATCTCCACAGCTGAGAGCCCCAGGACACAAACCAAGTACTTTGTAACAAGAAGGCTCTACAGTATGTCATAAAGAAAAATGAAGGCAAGGGCTTGTCAGGTTTGCAGCTCTCCAGTGAAGGGCAAGCATGAACTGGGGGTAAGGCAGGGCTCTCAGGTGATCTACCAATACCAGCATAGCCAAACAGAAATGTAAAACAAATCCAGCATATCAGCAAACCCATGAAAAACAGCAGGATAAGCTGTTCACCTAAAAAAATGTGATTTTTTGACTAGAGGTAGAAATAGTAAGATAAATAAAATATATTATGTGATTTAAAAAATACTCTCATATGCATGGGCTTATCACAGTCTTCCAGCCCTTGTGAAACCCTTCCTGCACAATCAGAAATTGAGGGATGCAAATCATTAAAGAAGATCCATAAAATGTAATGGTTATGTATAGTATGACAAGGACAGAACACATCACATAGAATCCTTTTGGGATGGGCTACTTACCAGAGAGCCTCCTGTGAATAAGTGTGGTCAGCCTAGACTCAGTATGACTGAAAAATGTTACAACTGCATGGACAAATTATGGTCAATATACGCTGGAGTTAAAAAAAAAATGCTGCACTGCATTTTCAGGAATGGAAAAAAAATAAATTAAGGCTTTTGTCTCTACATAGAGTATTTATGGACAACAGCCAAAGACCAGATACTCAATTATTTTCTTCTATAAACATGTTGAAGGAGACATATAGGTGGGAGAAAGACTGAAATACAATGTTCTCTGCACAATCATGCTGAAATGAAAAATCTGAGTGCTCACTTCTCTCCTGTATGATCCCATGCTCCACTGGAAAACATTGGTCTAATGCAGAGTAATGGTCTCCCAATTGAACCCTGTTATCTGGTGTCTCTGGCAGTAGTAAAATAAGGTGTACATTCCCTATAGCACCTTTGTAGGAGAGGTTGAAAAGATGTGATACCTCAGCCTACAGCACACAATGTGCTGCTGGGTTATGCTATTAATGCTCAAGGAGCAAACAGGACATAGGTTACAGGAGTAGGTACAAGCCAAAGTAGAAAAAGAATATTGAAAAGTCTGAATAAACAGTAACATTATTTTGCTGCTAAAAGGTACACTATAGCCAATAAGGTGATTTAATTAGATGTCTTCTGCCACTGTGATTTAAGTAAGTGCTTTTTGTTCTGCTCATGTTATTCACATAACACTATATTTAGTAATGAGTACTAGTCACAGACTTTTGAAGAAAAATAATGTATTTCCTATCCTCTTTGATACAAAATATTTGCCCACTGCTCTAAAACCCCTGAAGGAAGGACACCCATTAGACAAAGAAAGAGTGGATATACATGCAAAAACTCTATGGAACTCTATGAATGAGAAATATCTACAACACAAGGAGCAGTTGCTCTTCTGATCCCAAAGAGCTAACCTAAGAAGAATAAGTAAACACAAATTTTGTAACTTTAACAACTCCTTCAGAATTTTAAAAGATTGCTAATGATTTTAAATTTTAAATCATTATCCAGATTTATTTAGACTCAGCGATTTATCTAATACTTGCAACAGTCCAATCCAGTAATAACAAATAAAGAGTTTTCCCTCCAGTTACCACTACAAGTAGGCTGCCAAGTGTTTTCTGATTTCTACATGCATTTCTTAAAATGTATTTTAATTGACTGAAACTCTGAATTTAATTGTGCATTTATTACTGACCACTCAGAAATTGAAAGGTTTTGTCCAAGAGGCTAGATATCAAAACTAATAAGCCTTTTTCCTTCCTTCTACTCTGGTTGAAGATTTGATTTTACAATACAGGCATACTTTTAATGCAGATATGATGCAATAACTGTAATTTTCCCCCTTTTTTTACTTGTATAAGAATGAAGAGCAAAAATTATTAAAAATTCAAAGAGACTGCTCCTATTTGGCAAACTATATTCAACACCAAATGTATCTCAATATTATTTATCTTGGAGGACGATCATAAAGAGATGCAAAACATTCAGCTTGATAGCAAGGAATATATTAGAGAATATATATATTTTTTATCAGGGAATATATTAGAAAATATTAGAGAATATGTAAACAGATACCAACATAAATTGTTCTTTAAATAACGAGTACAGAACACATGTCCAAAATCATTACCTTTTCTTTTGATATACATTATTTTTAAAACAACCAGCCTGTACTTTTTCTGTAGAGTGAATACATAAAAACGCAGAAAAAATTTGTGAGATATTCAACGCAACTGTTAGCCAACAGCTTTCAGCTGAAGGAAAACATTGATAAACATTAAAAATACTGACTTATTTGCTTTTTGCACACTTCCTTAATGAGCAAATGTTTTTTTTTTTAAAAAAAACCTTCTTTAATTGAAGCCTTTTCAGTACTTCCTTTGCTATTATTTTGGTTTCTGATCACTATTCAGTTACAGTTCTGCACTTAGAGCTCCTGCACTTTATCTCTTTAAATTTAGTACTTCACACTGTAAGTGCATTGCTCTTTCAATAACTACAATTTATATTAATAGGAGCACTTTTTCCAGTGAATATTTAGCTATTTTATAAATCTGCAGATTATAAGCATCTCTCCTACCAAGCAACAATGGCTGAAGGAAAAAGTCTGATCAGTCCAAGGTTCTTCTTCCGGAAGGAAAGACAAATATGATTCATTTCTTATCTGGAGCTAAATTACTTTTTAAAGCTGAAATAATTTAAGATAAGACCTTCTTGATCACATTTTTAAGTTTGTTGCCTTGCACATGTAGAAGCATTTAGCTATACTTTAGAATCTACAACCACATATTATCATATATGGGAAAAGAAAAAATGCGATGAACATTAAAGCAGGGAAATGAGTGACTCCATGATAGTCAGTTCCACAGTTTCAAAGTGCAATTACCAGACTTACCAAACCCCAGAAATGCAGCAGCATTATTGCAATTCCTTAGAAACCTAAATCAGGCCACAACACAGATAACACAGCATTCACAGCTCAGTCCTCCTAACTGTAGGATTCAATTACCATTCTGTTAAAAAAAAAAAAAAAAAAGGGAATGAGGAGCAGGGCTTGCAGTATTCTGTTAAATCATAGCCAGGATAACAGAAGGAAATGAGAAAATAAGTGCCTCCTATACAGCACCCATTGTTGGTGTGTTTCCTCATTAAATACAGAAGATGCAAATCAACACAGGGCAGAAAAGTGATCCTACCCAGCAAGAGACAGGGCTATTGAAAACAAAGATGATCCTGCCCTGCTCCTCTTAAAAGTCATGCCACAATGAAGCAAAGAATTTTGTTGTCTGTAGGAACAGAAATGATGTGCAAGAATTCCACCTCTCCATCTTTCATGTTAAAAGCAAGCAACTCCAACAAACTAAGAACTTCAGAATGTGGATCTGTGCCTGGTGTGGCCTGCGTACACTGACAGAACAGCATCCTTGAACTTTTCAGCTAAGGATTGCAAATGGCTGAATGTGAAATAAGTGCCTAAACTGCTCTAGCAGCTGCACACTGACTGTGCACAAAAGTAAAATCCAAGACATTCTAAAGATACAGATTACAATCAAGGAAGAGCCTTGTGATTTTAGGCACTCCTGGGTTAGGCAGCAGCTGCGTGAGCTGCAGTCTCATTTTTTGACTTAGGCACCTGAATTCTCCATAAACCTTGCCTTAGGTATTTAAGTCCCTTATTGGATCAAGTCAATAAACTCTCTGTCTTTACCTAAGTATTTTAGATCCTATTATGTTTTGCCTCCCTTTTTATTTTTAATGAGATCTTTATCTTTCTAACATGTAGCTAACTATTTATCCTATGTGTGGTCATTTTTTCTTACACTAGTGCGTACATAATTACTGTGTAACTAAATAACATACTATTGGGCTGGTTTCTTTCAAAAGTACTGAGAATTGATAGCTCAAATTTTCTCGAAGGGAATTAAGATCCCTTGGAAAATTCACACTGCAGGGTTGTACAGTAATGCTAGAGACAGTGGTAGCAGTCTAGCTTTGTTCAGCTCAAATTAACGGTTGAGACCAAGCTGCACATACAGCTTTGTGGCCACTCATAACTAAAAATTACTCAGAACCAACTTCTGCCTACCACTGTGTTGCACAAACAAGGGTTAGTGTTTGTTTAACTGCAGTGATGCTGAGCATTTTTCCATTTAAAAATCTCTCTGCTGGAACTATCTCACTGAAGCCCCAAAGGTCTACTAAGCAACACAGAACAAACTGAAACAAAACAAAACCAAGTTGGTTTTGAGCATTATTTCTTAGCCAGGGCTGAAGTGACTCAAACATCAAGCATCAATTTTAATGGCTTTTAACTACTTTAGGAAAAAATAAATACCATAAAGCTGAGGTAATAAATTTTTATTCATGGATGAAAAAGTAAAAACGTTTTTCTAAACAGATCTGCTTCTAGAAGTTGGAAATTACTGTGGTTTCTCAAGAAAAACTTGATCTTCTCTAATATGTATATATCATTACTAATTTTGCATATCATGTTTTTATGTGAGGAGGGCTGGAAGCCAGTACTGCAATGTCCTGGTTGCTGATTCAGTAGGAATTTGGAAGTTTTTTAACTGCAGCTACAGACGCATGGCAGGAGGCTATTGATATGGAGCCAGGAGCTGACCTTTGACAAGAAATGGATTTCCCAAAATCAGTTTCTTGTTCCACAACACCGATGTTACCAGATCAGAGGCATGTGGGGACTGGTCCCATGGTAGAGCTATTCTGGAAATATACAGAAACCACCAGTGCTATCTTCATCCATATTAGGAAAAAGCTTCTCATAAAAACTTACCCATGTTTTGTCAGATTATCTGAATAAATACTCTTCTACAAAGCATTGCCTTCCTGATTGATTGGTAAGGGTAACTTTTTTTTTTCCTCCTAATTTGAGAAAATGTTTCACTGGAAAATTTCAACTAACAGTAACAGAATCTGCAAATTCATTTCACATATGCTACCTTGGTCACCAACTGGCATGGTAAATAAGTAACAATTTAAAAAGTGAAGCAATCTGAAGCCATTCCCCAGTAGTTAACACATGGAAGGCATGACTATGTATGAACCGTTTGCAGGTTGTCATGTTGCACACTTTCCTTCCGAAACAATTACAAAAAATATTATTAGAGAGATGTCAAATGTCTCAGGAAAGTATTTGGCATGGCCATTTTCACAGGGCTGTCTATCCTGGGGTTTTGCCAATTTCTTGTGTATGGATTTTTAAAAAACAATGAAATGGTATTCAACAAAAATTTTTATCAGTAGTAATAAGCTTATTTCCCATGAGAGGATTCAACTTCAGCTCAACTGGTCTTTTCCTATTTAGAGCAATCACCAGAGGTATAAGCATGGCCTGTTCTGTCCTTCACTGGATCCACCTGAAGTGGGTGCACAATTCAGCTAACGCAGTGAGAAAGGCAGACTAGCCATTTAGGAGTGAAAAGCAAAAGGTAATGATTTAAATAGTCACAATTTCTGGGAAGTCCCCAATGCCATGCGTGGTTTGCAGAGGCAGGGCAGCAGCCATGAGCACTTCCTCTCTGGAGTGCTACTAGAGGAAGCTCAAGGTGGCTAAACTTGGATTTTGCTCTCTCTCTCCACCCAATTTTGGCAACCATGGGAGTAGTGGCTAACATGCCTCTCTATGTCTCCACGAGGTGGGTATGGATGTTTTGCTGCACTGACAGCAGCTACCTTCTCTGTCAGTCCTGCCAGTATGCTGGGTATCCTAACCTGAGCACAGGGTTAGGTGGATGCCTTATTCCTGTTGTCTTTCAAAGGAAGAGGTTGTTCCCTTTCCTCCCCTCACACTTCTCCAAAGTCTTCTTCTCCAAGTGAGTTTGTATTTTTTCCAAGGACCTGGGGGATATTTCAGTTATGGTCCTTGTGACTTTGCAACCGTTCCTTCATCAACCCTGCTGAGATGAGACACACTGAAACATTCACTGTGTAACAATGACTAAGGGGTGGACTCAATAGTTGAAAAGTTTAGGTAGCAGTTTGTCAATTATTCTTCTATTTACTAACTTGCTTCCTACTGATTAACTGTTTTCTGTTTTTCAGATTGAATCCAGTCCCCTTGCTATAACAGCTTAGCATGTCAATTAATCCCTGTCCCAGCATTAACAAGCACTGTTTGACAGTGTGTAAATCCTCCCACTGTTTCTCAGAAACCATCCCATAATGTCACTTCAGATTCTCAGAAGTATTCTCCTAATCTCTAATCTAAATTTCTTTTAGTCATTTACTTCATCATTTTTCTTATGTGTCACTTGCTATCTGTTCTCATAAATCACTTACATTGGGCAATTATGTCTCCTCTCCATCCTCATTTTGGCAACACAGCAGGGGAGCAAGCATTTCTCCAATCCTTGTTGTATGGTAAATCTGTTCCAAATTATCCTTTTCTTCCTTTGGTTAGTTATATTTTCTCTTTTTTTACAAACAATCTGACCAGAACTGTCTGTTGTGTGACTCTGTTCACCAGAGTCACCTATAGCACAATGAGTAATTCCTTGTCTCAAAAGTAAAAAAAAAAGTCTAGGCTTATATCAGGGTTTTTTTTTAAAACTTCTTGATCTTTCTTGTGTTCTATAATTTCCCATTAATAAACTCTCAGGATGTAGCAATATTTTTTCTTAATAGATGTACATGTTTTGACACTTGCATGACTACAATTCTCCCATTTGTACTATCCCTACAGTCACGCAGGTTGGCTTCTTTCTGTCTGACATTTTTCTCCTCAGTTTATTGACATCACTTTCTTACTTGCTGCCAAACCAAAAGATCAGTTTCCTGCCTTTTTTTGCCAGGGTCACTGACGAAAATATCAAGTAAAATTACTACTAAAGCTGATCCTCAGAAAATGCATATGAAGTGTGTTTCCAGACAGGAAGCTCTTCCTATCTCGCGATCTATTTCCATAGGCTTTTAACAGGATCTTTCGGACCTGACAACTTTTTAGCAATTCCATCTTACTCTGTTTTAGTCAAAATTCTCCATGTGGCTCATTACATCATCTGCTTTACTCAAGTCCAAAGAGATGAGAGCCTGAGCACTGAGTGTCTGCAGAATATAATTTCCATTACAAGAACAAAAGCAGACTTAGTTAGATTGACTTCAGTCTATGTTAGGTAAATTCAGAGGTTATGGGTTATGGTAATCATGTTAGTATCATGTCTCCCATTGGTTTTTCACTTGAAAATGTGCTCCACATCCCTAATGTACTATTGAGATACTTTAATTGTCTATACTTGGTGAATGCCTTTTTCTTCCTTCTTGTAAGCAATACTGTGCTTGCAGATCTACAGCCAGTGTCCCAGATTTTTTTCTCAGATCCTCTGATGGTCATGGCTGTCAGTTCTGTCACATTTGGAAACTTAGTCAGCTCAGCATCTAGCTGAGATTTTATCTCTTTAGATAAAATCTGCTCTAAACTTTCATTCCTTTCATACATTCTACCTTTAACCCATGAGGTTAACCTTTGTCATTTGTATTTTTAAGACAAGAACTGCTGCCATCATCATCATCATCAAAGTGAGAGAAATCTCATTCAGACAAATCTCAAAAGTGTCATTGGATCTACTGAAAACAAGCAGTCTCTGGTTGGAGAGAAAAAAAACCATCAGTTTGTAACATTGGTATGTTAAGACTCAAAATAGTTGTTTTTGGAGATGAGAAGAGACTTCTCAGCACCACAAACAAACTAGGATTTGGGTAACTGGGAAAGAGGAATGGGGACCAGCATCTCCTGGGTTCTGGGTGTCACTACCTCAAGTCCAAAATCACCCAGCAGGAGCGAGCTCCTCAGGGCTCTCTTGACAAAGTGGGCAGACGCTTTCAAAACTGCAATTGAACCGAAAATGAGGACAAACAACCAGAGAATTATTTAGGTTGGAAAATACTTTTGAGATCAAGTCCAACTGTTAACCCAGCACAGTCAAGGCTACCACTAAACCATGTCCCTAACTGGCACATCTACATGTCATTTTGACCCCTCCATAGATGGTGAGTCCACCACTGCTTGGGGCAGCCTGTTCCAATGATTGACTACCCCTTCACCAAGGGAAGTTTTCTCCATAGCAAAAAATTTACACCTCCCTTCGGGCCACTTGAGGCCATTTTCTCATTCTATTGCTTGTTTCTTGAAAAGAGACCGACCCCTGCCCCCAGAGCATTGATCAAAATATGAAACCAAACTTGTCCCAGTACAGAGCCCTGGGAATTCCACTAGGGACTGGCTGCCAAGTGGATGTCACTCTATTCACCACCACTCTCTGGGCCTGGCCATGCAGACAGCTTTTCAGCCAGGAACAGTGCACCTGTCCAAGCCATGAGGAGCCTGTTTCTCCAGAAGAAGGCTGTGGGAGTGTCAAAGGCTTCACTAAAGTCTAGGCAGACCACAGTCTTTCCCTTTTCCACCAGCAATTGCCATATTATTATGCTATGAAGCAGAATTCAGATTTCATGCTGAATGGAAGGGAAATCCCAATGAGCACTTGACTGTTTGTTAATTAGCAGTTTATTTAGACAGCTAAAAACTGGTTTTGTGCAGCAGAAGTCACTGCATTTAACACATTTCATAAAAATGCTAGAATTCTTGCCTTTGCCAAAAGAAAAAATTTAAAATAAATCTTGTTCATTTAAAAGTCTTCTCTTTTTGGAAAGACTAGTCTCTGGGATGAACTCTAGTACCCTCAGCTGCTCCTTGTAGGACTTATGCTCCAGACCCTTCACCAGCTCCATTGCCCTACTCTGGACTTGCACCAACATCTCAATGTCCTTCTTGTAGTGAGGGGCCCAGAACTGGACACAGCACTGATGATGTGGCAGCAGTGCTGAGCACAGGAGGACAATCACTGCCCTGGTCCTCTGACCACACTAGTGCTGACAGTCTAGCCTTGTTCAGCTCACCACAACTAACTTTTGAGACCAAGCTGCAAATGCAGCTTTTTGACCACTCCTAACTAAAAAAACATATTCAAAGCCAACTTTTGCCCACCACTACATTGCACAAACAAGGAGTAGTGTCTGTTTTACTGCAGTGATGCTGAGGATTTCTCCATTTAAAAATCTCTCTGCCAGAACTAACTCACTAAAACCCCAAAATTCTACTAAACAACAATGAAAAACTGAAACAAAACAAATCATAGTTGGTTCTGAGCATTATTTCTTAACCAGGGCTGAAGGAACACAAATATTATCAGCTAAGGTCTTCAAAAGCCACTCACAAATTTTAAATACGGCTTGATATTTCCTTTTTTGTTGGATTTTTTTCCCCTAGAAGAAATTACATTTAAGTGTTTCTTGATAGAACAAATAGTTTTCAGGAATATTATGTTTTCCTTTCTAAGTATGATTTATTATTTGCCTAATCTAATCTTTCTCCTAGTATTTTTATTTTGCCTTTGCTACACTATCTTTGCAAAAAGTTACAACAGCTGGGTAACTAGCATCTACCTTCAAAGAGAAAGAGGGGAAACAGCCAGAAAGCCATTATTTCCCTTAGAATACAACTACATCCTTTGGGTTAATTACTTTCTCGTGGGGTATATGCCTATGGCATGTAAAAATGGGGCCTGGCTCCAGATTTCCAGTGTGTAGGTATTAATACTTAGGTCCACTGCCTGTTCCCTAATTTGGGTTGGTCTTGCTTTACTTTGTTTATACTGCTGTTGATTTCTGAAGATCTTGAATCAGAATCATTGAGCTTAATTTACCTGAAGTGGGGTCAAATACAACTTAAACCACTGTTTTATTGTCATCTCATGTCTAACTGGGTTGCACACACTACTCATACAAGGAATTGCTTGGAAAAACATCCAAACAATATCTTAAAAAGCATAAGAAAGGAATTACATCTACCTCACTGTACTGAAGGCATAGGGCTCTGCAGGTACCTTTCTGAATGAGAACCACCAACTTCCATAACCAGCAGTGCAATACTGCTCTACAGAAGGAAGGGAAAGGACAGTCCCTGAAGTCTTTCTTAGAATGGCCCACATGAACTGCACAATGGCAAGGCTTTGTTGTTCTAAAATATCATTTATCTGACCTTACAAGCAGGAAAAAAAAAAAAAAAAAGATTTTTGAGTGTGCTATTTTAATGGCGTGGTGGTGGAGCTGCGTGTTATCTAATCTTGAGAATGTCTTTTCTTCCTCTCTTACATAACTATCACATCCTGATGGTAACACAGTGAGAAACTTGAAATTCAAGGGTTTTTTCCTTGTTTAGTTAAATATGCCAAAGGTAGAATAATACACCAAAACCAAAGCTAAAAGAATCAACTGTAGTTCAAAGATGTAAGACTGTCAACATTGGGCAGTATCATGGTCTAACTAGGCCCAGCATCATTTCCAACAGGGATAAAAAATAACGTCTAGAGAATAAGGGCGAAGTGAACATATAGTCTACCTTTCTTGTAAATAATCTCCCAGATACCAGACATTTCTAAAACTGGTGGGAGCAATAAAAAACGTAAGGCTCACTACCCATCTATTCATCCATCCTACTTCAAATCCCTGTTTCACTGTTCCAGTTTTGAAGAGAAAGATGATGGGAAAAACCTCAACTCTTCTGCTCCAAGATGCTAATGCTGGCAAAGCCATGAGTATTTTGTGCCTTTACACTGAAAATTATGTAAAATAGCTGATTGCATTGATTGCACTCATGACTGCTTGAATCACTAATGTATGAACTTTTAGAGGCATCACTGGAAACATGTTTTCATTTCTACTGTTTTAATTGTTCCATCAGAGGACAGCTTCACTATCATAATTCCAATCCCACAAGCCCTTGGGCTTTGTCCTGTTTTATTTTTCTTCTGCATTTCCATGAGCAATCTAATCCAAAATTCAAAATAAACTACTGCTCTCTTTAACAGTACTTCTTTCAGAGTTCTACTTTTGTGCAAATTGGCTAAGTCCAACACTTTGTGAGGGGTCAACTCACGCTTGATATGTGCACACCAGAATCCATAATCCATTGAAACCATTCATAATAATTCAAAGCAATTCACAACATCCCACCACAACTCAAGTTCACACTACCGATATCTATTTTACTTTGATCCTTAGACTGTAATTTCCTAACTCACTCAATTTTTTATTTAATTACTGTAAGCGACCATCTTTCCTATTCATGTTTAAAATATACCCATGGTCCCCTCATGCTTCAATTACCATATCTTTTTTCTTTGACTTTAGGAACTTGAAACTGATTGTAGAGGCAAAGGATGAAGCTTAGAGTAGCTGAGGTCAGACAAAACACCTGGATGTAAATGCAGATGTGTCTGTTTATTTCCAATTATGCCATCTTTGCCTACAGCTCTCTTAACAACTTTTAGCATCACCTTCCAGCCTGCCATACATGGAATACAGCTAAAGATAAATATAGTTTGCTCCCTTCATAAGGCCATATATTAATTTTCCTGATGTGCAAGCTCTGCTTGGAATGTTTTAAGGTACTGCTATATTTATCTGAAACGTCTGGACTTATGACAGCCTTCTAACGTTTAAAAAAAAAAACCACTGTAACAATTATCAATACACAGCACTTATGCAATAGGCTTCAAGCTTTCATTGGAGGCTGGCATACACCTGGAAAGCCTAAGCATTTCCCCACTGTGACTACTTTAGGCCAAGCAGATCAGGTGCTTCCCCTCAGAGCCCGCCTCAGCTGCCCGCGGGCGGGGAGCGCGGCTCGCAGCCCGCCGGGCTGTGGCGGCACAGCGGGCGCGTCCGACCCGTCCCGCGAGCGCCGCGAACACTCGGGGAGACACGGGGGGGAACAAACCCTAAGGACAAAGAGCTTTTCCCTAACCCTGGA
>WBNO01003393.1:160236-196336 GCA_013400575.1 Peucedramus taeniatus | reverse complement strand
GGGCCCGCTGCCGCCGCTGCCGGGACTGGCTGCTGCCGACGGGGGGCACCAGCACGGCCGCGGCCCCGCTGCGCACCAGCGTCGTCCTCAACCGGCTGGCGGAGAAGTGGTTCCCGGGCGAGTGCGAGAGGGCGAGGGCCGGGACTCGGCTGGAGGAGCTGCTGACCCAGGGCCGCTTCCGAGAGGCGCTGGGCGCCGTCAACCAGGCTCTGCGAGCAGGTAAGGCGCGGGGAGCGCTCCCTTCTTCCGCCCGCCAGACCCGCGCGGGCTCCGCCGGTGCCGCCCCTGTCCCGGCGGGACCGGGACGGGCTAGTAGCCCGTGGCGGCAGGCTCAGGGGGCTGGGGGTGTGGTGGAGTAGGTGGATGTGCCCTTATCCCCGAGTGCGGGACCGTCCGCTATCGACACGGGCCGGTGAAGAGCGTCCGAAGTTTTCTGGAGTTTGAAGGGATTCGAGGAGCCTCTCCGTTGGGAGAGCGGAGTGGAGGGGACGTGCGGCTGCCCGGCCCTTGGTCGAGCGCCCAGTGGGGTACACCTGCTTCTGCTCACTCCAGAGGTGTGGGGGAGCGTCCCGTATGGGCTCCGTCCTGTCTCCCCCGCACGCTTCTGTGGGACTTGTTTACAGAGGAGTCTGTGGGCTCTGCTTCGTTTTGTGTTGGGTAATCGCTGTGCGCGGGCAAAGAGAAATTCCGTTGGTGTATTTAACCTTGTTTCCTGAGAGAGAGACCTATTTTCAGTCTTAAGTGTCACCAAGACAATTCCCAGCAGGCCGGGCCCAGTTGCATAAGCAGACAGGCACGGAGGGGGACAGGTTGTGTAATGGCAGTGACATCATAGGTGGGTGTGGTTGGAGTTTTATATAGTGTTGAAGAGGGTCCAAAGAGGGAAGGTAGAGGCACGCTTTTAGGATATCTTATGTCCGTCGCGATTTATGTGTCTGGCTGGTACCATGGACTCTAAAGATACACTCAATTTTTCAAAGTTTACTCCTTGTAGAAAGAGTCAAATTTGTGTGATTGATACACCTAGAAGGATCCAGCGAGGGATTCCTTCGTTGTTTTGACTATGGATTTTAACACCTGGTGACATGGGAGGTTCTGTTATGAATTATACCAGGATGTTTTTCTGTTCAATAATTCAGAAATTAATATTTTTACAGATTAAGTGTATTACGTTTATACAGTTGTCTGCAGTGGAGGAAAAAAACCAAAAGCTTGCATAAGTCTAATCCTTCCAATCTGTTCTGGGGAGATACATTAGGTCTAGTTCCAGAATAAACTGTTCTCAGTGTAGGTAGGATTAAGTCGAAGATCTATTTTGTATGCTTTTTAGCAACCTCATTTTAAGGGGTTCCGTTTTGACTATCGATTCTACTTTATTTGCCAGGGTGTTTCCAAAGTGTAGGATACAGGATGGATTTTAAATCTTGATGCAGGCTTCTTCTTGAAGTACAGCTTTGACTCATACAGGTCACAAAGAAATTCCAATAGTTTTCAGGGTAAAATTGATTAATCCAGTACTGATCACATATGTTTACAGGGCTCCTGTTTCATGTTTCAAGACTGCTTTGAAAGAATAAAAGAGTAAAATAATTACACAGTTTTTGATAATCTTTCTTTTGTGGATTTAGGAATATTATTTAGATATTTACGGGGAAAGAATTTTTATTCTTTTTTATGTGAAGCTTCGTCTTCCCTTTTGGCTTCAAAATGGGTTTAAAATTTGAGTATACTTACCAGCTGTGATGCTTATTCAAAATTTTATTATTCAAATTCAGTACATGTGCTAGAAGCTCAGTTTAAGATCCATTGTACAATTCTTTCCTGTGTCTCCAATCCTGAGAAGTATCAACATTCCACATATTTTGGAAAAGATACTGAAGAACTTTGGGAGTTAGAATGCAGACATACGTTAAGTGTGAATTTAGAACTGTGGATTCACAACTACAAATTGAAGATGATTCGAGGCCAATAAATAAATTAATAGCTGCTGGTATACTTTCCATCTTCCTTCAGACCATGAATTTTGAAGACACTTAGAGATGGAAAAGATGTAGCATAAGAAATGTATTAATGTTTAAAATCATTCATGTTCCATTTCAGTGTTTCCTTACTGCTGCTTCATCTGTTTCATTTTAATGCACATGGTTAAAAAGTTGTGATAAACATCAATCTGATGTCCTAAGTAAGGCATTGATGACCTCTACTCAAATGACATCTTTTCATAACTTTCTTCTGTTTCTGAAAGATTTGAGAGAGTCGTATTTGCCATTGTGCAAAAGTGACTTTAAAAAACCATTAGGAATGTTAACATTCATATAGTTAGTATATTCCTTGCAGGAGTTGAAATTAAATAGCTTAGTTAAAGGAGATCTCTTGAATTAAAATACAAGTGCAGTTTGCCTTTAATCAAGTGTCCTGAAACACACCACTAATGGGTTGAATTTGGTCTGAATCTTACTCATTCCTACTGGATTGGACATCAGGAGTTCTCTTGAGCAATCAGTCTCCTGTTTAAGCAGAACAAATACTGTGATCAGAGCAGTTTGCTTAAGGTTTTGTACAGCTGGATCATGAAAATCTACAGGCTGATGATTCCACAGCCTCTCTGGGCAACCTGCTCAAAGGTTAATTATCCTCATAGTGAAAAATCTTTTCCTTATTTCAAGTCTTAACTGCCATTGTTTTGGTTTATAACCATTGTCTCTTGTTTTTTCACTGCGTTCTATGTAACCCACTTTTGGATTCTGAAAAGCTCTTGTGCTCTCCCCCTGCTTTTAGGAATTACTTTCTGCTAAACAAGCCCAATTCTTTTGACTCTTTCTTAAGGGTTCTGTGTTCCAACTCTTATTATGGTGGCCCTGTAGCACTGTGTTAATAAATACTGTGCTGTAAAATATTTCTACGTAGTGTTTTTGATGTGCATGTCTTTCATTTTGAAGAATTTGGCATATTAAGAACCACGTAAAAAGCATGCCGAATCAGATCAGAGGTGGTCCATTTATTGGTATGTTTAAACTTACAGTAAGAGCAGATGCTTTGGAAGTAAAACTCAAGAATGCATATTGAATGTGTTCTTTTGTGTACAGCTTTGTATACTTTCCTTTTAATGTAATAATAACAATTGATACATACAGCTCTACGCTGTAAATACTTGATGCATATTTTTGTTTAAATAATTTGTCTTTGGGATGCTGGAAGTGAGTGATTTCTGTATTTACAATACATTTGGTCACTGAAATTGAAAGTTCAAGAACTAGTTAAGTTTCTGCTATCTTTGATCCAAAGATTCAAAATAAGCTTGCATTCTCTCTTTAGCTGAAAAACATTAAAATATATGCTGAAACATTGCAAAAATGTTGTTTTTTTTTTTTTCATTGTAACAAAGCCTAGAAATTAAATAGTGGTTTAAAAATTGGATCTATAAATTTAGATAAAAACAGATTGTTTAGGTTGGAAAAGACCTCTTAGATCATTAAGTCCAAGTGTTCGTCCAGCACTGCTGAGTCTATCACCAGACCATGTCCCTAAGTGCCATATTTACTTATCTTTTAAATCCCATCAGGGATGGCATCCCCACCACTGCTGTGAGCGGTCTGTTCCCATGCTTGACAACCCTTTCAGTGAAAAAATATTCCCTGATACCCATACTAAACCTCCCTTGACACCATTTCCTCATTATGTTGCTTGTTACCTGGGAGAAGAGACAGCCAACCGCCCTCACCTGTCTACAGCCTCCTTTCAGGTAGTTGTAAAGAGTGATAAGGTCCTGCCTGAGATTTTTTTTTCTCCAGGCTAAACTCAACCTTGCTTCATCAGCTTGTGGTCCAGAGCCTTCACCAGCTCCATTGCCCTTCCCTGGACTGGCTCCAGAACCTCAATGTCCTTCTTGTAGCGAGGGGCCCAGAACTGGACACAGGATTCAAGGCATGTCCTCACCAGTGCTTAGTACAGGGGAACAATCACTGTCCTGATCCTGCTGACCACACTAATCCTCATACAGGCCAGGATGTCTTTGGCTTTCTTGGCCACCTGGGCACACACTGGCTCACGTTCAGCTGCTGTCAACCAGCATTCCCAGGTCTTTTGCCACTGAGCAGCTTTTCAGCCACTTTTATCCCAGCCTGTCGCGCTGCAGGGGATTGTTGTGACCAAAGTACAGGGCCCAGCACTTGGCCTTGCTGAACCTCATACCAATAGCCTTGGCCCATTAATTCCATCCAGATCCCCCTGCAGAGGCTTCCTGCCCTCCAGCAGATCACCACTCCCACCCAACTTGTGTCATTTGTGAACTTTGGTGCACTTGATCCCCTTGTCTAGATCGTGGATGAAGATATTAAAAGGACTGGCCCCAATACTAAGGAACGCTAATAGTAATTAGCTGCCTTTGGTCTTCAGAATATTCAGACCCGGTTTGTCATAGCTATTGATCATTCAGTGACTGTATATTCAGCAGCAGAGTTGGGATCTCAGCTAAACTCTTCATTTTGTACTAGTTTGGTTGGAATCATGCATTTCTCTTGGAAAAAAAAGTGGGTGAAATGCCTACCCACTGTAGGCTTGAACTCACAATTTTATCTTCAAACTATCCCTCATTTTCCCCCTAGGAAAAAAGGCTCAGAGTTTCTCAGGTCATGTTCTGCGCTTGAAAGTCTGAAACAGATGAGCTTCCTCTGATTCTGTGCAAATAGGCAGCTTATCAGAGAACAAAGACCTGCACTTACTGCTGCCTCTGTACAAAGGAGTTCGATTTGCTGCTAACTCTGTTGGACACCAAGGAGTCAAATACAACACAAAAACCTATCTGAAGAGTTTAATCTGAGCTCTCACCTTGCTAGGCTATAACAGTCACAAAACACAGCCACAGGAAATCAGGCTTCAGAGTTGTTCTGCTTGCAGAATTAGTGTCTTAGTCAGACAAAGAGTTTCCCAGACTTCAGTTAAAACAACCATTTTATTATGTGAAATGAGAAAATGAAACAAAGGGGCTTTGGCAATATTTATGTTTGAGGGGGAACTGTCAACTTGAAAGACAAATCAGGAAGATACTCTAGTTTCAGCTAAATGAATTCTCTGATTTTCTTAACCTTTTCTTTTACATTAAGATCTTTTTACATGTAGCATTGTGAATCTAAATACAAAGCAGTGTGTTGCAATCTATTGGAACATTGGCCAGTATGCCTTCTAACTGTAGAACAGGCTAATGTTGGAAATTTATGAGAAGTTATACTAGACATTTGGAATAAACTAAGAATATTAAATTGAAATTATAGCCTCCAAGAAAGAAAGCCTTTTTTGACACAAACTTAAAGAACTATTTGATTTCAGTATTGTTTACAGTAGACCAACCTTTGACTAGTTTATCTCATTCAGTGAAAACCAGGTCTATTTTTAAAAACAATTAAGATCAAAACAGTGTTTTGGCATTTTTTCCAAGCAGCAACTGCAATTAGTTGTGTTACAAAACCGTGCTTTTAGTGTCAAGGAGGTGGGTGTCCTTCCCATTTAGGGGTTGCTGTACTGGAAGTGCAAAATGCTGTATGTTGGACATGGGAACTTGTTCTTATTGAACACATTGTACATTTTCCCTACTCTAGAAGTTCCACTACTACAGCTCCGTACAACAGGGCTGCCAGCTGGTGCTAAAGGCTTTCTGGAACTGGCTGTTTTTGTCACATAGTGATAAGGCCTGGTTCTGGTACCTCCCAGACAGATGCCACTGTGAAAGTGGCATCTCCAGCCATAGTCAGAAGGGGTCAGGCACTATAAAAACAAATTGCAATCTGCAGAAAAACTTGGGTATTTGAAAGCAAACTTTGTAATACTTAGGCTTTTAATGCAACTGTGATGAATTCCCACGTTTCTGTGGTTTTGATTGGATATATTGTAAAGATAAAGTTTACTTAGTCCTCAATTTTTGTTGTCCCAGCAGTACTGAGCAGTGCTCTGTCAGCCTCTTTGTTCAATGTTTGAAAATAAATTTTCTTGTTGCTGCAAAATACATCAGGATCCAGAATTTGTTCCTTAGCTTCCAAGACATGAACTAGTAATTATTGCCAGTTTTGTTAGCCAAACACTAGGGAGTGAGAGAGAAGGTACTCCACTAATTTTGGAAGCATTGTACAAGAAATTGTAATTATGACATACCACTGTGAAAGCAAATTTAATTAAAAATTACAAAATTCTGATTTTTTAAAAGATTTTGCCTAATTTCTGTCTGCAGATTCCAGTGACTTGATGCTAAGAATTTACAGAGCTGAGTCATATGTTGGCCTCCAAGAATTTAAAACAGCCATAGAAGATCTAAATTTTGTTATTTCCAAAATGCCAAATTGGCCAGAGGTAAGTTGGTATAAACTCATCATTTTTCAATATTGTGTTTGTAAAATTAATAACTTTCAAATTGTAATTGCATCGATATAAAAACCTAAGCCAGCTGCTTTAAATGTTGTCTCTTAAGACATGCAAAATGGTAAAGTCATCTTTAAAATAGTTAGCTCGTATGAGACAGGCTCCTCATGAATATGGCAGATTAGGGCTGGTTGACAAATAGACTGAGAGTTGGAATAGTTCATGGTGATGTAACCTGTAACAGCTGGGGTTTGGGCTTTGTTTTGTTTAGTTGTTAATTTTTGTTAACAGAGCGACACTTTGCTGTTTTAGCTTGAAAAGTTTATCTTCAAAAAGCCCAAATAAACTCAGTGGGAACTGAACTTTGCAAATAGAACAGGCAGCTGGGGAGTCTGTGGTCTTCAGAATGCGTGTTGTTGCACTGTCTAAACTCTGAACATAACAGGAGCAGCAAGATCTTGCCACACAAGGGGAGATAACTGCAGTTGTCTTGGTTTCTCCTGTGTTCAGCAATTCCATGGCTACTGCAAATTTATAAAGCCTCCTGCTTTTCACCTCTCAGTGTTGACAGTACTGAATACTTTTTTCTGTATGTTTGGAAAGAAGCGTCACTTCACTAAAGTGAGCTTGGTTTGATGGATGGATCCCTGTAACAATCCTTACCTCTGTAGGAAAATAAACTGTAAGAGAGGGACTAGCAAACTTCCCTTCTTCAGAATTCATTTTAAAGGAAACTGCCCAAATCCATCAAAGAGGATACGTGTTCTCATCTGTCAGTCTTGTTGAACAGATGTTACTGTTCATACTAACAGTCATTCTGCAGAGACTGCATTCTGGGGTTTGGTAGAGTCTTTTTCGTTTTGTTTTTGTTTTTTTTTTTTTTTTTTGTTTTGTTTTGTTTTGTTTTATTGGGGTTTGTTTGTTTGTTTTTTAAGTTTAGTTTCTGTTCCATTATCCAAATTCCTATATACAAATAGATATTGTTGTTTTAACTTTTTCTGATACCTGTTGATTTGATCTAACTTTAACTATTTCAGTTACTGTCAGCGCAACTTTTAATAGTTGAGGTAAGTTCTTAGTTCCAATGTCGTCTACTTTTGAGTAGGTTCAGCAAAATCTGGTAGTCTTTCCTCCCTCTTTTTTTTCTTTCAAAGAAACAGATATTTTTCCTAGCTGGTGTCCAGTGTTCAAGCATAAAATATTGTTGGAAGAAGTAATTAATTCTGAGAGTGCATTGTTTTGTTTTAAGAATATAGATTGAAATGTATGTAAGGGGTGAACAGTTGTGTGGATTGTTCTATTTGTATTCACCCTTCTGAAGGCTAGAACCATAAGGCTTTTAATGAAAGAGAGGGCAAAAAAAAGTATTCTGTAAGCTGTTGTGTGAGGTTATGTAATAATTTGCATTTCCTGTCCCTCTTCTTCCTCTCCAAAGGCTCACAGAAGAGGGAAATTAAGGGCTATGAATTCAGCACTAGTTAGGTTTTAAACCCTTTATATAAGACAAAACAAGTTAACTGGAAGTTAACCAGCCTATCCCATGACTCTTTCCAAACACTGTAATGGATGTGAGTTAGACAAGGAATATGGGTCACACACACTGTGCACAGTTCAAATTTGTTAAAGCTGCATTCTTTCTGCCATGACAGGTTCTAATTCTAACACTGTTGCAATGCCTGTAAGATGAATACTGCAGTTCTCTCTATTCTCTACAAATATCTTTGTGGTATCTGTTTCTCAGGTCTACTTTCAGAAAGGAAAAGTTCTGCAAGACTCTGGCTTTGTAGGAGATGCCTTACAACTGTTTCTACAGTGCTTAGCCCTTGATGAGGACTTTCTTCCAGCCAAGCTAGAAGTAGAAAAGGTAATTTTATTTATGATGCTGGATTCCCATCTCTGACTTGTCTCCTTTATGAAACTCCCATTATGATAGACTTTGAGCATCTATAATCTTAATTACATACAGAAAACGTTCAGGTGGCAGATTCCTTTTAATGTATTTCTTAAATCATACTACATTGAAGAGTTAGTCCCAATGTACACGTTTTACATACATCTTGAGAAGTACATGTGCGTTTGAAATTACTAAGTGAATATGTAGAAAACTGGAAAGCAGGCAACAAGTGAAATTTTCCAAGTTGAAATCCTCTGTGCCCAAAGCACAAGTTTTTTTTCTGTGATAATAAAAATTTACATTGAAAAGCTGCATAATACTGAATTGATAACACCTAACTCTATTTGACTTGTAGTAGAAAAGATTTCTAGATAAACTTCATTTTTACCAGTGTAGGTGTGTAGGTTTCTGTTTGTTTTCAATACTGTCTTCACATTTACTGCTTGAATAAAGATCTGTTCATGAGATTAACTTCATGTAGATTACCATCTCAGTTTTTGATATGTAAATTTATAACAAAGGTATGTCTGGATTCTTTTTCATTGTTATTAACATTGAGCTGTTTTTTCTAGATATTGTGTGATGTTTTGTCACCAGAGAAGTTAGGTGAGAGTCTGAAGGAATCTGCTTGGAATTCACCCCATATTAGAAATAAACCTTTTATACTTGGTTCTGAGGTGACTGCATCTTACTGCAACTTACAGCTTTGTCCTCCACAGGTAATAAAAACTCTACAGTAACTTCTGTCTTTGATTGATGTGTGTACATCAGATGTACTGATACCCTGATTGTCACACTTTCCAAGATAAATACTGATTTTATATAATTGGCTAAATTGGAGGAAAAGAAGCGTGGTTTGGGAGTAACTTATTTTCATTTGTAGTGTTAAAACTCCTCATTCTACTTCACTAGAATGAGTAATAAATACAATATTAGAAGGTACTGAAGTTTGATATTAGGGACTTCAAAAAGAGAAATAGAATTTTTTTTTAAGCAGATGAAATACAATTTTTGTTTTGTTTGCAGCAGGTGAAGATACTTGAATTGTTAATGCTAAGCAAATTTGAGTACTGTCTTGACTTAGAAATTTTTCTAGTCAACCAATAGATACCCACTAACTGTGAGTGTCAGTTTGGCTTATATATCTTTGCACAGTCACATCTCACATACTTAGATTTGTGTTACTCTTAGAATACAGTTTGGTTCATCTTATTGTTACAGAGTTTAGGAGGATCAGATGTACTGGAGCCTGTGAGTGGAGGCTTAAATCGTGCACAGTCTGCCCATGCTCTTAACTCAACAAAAGACCTTGCCAAGGAAGATGGCTTAAAGAGAGTATCTTCTGAACCCCTTCTCTCTGGCCAAGGAAAAGGTGCTTTGTTAAAAAGAAAGCTTTCCTTTTCAGAACAGGATACAGTTGTATGTGAAGATGGAAGAAACAAACACAAAAAGCAAGGAGGTAAACAGTCACTTACTGCACTTACTGTGTAATTTAAAGTACTTACTGCCTTGTGCCTTTGTTTGAAGAAGTATCTTGTCCTGCTTTTCCATAGGAAGTACAAAAAGGGACATAACACTGGCTTTTGGAACAATCCCAGGAGATTTGATTGATGTATCAGATTTTGAGTGCTCTCTATGTATGAGGTAAGATTTTGTCCTTGATTCAATATTAGTTACAGATGCTTGGCTGCGTATCTGTTACAGGTACAAACCAAGGTACTTGTAAGTTGTTATGAGTTCTGGTATCAGTCAATAATTTGCAGCTTTTTGCTATCCCTGCACTTAAATGTGTATTTAAATGTCACTTGCTACAATGCTATATACTGTAGGACTATTTTAATTAAGTTGCCCTTTTAGTTAAACTTGACAGTGTTAACTGGTCACCATCAAGGGACAGGATCTTTTGTGGTTAAATGTTAGGGATTCTTCAGTCAGTAGAACTTATTTTGAGAAGGTTAATGCTTAGAAGCATAGCCTTGTATTGAGAATCTTGTATTTGTATGGGAGACATAGATGCTTGAGAATGTTAGTCTACTTAAATGTAGCTGATGTTGTATTTGAAAACTCTTACTGAATAATCTTGATTTTCAGAATAAATACCATAAAACATATGGTGTATACTAAACTATTCATAGTTATGTTATTAGTATGTAATACTGCTGTTGAAACAGCCCAGTTTCTCAAAGAATCATGTAATTTTGTGTATTCTTAATCTCTATGTAGGGAGACTAAAATCTTTGTATATTGGACTAAATACTTAGTTACCTAAAGTTTTGGAATGTCTCCAGCTTCATCAGGAAACAAAACAGTGAGTGTTGCAGTAAATGGAAACAAACTGCAGTATTGAGGAAAAAGTAGAATAAGGAGACTTGGGACTAATTGTTTCTTTACTTTATTATAGTTAACTAGGCCGTGACATCTAACCTCTGATAATTTTGTTTCAGGCTGTTCTTTGAGCCAGTAACAACCCCTTGTGGACATACTTTTTGCAAAGGTTGTTTGGAACGGTGTTTAGATCATGCTCCACAGTGTCCACTCTGTAAAGAGAGCTTGAAAGAGGTATTGTTTTTCAGTAAAGCTCACAAATACAAATACTGTATAATTTTTAAAGGCTGTTTCACTTGAACCCAACAACTTGGATTGCTTGGGCTATGGATTACTGCTAGAATGGAAAAGGGTCTCAGGGTCTTAGAGGTTTTATGTTTCTGTGGCCGTTTACTTCAATGGTGTAATTCAATCCAACATATTTGTAAACTTTGGTATCTATTCAGTTAAACTTCTCTGTGATTTCTATAGACTTATTGGTATTGCTATATATCCTGGGAAATTAGTTCTGTCTGTGGTAAGCATAGAGGTACAAACTGAGTTAGATATTCAAATTGTCAGACACAGAGATTCTAATTTACAAATTAGATTCTTACACAGAGAATCTAATTTTCAAATATTAGAGTATCATTAGGTATTAATTAAGTATAAAAACTTCAGAGCTGTAAGTTTTCATGAGTTTTGTCACATTTCATAGATGATATTTTTATTAAAAAGCTGCATTTTCTCAAGCCTTTTGTTAAGATACATGAAAAGATTTTTTTTTATTGTTTACAGTACCTTGCAAGCAGAAAATACAGTATCACAGAACTGCTGGAAGAATTAATAATGAAATATTTGTCTGATGAATTATTTGAGAGAAAAAGAATTCATGCTGAAGAAACTGCAGAATACTCCAAGTAAGCTTCTTGTCTTGAAAAACTTTAGAAATCTATATGGAAATCCTTTTTAGAAATAGTCTATTATTTTTATAGTCATTAATTGTGGTATATTATGGGTGCAAGAAGGAGTATGAAGTTTGTCCAGGTCCCTCTGGATATCATCCCATCATTCAGTTGTGTCAACCACACCACTCAGCTTGGGGTCATCAAATTTGCTGAGGGTGCAGGGGTCCCTTTGTCTGTGTCATTGATGAAGACATTAAACAGTGCTGGTCCCAGTATGGACCCCTGAGGGATGCTGCTGGTCACTGGGACCCTGAGCCATTGACCTCTGCCCTCTGGGTGCCATCCAACTCTTTATTATCCATTTAACAGCTCACTCATCAAATTCATCTCTCTCCAATTTGTAGAGGACATTGAGGGGGGAACTCTTTATAGAATTCCAGATAAAATGACATCTGTAGCCCTTCCCTTGTAACTCCATCATAGAAGGTCACTAGGTTGGTCAGGCTAGTTGGATGAGGCTCTGAGTAACCTGATCTAGTGGAAGATGTCCCTGCCCATGGCAGAGGGGTTGGAACTAGATGATCTTAAAGGTCCTTTCTAACCTAGGCTGTTCTATGATTCTATGGAACATATTTCCCCTTCCATTCCTCTTTCAGCATTCACTGTCACGGAGCTTTGGTTTTAGCTTTGCTGCTGTTAATGAAATTGTCTTAAATTGACTGCAGAGTCTCAAAGACTTTAATTTCTTGCAAAGCAATTCATAATAGACATTAATCTTATACAGATAGATGTAATAAAATAATTGTTGGGATTTTTTGTAAACATGTTGTTTGTCTCACAGGTCTTCAAATACGTACAGCATCATGTATCATAGATATGAATGTTGAAAAACTATTTAACACTACAGCTCATGCAACTTATTTAACAGAATCCATCCAGTAGAATTACGTTTTATAGTCTGAAAGGCATTAAAACTAAATACCCAGTAATGTTTTAATGATAACTTGATTGTATCTACTATCAACTATACATACTTGATAAATTAGGATTAAAAAGTACTTTGTTTTTCAGTTATGTCTGCTGAGGCGTATTGCAAGGTGCAAATTATACACTGCGTTGCATCTTGTGATCTGGAGTTCCAGCTTGAAAATAATCTAAATGGTGACCTAGCTACTATGTAGTTATTAGTACATCTTTTTACTTACAGGAAAACTGTGTCTCTGAGGGCTTAATTGCTTTTATAGCTCAAACTAAAGCAAAAATGAAAAAGTAGCTGACACCCCCACCCCAAAACAGAGCCCTTCATTCACTGACTAGGTACTCACTACCTAGATAACAGTGAGTCTTATTGTCCAGTATGTATGCAAATCAGTACATAGGTACTCAGACACTGTTACTGGTATGTAGGTTTATCATTCATGAAAGTTTCTACAACATATTTTGACTTTGAAAAGAGTGCTTTATGACCTCAAACATAGCAGACATACTGAAAAAAAATGTATTGTCTTGGCATAGCTCAATGTTCAGATTTTGAAAGCATATATTTCTTTTTATGTTCTCTCGAAGCTTGACCAAGAATGTTCCAATGTTTGTTTGCACTATGGCATATCCTACTGTGCCTTGTCCTCTACATGTATTTGAGCCAAGATACCGACTCATGATTCGCAGGAGTATGGAAACTGGAACTAAACAGTTTGGGATGTGCATAAGTGATTCTCAGAATGGGTAGGTTTACATCCTAATTCTAAACTTCCATCTCTTTTGTCATTTTAATTACAAAAGCATCTTTTCAGAAGTGTGTAATTGCATTACTGACAAGGTCTCTTTTTAGTTTTGCAGATTATGGTTGCATGCTGCAAATTAGGAACGTTCATTTTCTGCCTGATGGACGGTCTGTTGTTGATACAATTGGTGGAAAGAGATTTAGAGTTTTACGGAGAGGGATGAAAGATGGTTATTGCACTGCAGACATTGAATATCTGGAAGATGTTAAGGTATCCAGAATGATGTCTAAATACTTACTAGTATTAATATATCAAGATTTTTGCTTGATTTGTTCTTGAAAGCTCTCTTCCAAATTTTTAGATCCCTAGAAGCTAGTTTAATTTTTTTATTACTATAAAACAAATAAGAAAACCATATTTTTTGTTTCAACAACAGTTTGAAGCTGTAACTTTAAAAATATCACAATACTTCTTTACCATTCAGTCAATAGCAGTCAAGGTTACGGAGAACACAAGAAATGTATCTAAATATAGTTGAAATTGAGTGGTTTTTTATTTTAGCTTAAACCCCTTAATTGTTTCTTTATCACTAATCTTATTTTCATAACTTTCCTCCTACAGGTTGCTGATGAAGAACTAAAGAAATTGAGAGAGCTTCACAATTTTGTTTACAATCAGGCCTGCAGTTGGTTCCAAAACTTAAGAAACAAATTTCGCACTCAAATTCTTCAGCACTTCGGACCAATGCCTGACAGGGAGGAAAATATACAGGTGAGACATAATTTAATATTCATTATTAGATGCTTATTTCTAAAAATAAAAGCCCTATCACCAACTGCTAACTATTAAAAAAAACAACTCCCACTTTTTTCTCCAGCTTCAAAGACAATAAGGCTTGCACCTTGTTTTTCTTACAATGAGCAACAAAAAGCAATTCTGTTGCTGGTCAGCAGTTTCTCCAGGAAAGGATGATATGCTGATGTGGAAATAAAACCAGTAAACTGAAAACACTTTAAGTTCCAGTCACAGTTAAACTGTTAGTTTGTGTAAAGCTGTTAGAATTCAAAGTGGAAAAGCTATCTGTTTTCTTCCTGTGAAAGTAAAGAAACTGAATCTGCCACATGCAGGCAGTTACCTTTGTCAAAGAGGTAATCACAACACTTTTCCTCCTTTCTGAGCTAATGCCATAAACTGCTGCAGCTGCTGGCATTTGACAAATGTTTCTTAAGAAACTAGCTGCAGCAATCTGTTTTGATAGTTATTATAAACAATTAATGAAGGTGAGATCCTGAGGGAGGGGAGACTGTAGAAAAGTAACATTTGAAAATATGTAAGATTTGGTTTTCAAAGCGGAGGAGCTTGTCCCTCACCCATCTGCTACACACTTCTATGAAACTGTATTAACCTGTCACGGTCAGGGGAGATGGAGAGACAACATGACATGGAAGTTCATGTGCCAGAGCGAGCTTTAATGTCGTGCACAGCTCTTATACAGGTTATCCAAAACACTCCATGTTCAAACCTGATTGGCTCAGGTTTGGTTTCCGCCCAGCTCAGTGGCCAGTAGCTACCTGCTTTTGTTCTCATCAGGGATTGACTGGCACCTCCTCTCTGTAGCCAGATCCCTCCTCCTCTCAGTGCCCTCTCTAGGCCTACCAGGTTAAAGTCAGGGGTCTGTGAGGCTCACAGTCCAGGTGTTTGCCGTCATAGTTCCCCCTTTCTGTTTTCAAAATATAAAAGCCATATTTATTATCCCTCTGTGGGGCCCTTTGCAGAAAGGACAGCAAATATGGTACAAGGAGAATGACATTCTTCAATAAACTTGACAGGCCTAATCTTTCTAGCTATTGGTGTGTCTTATCAAAATTTTTATGATTGTGTCTAGGAGTTATCAAAGGCACAATTTTAATGGGTGGCATGCTGCAGGCTAATTATTTATAACTTAAAACTTGAACATGACAAACCAACTTTAAAACTACCAGAGGTAACATTTAAAACTATCAGAGGTAGCATTTTCTTTTGGTAGTAATGTCCTTAAAGTGTCTGACTCTTGAGGTCCAGGTGAAGTCTCAGGTGAGTTGTCATTCCACAGGTTTTAGATTTTTATCTAGCTGGGGCAGAGGGTTGTTCTGGTCACTGTTCTGCGGTGTCTGCTGTGGGGCCATCAGGGGGATGTTGTTGGTTGCAGTCCCGAGCAGAGCCCAGAGCAGGTCACACCGAGCAGGTACCCATGGAATACCAGCATCTGTGGAAATAGTTGCATAACCATGGCTCCAAGTGACAAGGTCTTAAGGGCTTTCTCATTTGTAAGTGATGAGGTCCCCTACCAATACCTTAGGTTTAGGTAACTGGATGTCATTAGAGGACTGTAATGATAAAAAATTATTTAAGATGACGGTTTTGTGAATTTTGCAATATTGTTAGATGGTTTTAAGTGTACAGGGCTTTGGCCACCCTATTCTGTGGAATCTCAGCACATTAACCTAGCTGAGGGGACTGTAGAGGCCAGTGCATGAAGTCAGAAGGAATTTTTAGAACAATTAAATAAAAATGGATTTGAAACAGCATACTAGGAAAGAGGAATATGTGTGCAAAACCAGAATAATTAGCAGGGTAGCAATACTGTGGTTATGTACCTGAGATTTATAATATGACACAAATGTGTCAGCTGTGTGGTAGCAGCTGCAAGTGAGGATATGTTATCCTAGAGTGTACCATTTCCAGTAATAATTTTGCAAATCATTTGAGGTACTTAATATTCTCTGCAGTGGTAGACCTCTGCTGAGGAGTATTAAGTCCAGTTCAAGGCCTGACATCTAATGGTTGCTGTTGGTAATTAAAGTACAGGGAAAAGTTAACAAAGTTTTTACTGCTCAGACGAAGCTTACTAAGTAGTCCTGCTCTGTCTAGAAGGTAATGAGAAAGGGAATGGAATTGGGAGGTGATGGAGAAGTCCATCAAATAAAGGTAATTATACTGAAAACATTAGGCTTCAGGAATATTCAAGCCTTAAGAACAGCATGACAAGCATTAGATTTAATTTTTATCAGGTTTGTCATTGGGTGGCTGCTCTCTACTTAGCCATCTTTTCCCAGGGAATCTATGAGCTTCCTATTTTATCTAAAAATAATTGCTTTATAAAGCTTAGTTTAAGTGTACTTTGTTTGACTTCTCTGTTAAAGAGAAGCGATCCTTTCAGCACTCTCCTAATCTCATAGATCTGTAATTCACTAGTTAGTATCAAACTTTAAAGTAGTCTTGGTCATTGATGACTTTGTCTTTTGATGTCTTCATGGTAGTCAACTATATAACATTGGTTATTG
This sequence comes from Peucedramus taeniatus, assembly GCA_013400575.1. Classification (NCBI taxonomy): domain Eukaryota; kingdom Metazoa; phylum Chordata; class Aves; order Passeriformes; family Fringillidae; genus Peucedramus; species Peucedramus taeniatus. Next base: position 179,835 of record WBNO01003393.1, on the reverse strand, counting down.
GTAACCAGCTTATGTTTTATTTCTAGGCAATGCCCAATGGTCCTGCTTGGTGTTGGTGGCTTCTAGCTGTTCTCCCAGTAGACCCCAGATACCAGCTGTCAGTTCTCTCCATGATGTCTCTAAAAGACCGTCTGATAAAAATCCAACATATACTCACCTATTTTTCTAGAGACCAGTCCAAGTGACTAACCGCCTGGGTCTTCCTGAAAAGTTACTCTGTTCTGGTTGTAGTAGCAGCTGGAATTTTTGCTGCCTTTGCACATCTAGCACTGGTTTGAAAAGTGTAGTGGAACTGTTTTTTCTCTCCACCCTCCTGGCTTCCTGAACCACGTGGTTCATTGGATGCGCACTTTCTTCAACTATGAGAGAAGAACACTGACAATTGCACAGAGTCAATCCAGCTAGATACATTTTTCACATTATCTACATTAAAATTTGCACTATGTAGAAAAGAACCTTTTTGAGACTTGATCATTTTAGGAATTGACTTTTCTAAGCTGTGGAAGTGCAGGACTTAAGGCTGACAGTCCAAGTTTACAACATTGAGGAGGTAATAAAGGTTTTGCAAATGTTTGCCTCAAACAATTGTTTTTTGCTGTTTGCACAAATATTTGAAATATAGTATTGAATGTCACAGTTGGATATTACTACTCTTGTTTAACTAACTTGACCATGAATATGGCACAGATTTTTTTATCTTGTAAATGGATGCATCACAAAACAGGTGACATGAACTGTATGCTGAACTGAGAGCCAACTTTAAGGAACAAATGCAGAAAAAAAGGTACTTCTGTCTAAAAATACTTAAACTGTGAATATGGTTTACATACCTAGGCCTGTATATTTTAAAGAGGAAACTGAAATCTAAATGCTAGTACCAGTTACATTTCTACTGGGCTTTTCAGGCTGTTCTTCCAGTGCACACACTTAGTTTGTAGAGCTTAGAAGAAGAAATGTTAAGTGTGCGCGTGTGTGTGTCTATCAGGGATTGTACATCCAGGATTCAAAAGCTTAAAGTTTTATTTGAACTTTTTAAGTTGGTGCAAATGTGAGTTCTATGCCTTATTCATATAAATAGTAGAGCACACTGCAGTGGCAAGGTTAGCATCATGCTGCCAATAGGTACTTTTTGTAATTAAAGGTTTGCATATTTGTGAATATGTCTGATACTGGCTTTCTTGTATGTAAATCATTTGTAAAATATTTCTTAAATCTTGCTTTTGCTAATATATTTAATTTTCAATAAAAGCTAAAAATTTGTAATATTTTTAACTTTGTCAGAAACTTGGAATCATTTTTCTTTTTCATATGCTTCTATTCTGGCATCTTAAGTAAATCCAGAAGCTGCTGTTTAACCTACATTAAGGTTGTGAGCACTTCATGACATAACTGGTGTGTTCATAATCTGTTTCTGATTATAGCACCTGTCTCAGACTGATTATTCATCAGACAAGTTTTTCCTTGTGTCCTGCTTTTATTTCTACTTTATTTAAATCAGGTATGAAGTTTGCATTTGGAAAACTTAAAAGTTGTAGGAAACTGTCCTTGCAGAGCAGTGAGGTATTTCACTGACTTGCTAGTCAGATACTCTGGCTTTGTTCTCTTCTGGAGTTCAAGGCTGGAGACATTACAGGCAGCCTGAAATCTGCTGGATCATCTTCCAATATCAGTTTCTATCTAGGATAAATTTCCCCTTTAGAATATGACTAAAGTCCTGGGTGAATATTTGAAAAGCTTTATTTGCATAATAAAAGAAGAAGGGGAATCCTCTTTTTCCACTTCTGTATGCTATACCCTTAGAAATGTAATCTTTGTATCACCATGATCTTAAGAATGCAGGTGGCAGGATTTTTTTTTTCCTTGGCAGTGAAAAGTCCCTGTATCCAGGGAAATACCCAAATAAACTAGTGGTAATTGTTTTTTACATTCTTGCCAAGAGCTTGAGTTTGAAATTGAGTATTCCCTACTGTGCTGAAAGGTGGCTTTTAAAGTGTCTTTATAAGCCCCCTTGACTTCTTAATATAGTAAAAATGCAAGTGTCAGTTGGGTTGCACTGCCCTGTGCGTGAAGGAGTTTTACTTCTGGAATTGTATAAACTATGTAAGGTAAAACTTTATTGAAGAAAAACAACAAAAACATAAAAAGCAAATTTACTGTGTTTAACAAATGCTGCATTAAGGCTAATTATAAGTAACCACTCTTCAGTAACCATTCCACAGACGTGATTATTATAGGTGTTCTTGGGAATGATAGAAAATTGAGATCGGAGATGAAAGATTTTTAAGAGGTTTCTCAAATGGGAATTTTTAAGTGGATATTTTGCGTACCAGATTGTGTCATTTTGTGCAGTTACAGGGGGGCAGGACGACAAACTCAACTGAATGTTTGCAAAGCCCCTTCAGTAAACAGGCTGGAGAGAGTACCATGCTGTACTTTGTACATTGTATTTTGAATTTGGGGAGTACTTTTTTACAGATATTCTTTAAATTTTCTCCCCCTCCCCTTCCCCATCACACAGCATGGGTTCTTTAGCTATCAAAAATAAAACATCAGCTGGCTAAGAACAAAGTTTGATCACCTTATATTGTTATAGTAAGGTTGAAAATCAATGTCATTAAGCTTGAATGGAATGCAGGTGCTCTAGACTTGAGCAAAAGGGGAAAGCTCACTTCCTGTGTAGGCAAGGTACAACACCTTTAATGATTAGTTTTACCTGATGAGTGACAGTCAACAAAAGAGTCGACCTCTCATTCTCTGTCAGACTTAAGGGAGTCTCCTTTGCTGNGCTCACTTCCTGTGTAGGCAAGGTACTTCCTGTGTAGGCACCGCTCCTGGACCAGCCAACAAGAGCTACCCTAAATTGTTATTGGGGCACCCTGTTCATGAGATTGTGCTGCCTTTCTTCAGTCATAAGATTGAGAAGTTGATGTAGAAATGTTCTTTGTGTAAGCATGAGAACAAAATTAGATGTGTCTCAAAAGATTGGTGATCCATAAATAGCTATACAGTGATCAGATGTGCATGTATGTTAATATGAGAGCTCATAAACTTCAGTGTGATGGGGTAGAGTCACCATACTCAGAAATACCTGCCTTGAAGTGATGTGTATTTTGGCAAGGACTTCTTCCCAATTTTTTTTAATTATGGTCAGAGATCTCACTGAAATTCTTAACTTATGATTAATATTTACCTCCAGCCTTTTACCAAACGTCATTTCTTGTAACAGTTTGCTGCCCTGGATGAGCACTGATGAACATTCGGTTTAGGAACTTCAGTTTCTTGGTATGAAATGGCAACTTCATATTTCTCCATATAACTTGATTTTTATTTTGGCAATTGGCAAGTATTTGTCACATTAATTTGAGCAAATTGTTTCTTTTGTGGGCCTTTTACTGGCCCTAAGTTTCTTTAAGGACAATGTGCAAAGATAACTGTAAGATATGTTGATGGGAGTGAAGCTTGAAGCGATCTTAGACCATTAGTAGAAAGATGTTTGCTCTGAACCCCATGAAAGATGAGGCCAGATTCAAACATTGCTATGTGCTTCACAAACTTGGTCATCTTTTTGGTTTTTTAGGTCATCTAACCCATTCCTTGAAGCTCTGCATCAGTTCATCTGGGGTGGGGTAAATACCTGCTAGATACTCAAATTGTGCTTTAGACTCACTTGCATTAATTACAAATGAGGCAGTATAGTAAGGCAGAATTACCTGCACAGCTGAGTCCTGGGGAGCAGCGTGAGGGAGCCCCACAGTACCAGGCTCTGCTCACTTGACCTTGGGGCAGGGGCAGTTCCCAGAGAGAATGGTTGCCTGTGAGTACTGTCAGGAGCAGTGGCCAAACCACATCTTGGTGCCTGGCCTGCACCTCACCAAGGCTGGGATGTTGTTTTTTCAGTACTGACTTTGACTGTAAAGACCTGGTTATCTACAACTGGATTTATAATGGAAAGGATTTCCACTTAGTAGATGAAATACCTTTTTAAGGAAGATAGTATCCATGGTGTCATGCTGCAATCCCTCCGTTTTCCTTTCATTTATGTGCTTTTCTACAATTAACCCAAAAACCCTAAAGCTGTAAAATGCTTAATCATAGAATTTAAGATATTCTAAGGCCTTTACCAAAACAAAACAAAACAGAGCCCATTAACCCAAGTTATGGTTTCCTGTCTGCTCATGACTGCAACTGCTTTTACAAGCAAAGACAAGTAGCAGGATTGCATCATGGATTTAAAAAAAAAACCCACTAACTAATGTAGTTGAATTTGAGTCAGAAATGCCTATGAGCATATAACAGGCTCTAGGACAAAATGTTTTGAGTGTTAGAAAGTAGTTGGTAAGGAAGTCTTCACAATTCCAGTTGAGGGGTTTGGTAAGTAAGTTGGAAAGATGTCCTATATTGGAAATAACTTTTAAAGCATACTGAATACAAACCTGTACTAGCTATGAAACTGGAAATTTAGTAGATGTTTAGTGTTGGAAAAGGGAAATGATGTAATGGGAAACCAGAGGCTGTGCCCTACTGAGACAAATACAGTCACTTTCCAATCCAAACAAATTCTCTGGAGCTTGGCATCTTAATTATATCATCTATTCAAATGAGTGTTGGTTCCTTGTGCTCAAGAACTTCGTTTGTCAGAATATTTTTATCAGCATGAAGACCCATATAGGGCAAAGTGGGCTACTAGCTTCTCCCTGACAGTGCTTTAAGGGGAGGGGAGATGTTTCTTTTTTTTCTTCCCTTTTTTTTCCTCCTGCATCAGCCCTCACTTGGTTCTGGCTGAGGGTTCCTTGCGGGTCCCACAGCCCATCCTCTTTCCCCTGCCGGCATATCAGACTCGTTCACCAGATGCTTCAGCTGCCTGCTGGATGAAATCCTGGGGTCTGGGAAGCACCAAGTGAATGACAGCCAGTTCTTTTCTGTGAAAAGCTCTGTCATTGAAAAAGACTTGAACTCATTGCTTGACATTCACAAGCATCTGTTGAGCTTCTGGCAGCTTGTTTGCTGTACTATTTTTCTGTGAAGATATCCTCCTACTGGTGATGACATCTCACCAGGAGGGGAGAGAGAGGGAGAAAAGCTGTTAGAGTTCATACTTTTACCCACTTCTGCGCAAACACATCTTCATTCCTTCCTAAAGAAGTTACCTAAATTCCTAAAGAATTTTACCTCCCACAGGGAACAAGAAGTGTAAGATCACCTTTGCACTCAGGGAATACCCTTCAGGAAGTAAATCCTGTCCTGTGGAAAGCTCCCACTGTAGCTGAACTGACATTTCATAGTCATCATACAGAAGAAAGACAACAAGACCTGTCTGAGGCCTGCTAGGAAACTCCCAAGGCAGGAACCCAAAGCTCTAGAGGCAAGCTTGCTTAAGGAAACAAACTGAGACAGTGTGGGGGAAAAGGGGAGGTCGTGATCTTCCCTTCCCACAGATCTCTGCATGCCTGAGGTGCTTAAAGCACTCTTCTAAGAACTGAGGAAAAGGTTATGTTTTTGTCCTTTCCTCCAGTAGCAAGGGGATCAAATTGCTTCTAAGCAGGGTGGCTGTTCTAACATGTAGAGTGCATATTAGGTTTTGTGTGGATAGATGTGCTTTGAGATCCTGACTGGAACACTAACTTTGTGTATCCTGATAAGGCTGATTGGTAAGAGGCTATTTTGCCCTGTTATGATCTAAAATGCTTCTGCAAAATTGCAAGATGAGATGCTTAAGTGGCTTTAGGTCCCTCTCACCCAGGTAGCCATTGCACAGCAACAGTGGGGAGCTTTGAATGCACACATTTAGATCACAAGTGGAACAGGGATCTGGGAACTGGGACTGCAATACAATTCTAGAGACATTTCAGCTCTGCAGGAAATTCTGAGTTTGTACTGGAGTTATTTGGTTGTTGTTTTTGTTGTTGTTTTTTTTTTTTTTAATTAACCCTCAATGAAACTTTTATAACTTTCTTCTGTAGTACATACTTTGAAACAAGTCTTGAGTGTTCCAGCATTTACACTTTATTTTTGCCTGAGCCCAAAAAGTAATTATTCTCATGTGTAAGCTTTTGGAAGTTTTGATCAGGAAGTGTCATCTGAAAATGCATAGGCCATGCCAACTGCAGCACAATCCAAATACAATGCAACTGGCACCTCTGATTTTAAAACAGGGCTCAGAATTTCCACCACTATTTCACAATTAAGTTGCACTGCTAAAGAAATCACTGATGCTGTAAGAAAAGGTCCAAATGCACACTCCAGAGGAGGAACATGATTTTTCTTGAAAATCATGATTTTTCTTTGGGTATGAGTTCCTTTAAAACAGTGACTGCCTTAATGCCATCCTTAAGAAGTCTAAAGCACATTCTCTCCTAGGCCTTCAATTCACTTTTATAGCTCCCCCCAGACAGCAGATGTTGGAAACATGCCTTCAGTGTTCTGGATAGATGCTTTAACCTTTGAGCTGTGGATGGAGAACAAATGTGTGGGAGCCATGACTGATTTTTCCCTCACTTTTACAAAATGGGGGGTCTTTGAGTGTGGCTTTTTTTTTGTGGAAATGAAATGATGTTAACAAGGCTGAGCATGAGCTGCCACTCACCTGTACCTGAAGCAGTGGAGGATGTGAAAGAAGTTCTGCTGTCAGCACTTCCCTCTACTAATTCCAAACAGTTCTTTGCTGATACCTTTAAAGAACATTTACTGTTAAGCAGGTAACTGCTAACTAGGACATGATCTAATTCAGGGTTCTAGGTTCCACAGCAGGTGCTTCTAAGGCTTTAATTTCATTTCAATTTACCAAAGACAAATAAACATTAACTACTCTATGTAATAATTTCTGTGAAGATAAAAGCACTTTTTTTATTCAAGAGTTTGTAAGGATTGTTTTTAAAATTGGATCAAAAAAGTACAAGTGCCACAAAAGCAATTTTTGACTGGAGCAATTTTCAGTTTATTGCATCAATATGCTGGAATGCCAAATCAAGGGGAAGTGTTTTCATTCCACAGCAAAAGCTTTGTGAAGAAGTTTCAGCTAAACTAAACAGCTGACCTTTAGGGCAGCTGGCCTTATGGGCAGTTACAGAAAATCCTTGCAGATATGACAGACTTTGCAGGTTTTGTCTACTGATCACAGCAGCACACTGTTAATGTCAACTGCTGTGTCCAGGTGCTTCTTTGCAAGGCAACTGCTCAAGCAAGGATTTGCAACTAGAAAGTTCAATACAGACTGCACAAAACCCCCTCAAACAACCCACCCCATCCAAAAGCTGAAGAATGACCATCTCTACAGTAACTAAAGCACTTAGCATGCTCATGCTTCACATAAATTGGCACAATTTTACAAATGAAGTTAGTGTAATCTGGGTGAAAGTAATGTGAGTAACGTAACTAAAGACCAAACAGAGTATTTCAGGTGTTAACACTCAAATCATCATCTATTACTAATTGTTACTGCCCAGGGGAACACTACAGACAGCACAGCACTATGGGCTGGAGAGACACCAGTGGCTGGCTGTAGCTGAGTATCCCAGCACGGTGCTAGGGTGGTCGGGTGGCTAGTAAGCTTGTCAGGTTGACTACCCATCAGAGCCAACACCCAGTGTAGTGCTGGGTAAGGCCAAATAGGAAATTACACCTTCACCTGTTGTGTAACTTCACCCTCAGGTTGTGCATTGTTATGCAGCTGAGTGAGAGGACTGCTGCCTCCAGGAGGAAGAAATGCTGCAATCTCCTTTACGGTGGCTGGCTCTGGTGCTTGTCTGATTACAAGATAAGATGATCCAATGCACTCACCCAAGCCAACAAAAGAGCATGGACTCTTCACCCAGTAATTCTCCTGCTAGTTGACGTTAACATCAGTGTCTTGTCAGGAGAGCTGTTGGCATGCTTTCAGATGTGCCTTGGCAAGTATGCAGGCAAGTACTAACTTGGTCAATAGTTTGCTTACTAAAAAAATCCCACAGTCCTGAGGATCTTTACTTCAAAGTCAGTGTTTCCACAAATACAGCACGGAATCATAGAATCATCTAGGCCGGAAGAGACCCTTAAGATCATCCACCCAGTCCAACCATCCACGCAGCACTATCACTGCAACCCCTAAAACATTAGACCTTATCACCGAGTACCAGATCCAGACACCTTCTGACCACCTCCAGGGATGGTGACTCCACCACCCCTGGCAACCTATTCCCGTGCCTGGCAACACTAACAGTGAAACAGAAATTCTAATATCTAATCTGAATCTCCCCTGTCCGAGCTTTAGGCCATCTCCTCTTGTCCTCACTGCAGGCACAGCAGGAGAGACCAAACCTGTCCCCACTAGAGCCGCCTTTGGGAGCTGTAGAGGGCAGTGAGGTCCCTCCTGAGCCTTCTCCAGGCTAAACAAACCCTCAGCTGTTCCTCACAGGACATGTTTCCTGGAGCCTTCATGAGCCTTGTTGCCCCTCCCTGGACATGTGCCAGTATCTCCATGTCCTGTTTAAAGTGAGGGCCCAGAACTGGACACAGCAGTTGAGCTGCAGCCACACCAGTGCAGGAGGATCATCACTTCCCCAGTCTTACTGGCCACACTATTGCTCAAACAAGCCAGGATGCCATTGGCCTTCTTGGCCACCTGGGCACACACAAGCTCATGTTCAGCTCCTGCTGACCAGCACCCCCAGGTCCTCTTCTGACAGCTTTCCAGCCACTCTACCCCCAAGCCTGTAGTCCTGCCTGGGGTTAATGTGGCCAAAGTACAGGACCCAGCACTTGGGCCTGCTGAACCTCATACCACTGGCCCTGGCCCTGGCCCATCAATCCAGCCTATCCAGATCCCTCTGCAGAACCCTCCTACCCTCCAGCAGATCAACATGCCAACACAACTTGATGTTATCTGCAAATTTGCTAATAATAATAGACTAAATGCCCTCATCCAGATCATGCCACAAAGGAATTTCAGCCTCTTTGTTCTTCACTAATCCTCACTATTATTGATATTTCATTTGGAGATTCATTAGAAAAGCAACTGCCCTCATGCTTAAGAAAAGAGTTATAGTTCTTTTCCTTTAGAGTAAGCTTTGACCAATTTTAAACCCTTGCATTTAAGGGAACACTGCTTAGAGCTCTTCTATACAGATACACATAATATGTGGTCAGTGCCTGTGAGAAGGCCAGCAGCAGCATTTAATCCAGTTACTCACACTACAGGGCAAGCCTGACCTACCACACCATCAGAGGAGTACTTCACAAACAAAGCAACACTCCTGAGACAATCAAGTAGCAGAGTATCTTTCAGAAGGCTGTCACCTAATAGTTCCCATGCAGGTTTTAGACCATAAGCTTCTTACAAGATTATTACCTAATTTGCAGTCCTGAAGTTACATACCACAGCTGACAGCTACTTTTGAGTATACTTATTCAATAAATCTCCATGAAGCAGATTTGCATTCAATAGTTTATTTATAATTGTAAAAGCATAGGTGTTACATACTTTGAGTAATTGCATATTTGTTAGAATCTTACCTACTCAGAAGACTGGTGTGTGCAAAGACAAGAAAGTCATGCTTAGATTTCCCCCAAGAAGTTTGTTGCCTTAGTATTTGTTCCCCTGCTCAGTAAAATTTCCACAGAAACAGAGTGAGGAAATATAGACAGAGAATAGCTACAGTTATTGAAGTGTATGAAGACAGTCCAACATCATCACATAGCCCCTACAGAACTACTGAAGGTAGATCTGCCTAGTATTTAAAATGACTAGGCAAGAGTTAGAGTAAACAGGCAACAAACCAAGTTACAGGTCACTCAAGCCACTTGTATTTATAGCTTGTTAGGAACAAGCACATTGGTGTCAACTTCATCACATCATTCCAAAAGATACCAATGGCATCAATATACACACACATATTTTTTAGAAAGATACATGTATGTATACACTTTTTTAAAATAAGGCATGTATTTATTTCAGGCTCTTAAAACATTTTCCACACTCTTTTCCTATTAATACAGTATATGTTGCCATTTTATTGGTAAAGAAAGCATATTATCATTGCAAGCAGAACAGCATCAACACTGGCTTTTGTCAGCAGTCCAGTTCAGTTAATAAGGTTCAAGACATACATGAATGCTATGGACGAATGTTACTGTTACAGAAATGCAGAAGACTAGTTGAATTCTATTTCGATTCCACCAAATCATTCTCTTGACATAGTCTGTAGTTAACAGTATAGGCTAAAAAGCAGAACAGCACCATTCTGGAGCAACAGAAAGAGTACCTAAGTACCTAAAATAATACTTCCCCATCTCTACTTAGTTGTTATATTAAAAAAATACACAAGGGAAGGACAACACAACAGATTCTATTCTATTCTATTCTTCCTATTCTGCTCTAACAATGCTTTCTTCTGCAAGAAATGATGCAGGACTTTTGAGCTCATCCAAGGGTAAATCCTAATATGAATGAATATGCACACGCCATTATCATTGTGTAACTAGTGATAGTTACTTGTCAGTGTGACTTACAAGGAGCACTCTCTAAGTTTTTTGTCAGCCTGCTTCAGGGAGATCCAGGTGTTTAACATGTTTGATCGCAGTTTGGCCCACACTAAATGATTGTTTAACCCAAATATCTGGGCAGCAAACTGGGCAGCTCCTTCAGGTGACAGAGTAGTAGGACAGCTAAGACCTGCAGAGAAGAGAATGTCACTTACTAAAGCATGGTTTATAGTCAAACAAAACATTTTCTTCAAAGAACAATTTAAGACAAGGCTTGTTTCAGCCTCCAGGAGCCACATAATCCAGTTTTAAAGCCAGTGAAGTGCCATGTGTTCCATTATTTTTAATATGACTGCTTTGTGGCACTTCACACCAAAAGCCATCAAGCAAATTACCTTACACAGAGGTAACAGATTTCTGGGCCTCCACTCAAGTTACTAACAAAGTTAAAAACAATACAGGTAAAAATGCACTGAATTAGTAGTTAAAAGTTGACGTTTACCTACGCTGACTGTTGAGAAAGATTTTGATTTGACTATTTGATCTTCGAGCATAAGGAAAATGCATCAAAATTCAATTACTTAAATTCCCATTAATATTATTTTCAATTTCAAAATAAAATGTTCAGCAAGGATAAGCCAAGGCTTATTTTTTTAAAGGATTATTCCTATGTAATCTTTGCTGTGTCTGTTGGGCTTTTTGCCATTAATAAGTCAAAGCCTACAAGTGACATATTTTCTGAGACTTTGCTTGGTACTGATGCAGCTGCTTTTCCAATACTTTGCCCCTGCAGAAGACAGTAGAACAACAACAACAACAACAGAGAGCTAGATCAGAAAGAGAGCATAAGTTGAAGATCATCTTACCACTGGGTAGTCTGAGAGAGGACCACACATCCTGAGTACCCCAGTCAGCTGAGAGTGGAGGGCAGTTGACAACTGGGTAAGCAGTGTTACCAGACATTACTGGCCCCAAACCATTGCTTCTGCCAGCTACTGCAACAAACACTGTTGGGATTCCATCTCCTGTGGGGAGGAAGACATTCAGAGATAAGCAATCCACATTGTTCTCCACTTGCTTTCATGGGAACTTTGTCAGAGTTCACAACTGTGTTTGCAGTTATCTTTTCAATTCCATTGCATGGCACTAATATTTTGTGTCCAGCTTCCTCCTTTACAAAAAAGATCTTCTAAGAAATCTTACATCCTTAAATCCCAGCTACTGTTTACCACACACAGATGAAATTAGCATTTATTTTCTTACTCTGCCTCTGAGGGGAAGTCTCTACCAGAGGAAGAGGTGCTGCTTAGCTTTATAGAGACCATAGCCATTAAACCTCTGGCATCTGTAATTGTTCCTCTCCTTAAATCTGAAACAGTTCACCTTAAAGTGAGTGTTTTAATTGTGGTTATCACATTTGTAGTTTCACCAAGTAGAATGGTATGCATAGAATGTGTATACTCCCACAGAAATAAATAATTCCTGCATCTCCTCTGCTAGGCTATAAACACATTTGAAGAGATGTTAAGTCTTCTTGGCAAAGAGTAATTTAAAGCAAGTATCTTTTTCTTATGTATTTTCTCATGGCATCTAAAATAATAAGCAAGAATATTTTCATCAAGCCAAAAAACACGGTGGGAGCAACATCTGCCTAATATAACACATGAGAATATCCAGTCAGCCAGAGAAATCGTTGTTCTTCCTTGTATCAGAAATGCTGGCATCACCAGCAAGGTACTACAATAAATCTATTAACATGTTCAAGGCTTGGGCAAAACACTTCTGATACTGGGATAAAAGCAGAGGTTAGACATTGAGTAATGGAAGGTGTGGCAGCACAGTAGGACAATACGTTACTCCAAAATTACTTGGAGCAGTCATGCTACTAGCAACTGTGAAACACAATTGTAACAGCTTGGTGTTCTGTTTAACAAAAAATGGAAAAACCCCACATAAATCTTTTAAGTTGCCAAGTCATTCTGAAACATGATGCTGTGTCAATCCAAATCAGTATTTCTTGGCATTTACCTTCATATTCTGCTTTGATCCTCAGGGTTTCATCTGGCCCTTTGTGAGCAGAGGTCACTCTTAACTCACAAGGAATTCCAAAGGTTGCACATGCCTTTTTAATTTTTTCACAGTGACTGAGGTCAGAAGTAGATCCCATTAACACCACAACTCTACCTTGGCTCTTTGATTTTAGAAGCAGCTAGAGAAAAGAGTTGAGAGGGAGGGGAGAAATAAAAGCAGTCAACAGGATTGAAGGCACAGTTATCAAAGTCTAGATGTGTTTTTCATAAAAACAGGTACCTCCACTCTTTCTGAAACCCATTCAAAGTTTCTCTTAACCATTTGCAGTGCTTCAGGAGTCACTTCTTTCAGGTCCCGATAGGACTGAAAAAAGGAAAATAAAAGCATTGAAGTGTTGTGGTTTAACCCCAGCCAGCAGCCAAGCCCCACAAAGCCTCTCACTCACTCCCCCAAAAGAGATCAGGGAGAGAATCTGAAAGGTAGAATTGAGAAAACTCATGGGTTGCAATAAAAGACATTTTAACAGGCAAAGCAAATGCTGCACAAACAAGCAAAACAAAAAAGGAATTCATTCACTGCTTCCCGTGGGCAGGCAGGTGTTCAGCCATCTCCAGGAGAGCAGGGCCACATCACACATAACCATGACTTGGAAAGACAAACACCATCACATCCAAATGTCTCCCCATAACCACATCCTCCTTCCCCCACACTTTATTTACTGGCATGATGTCACATGGTCTGGAATGTCCCTTTGGTCAGTTGGGGTCAGCTGTCTCAGATGTGTCTCCTCCCAACCTCCCATGCACCCCCCAACTTCCTTGCAAGCGTGGCAGTACCAAAAGCAGAAAAGGCCTTGGGGTCTGTGTAATCACTGCTCAGCAATAACAAAAACATCTCTACATTATCAACCTTGTGTTCAGCACAAATCCAAAACACAGCCCCATATTAGCCACTGTCAGGAAAAATAACCCTACCCCAGCCAAAACCAGCAGACAAAGTTAATGTGGTTTGGGTACATAGAAGACTAATTTTGCTACCATAATTGGCAAGAATTATTATTATAGCTCAAATGAAATATTTGCAGTTTCTAGCGATTCCAGGCAGAAACAGCCTTCTACATTGCAATTTATGCCCATTTACAACACAAAAAACTTTCAGCCACAGGTGTATTAATGTTTCAGAAGCTTGCCACGGGAAAATTCAAGGAAAAACATACAACTTCTTTAAAATTGGATTTGTAATGACATGATTGCCTGCAGTAGCACTGTACCAACCTAAGTCCTACATGATGTTACCATGTGCCTTATTTTAGGGGACTGTCAGAACAATTCACTCAAGCATGCTACTACATAATTCAGGTCAAGTAAACAACAGAGCAGTTTTTCTTCCCAATTTAAAATTAATACCCTTCCTCCCAGGTACACTTTGAAATCTTCCCCTGTGGCTTACAACACTTTCCCTCTGACACTAGTCTCAACAACCATGACAAACTCCTGGCAGCAGCATTCCCAAACCAGTTTCTTCACAACTGGTAATTCAGACACATTTGAGAAGTATAAATGCTGTAATTCAAATGCAGGACAAGTTCTGTTTCAAACTTGTTTGCAGGCCTCATATGTGGGCACAGTCTATTAACAACACTTTTGGAGGCAACATTATTGAATTCATGGTTAACCAAAATAAAAAACAAAGAAAAGCATCCTCACTGCAATTCCCTCAAGTATTACCAGATCTCTGCTAGTAGAGGATAATAATAATTGATCTCTGAATAAACCAAGAAACTTGGAGGCAGACCTGGGAACCAAAGCTTCTATTAGTCCCACCAATCTGTTATCAACTATTTTATTATCTGCACAAGTCAGAAATCTTTATTGTTCCTGGAAACCCCACACTTCATTATGATAGCTCCAGTCAATAGTGCTGTTGGGTATTCCAGCTGAAGATATACAGACAGGATTTTTTTTTCTACCATAAACCAGATAAACTATTTAATGAGAACAGGCTTGGACACAAGGGAGCCACTCTGAAAGCAGATGGTAAACTGTAGGCTTTACTTTTTTCATTCTTCTCCCCTGCTCACTTAGAAGGCAAAGATTAAAGCACCACCTGTTTGTCCTTTTGCTGACTTCTGTCTCCTGCTGGCCACAGTCTCCATGAATCATTGTCAATAACATCAGCAAGAACAATTTCTTTTGTCAGCACATTAACACCAAATTCAATCTAAAAAGACAGTAAGAATCCTATTTTAGTAATTATACTGTGATATTTTTCCTGTCAAAACCAGGATCATGAGAAATTAGATTCTTATACCTTCAAGTCTACAAGAGTGCAGTTTTGGGGCTGCCATGCTTTTTCCAGGATCTCAAAAATGGCTTGAGTTGAACGAGACATAATATCCACTTCAGTCTGGCCAATAGTAAGTCCAGCAAAACTGAATTTTGCTTCAATTATTTGCTCTTCAGACCACTGTGGATCATTATTAGCATCATCCTGTTAAGAAAACCAGAACAAATATATTATGTAATTTAGCCATTAAAAAAAAATCAAGGTCTTGTGTGTTGTTTTTTTTCCTAAGTAACAAATACAGGCTTCAAACTAGTATTTTATGATTGGCATTAAAAAATGACAGTAACATTGAAAACACTTGCTGTAACACCTGACCATCTTTAAGAGTAACAGAGTACACCACAAACACTTTAGATTACAGTTCACCAGATACATCTTTCAGCACACATTCCCAAAGGAGTTCAGAATCCTAAAGGACTAGCTAACTACCTACCCTCACCATGCAACCAGTTTATTTTAATTGCTTCAAATATATCAACACATCTGTTTTAACTGATGCATTAAGCCTATACCTAAAAAGCCCTTATACCTACATTTTTCTAATTTTAAGTACATCTTGGCTTGTTATTTTTTGACTGCACTATAAGCCACTACTGTATGGACTTAGGACAAAACAGCTTTTGGACAAGAATGCAAGAAAACATTAGAATGGCAAAACTACTCCACTACTAGTGAGAGGATTGGTCAGCCACTAGCACTACTTGCTTTATCTGTCAGCATTTTAAAGGAGATAATACAGAATTCTAGCTCTGCTAAAGTTTGATTAACATCACAGGAAAGGAAACTTACCTTGTAAAACATTTCAATTTTGGGTGGGTAAAACTTATATCCTTCTTTGACACCAGGGTTTCTCTTGAGGAAGGAGCCAGTAGCAATTCTTCTGCACACCCATTCAATTGGGATCATTTCACAGTGAGCTGCTATGAACGCTGTGTCACTCTGTTTTCTGACAAAAGCTGTTTTGATTCCTAAATAAAAAGATGGCAGCTTAGTTCCATTAGTAGGCACACTCAACAGTTAAAACAGAAGTCACAAACATTTTTAATTTTAAGTACATCTGAATCTTGGTTTTCCCTGGACTTCAGGGACACTGAATCTCTTCAGGGTATTTTAAGCCCACTCCAGCCTTGCAAAATACAAGTATCTTCCACAAGTCATTAGTTATGCCAATTTTACCACAAAACACTCACTTTTAACTCAGAAATCCTATTCTTGAAAATAATTTTGTTCACACAGCCTTAAAAAAAAAAATCTATCCTTTACAATGTTTTTGTTTGTTAAAAAAAATAATGAGCAGCAACCAAGTACCCAACCATGCTCTCTGGTGAAAGATTCATTATGGATCGAACAGTAATTGGAGCCTTTCAAAGGAGTAACAGAGCACAGCAGTCTTTACTACTTTGCTTAATAAAAGCAGATGGGGCAGAGAAAATGGCTTTGTCCTCCCTTTCATTACAAACTAAGTTATTTAGGACACTAGATCTTGGTGATTTATTAGGCAAAAGACAGATTCAGAAGCATGTGTACTCAAACCTGCTGCAACAAGTCAACTTCTTACATAATTTTAAGATGATGGACCCCATATTAAACAGGGACAGCCAACGTGCAGTTCAGCACTCTAACTGCAAAATGGCTCTTTTTTCAATTTCACTCTTGAGGAAAGTCCCACCTTTGTCCCCAGCTGTTTTTTGTAAAGGTAAAGGTAGAACCTTACAAAAGGAAGGCCTTGTAAAATCATGGCTCAGGCCTGTTACTTTGGCTAAGCAGAAAAGGACTATAGGAAAGTGACTCAGCCAACTTAGAGGTAGAAAAACAAGTTATATAACCATTGTGTGTTCACATCGTGGTGTATGGTGGTTGTTTGAATTATGTTTGTTATGATTTAAAACTACATAGCTGATAATGGGCTAACTGCTTAAAAAGGCCTGGTTTTTGTAATAAAGCAGCTCTCCTCTGCCCCTGCTTGGGGACTCTGTGTCGCATACCTGACCAGGGCAAGACAAGTGCCAAGCCCAATCAGCATCTGCCAGAAACAGAAGGCAAAGGAGCTGCACTCAGCCAAACCAAACAGTTCTATTCCATTCCACTTCCAGAACCATAAAGGAAGAAACAAAAAGTCTTAAAATGTGAACACTGACTCTTCAAAGTTTGGTGCATTTCCTTCAAGTGATTCAAATAATCAAATGCACATTAAGGCCCCTGTCTGGTTCACTACCACTTTTTTTATCAGTGCAGATGTGTGCTTTTGCTAGGCTGACATTAGCTCTACTATAAAAGGGAGAGAAATTTTAACAGAACTTTGTAAATCATCACCTCTAAAAGAGCAGGTAAAGAAGAGTTGCGCAAGGCAAACAAACACCCTCTACAACACAGCATTCCCAATATCTGCATTTACACCACTGAAATAAGGAAACTGGAGAAGAACCCTCAAAGTTCTTTTCTTGCTTTAAAATGCAGGTGCAGTTTACTCTGCATGTTTTTCCATGCTACCTGGGGAAGTTATGAGTACAAGCCACTCATGGATTTTTGAGAGGTCAACAGAATGGCTTCTTCATGTTAAAAGTGCACATCTGTAGGATATTAAGTATTTTGATTGTTATCTTAACTATTGCCATTCAAGAATTAAGCAAAACATCTCACTAATTGCTCCTATATGAAAATCAGAAGTTCTAATCAACTGCAAAAATAATCAGATACCTAGGAGGCTTCTTAGTACTGTATGCACAATAGGCTTCCCAAGAAAGCCCATGAGTCAGGATTACAATTAATTACTTGGTATATATTTCTGTGTAAGTAGTTTTTAAAATATGGGCTGAGACAAACCACCTTCTCTTCCTCTGTGAAACATGGGGACTTCACAGTTAGCTATCAGCACACCTTGTAACAGATAATACAAATTCTAGAATAACTCAGCTGGTGCCTGAAGCAGTCTTTGTGCGAATGTCTCAAAGCACATGGAGCACACAGCTATAACCAATCTTAGCTAAGCTTACTACTGCCTGTATTCCAGTACTGTTAGCAGACTCACCACCAGCACAAATTCCTCTTTGCAACTTGCCAACTACTCAGTCAGACACTTCAAAATGCTTTCTCAAAGCAAAGCTACTGGCTCCATTTTTGGAAGTGTGGTGCTAAACTTACTTGAGTGACTTAAGTAGTCCGTGAAACTCACTGTTAGCATCAGAAATACTTTGAGTCTTTTAAAATAAAGATTAAGCTCCTGATACATTCAATACAGACTGATAAATGTATTTTGCAATGTGGTTCTCACAAGTGTTACGTGCAAAACTTAAAGGAAGTTTATGCTGCTGTAACATACAACTGAGAGGGGGCAAAGGCACTCTAATTTTATGTTTCAGCTTACATACACAGATTTCACAATGTCTAGACCTAGAGTGGTAGTACCACAAGTCAGAAGTGCATTCTATGCATGCAGATGTAGCAAAGCAAGGCAGATGCATCCAGCCCAGAGTTACAGGTAAGGAGGTGTAGGGTAGGGAAGAACAGAAAAAAGCAGAGAGGAGGGGATCAGAGGCGTGTCCAAACAAGCAGGAGAAACTATTGCAGTTATCTGCAACACTAGATTATTGCAGATAGTCTGGTGTTCCAAATGAACAAGCCACTCACCCAGCTCCTAAGTACCAGAGTAAAAGGGTAATTAAAAGCCTAATAAAAAAGAGACTAAAAAAACCACGAGAGCCTCAAGGCAAGTTAAACTCTTTTATAAAACAACACTGTTTCGTAATAATGTCCGTAACATACCAGCATACACGCTCTGCCTTTAAAATACTGACCAGCTTCCTGAAGCAGCTGAAACACACAGCTTGTCGTTGTGTTGGAAATGGCAGCCTTCCCTTCCATTCGGTCCTTCCTGGCTGCATTTCCCGCCGTTATTTGGTCTTTTGACTGCATGAGAACACATCCCGGGATATCTGGCAGCTCGTACACTTCTTTCGTTTTACCTTCATTAACTTTTTTACCAAGTTTCAGGTCTAGACGAACAAAAAAAGAAAAAAAAAAAAAAGTCATTTTTGCATCGCAAAGATTTGTTTACTTCCGCACGCAGAGCCACCACCTTCGAGTCCATGGGGATCCAGCAGGACCCCGCGCTGCGGTCCCTGACCACGAGGAGCTCCCAGAGCCCCGACCCAGGGAGCGATTTGGCCACGTGCCCCCAGCAGCGAGGCCGAAAGCGCCGCTCAAGGCTTCCGCCCCTTGCTCGCGGCACCACGGGGAGGCCGCTCCGGCGGTGCCACAGCCGCCCCCACCGCCCCGGGCAGCCGGGAGAGGAGCTGCCGCCTGAGCGGGGCGGCCAAGAGCCCCGCAGCTTTTTTTTTTTTCCTCAAACTTTGGGGCAATCCCGGAGCTCGGATACGAGCGGCGCGGGACGGCTGCCGCCCTCAGCATCCTGCGCCTGGAGCTGCCCCCGCCACCTCTCCTGCAGCCGTGCCCACCCTCGCGTACGAGCGACTACCCAAGCTACGGAAAAAGAAATAATAAAAAAACAAAAAAAAATTTAAAATCACTCTGGGAAAAAGTTGGTTCCCAAGCACCTACACCCCAAGCCGCTGAGCGGGCACCGGCCCCCCGAGAGCGGCGGCACCCCCGACCGACCGACCCACCCCCGACGGCCGCCCGGTTACCTGATGCTGCGGGGGCCATGGCTGCGGCGGGAGCAGGCGCGGGCACCTAGGGCACAGGAGAGAGCCTGAGCGCACGCCGCGGGGCTCGGCCGCCGGCGTAAGAAGGGGCTGGCGGAAGGGGCGG